>JAQHUG010000021.1:3853291-3866565 GCA_028555095.1 Dicrostonyx torquatus
TGTACTTAGCTCCTTCACAATCAAAAAATTTAAAGAAAACACAATAAAATACATAATCCAGACATTCTGTGAATTTTCCATGTTTACGTGACTTATTTTTATTTCTTTTAATCTATAACTATCTGTAGTCTGTCTCTTCAAAGACTTCAACTTTTTTTTAAGGCATTAACTTTATGACTCTCTCTATTTTTTTTCTCTCCCAAGCCTACGTAATTTATCTAACAGTATGACCCATTTAGAAGTCTTTTATGTCTGAATCTGTCTTATTGAGAATGTAATTCTTTAATGTACAGGAGCAGTTCTTAAAACACTAAGCAGTTCTTAAAAACTATAGTTGCACCTTGTAGGGGTAATTAAGGTACCGCTTGTTTTCTGCCCAGTCTAAACCTTAAGTGTGCTTTTGTTATGATAATTAAGGTGGTTCCTGCCTGAGATTAGCAAGCACAGTTCAGCATGATGGAGCCACTTCTGTTGTGCCTCTGAACCACGCAATTCCAGGCATACAGCGCACACAGTGACTCCACATTGTCATCAAGCAAGCAAGTCTTAGCATTTTACTCAGAAAACCCCATTGAAATGGTCTGTCTCCCACCAGAGCCAGAAGTCGCATTGGCGGCACAGACCAGGAAGTCCCATTTTAAAACCTCCCGCAATGTTGCTTTGCTGAGTCAGGAAATCTCTCTGTGGCACACCATCCACAAACAGGAAAAAAGTGTGTTAAATTCTCTCTCCTTTTTAAGCCCTCTCAGGTTTTTCGTGGAGTCAGCCAACCACGTTGGGCACCAACTGTTGTAAAAGGAGGGCGGCTGTGTCCCGCCCCTGAGAAGTGAGGCCTTTTTCCAGGCACCTGGCTCCCAACCCCCAGTTGCCGGCCTGCTCAGCCGCAGGTTGCTTGTACCCAAAATAACCACATGAGAACTATATTCATTTAAACTCTGCCCAGCCCATTATCACTAGCTTTTTCTTGGCTAGCTCTCACATCTAAAACTAACCCATTATAAAAAGTCTGTGTGTCACCACGAGGTGGTGATCTTACCAGGGATCATTCAGCATGTCTGACCCTGGCAGCTTCATGATGGCTCTCACACTTCCTTTCTTCCGCGAACTCTGTTTTGTATACTCCGCCCACCTAAGGGCTGTGTCCTATCTTACAGGCCAAGGCAGCTTCTTTATTAACCAATGAAAGCAACAGAAATAAAGAAGGACCCTCCTACAACTGGTATTTTCTGAAAAAAATTAATGTCCAAATTCACAGATTGTGCAAGTAGCAAAGTTTGGACATAAGAGCTGATTTGTCTGGTAAGTGTAGAGTCTGCATACATTTGAGTTGGTCTTGACTGATTAAAGAAACAATATATTTTCCTTCACTTTTTCTAGCACAAAACATCAAGCAAAATGTTTAGGTCGAAGGTGGGGAGTATCAAATGATCTGTTTCCACAATTTCAAATATCCATCAGCATGTACATTAACTGAATATCTACAAGATTAAAAGTGGATTAAAGACCAGCAGCTCCTTTGGCCCAACACTGGAAATTCTCAATAGGAAGAGAATTGCGGGAATAACTGGCCCAAAACTCTAGAATTGTCTAGAAATGTCCACAGTTAGCCCGCTGCCTACCTTGTCCTTGTGTCTAATTGGTTGATCTCTGAGACATGATATCCGCATTTTGACAGAGCTGTTTCTTTACAAAGGTTTAATGACACAAAAAGTGCTTGTTTGCAAGTCTATAAACAACAGGGTTTAGGTGTAGTTCACGTCTCAGTACAACTTACTGCCCCAATTCCCTAGCTACCATTTTCTCAGGAACTTATTTCCTGTGGAGGTTTCTGCAAGTAGTCATTTTTTTAGGAGAATGGTAGTTAAAATAATAGCGCTTTTAAGGGATCTGCAGTTTGGTGATTAGGACTGTGGCCGGTGCATGCATTTCCTGCTATCTGTGAGAATACAGAAAGCAGCATTCCTTCCTAATTATTGCACAAACAAAACTTCCTTGTAATTTTTTTTTCACTAGAAGATTGATAAGTGTGCAGAGCCACAGACCGTGCTGCTCTGGGACATTATGCTCTCGGAGAAACAGAACAGGAAACAAACCAAGAAAAGCAATCTTGATTTCCTCAGACAAGCTGACAGTTGGGAGACCTATGTTTAGATAGCAGTGATACAATCAAAGGTTTACTGTATCATAACAAAGAGGTCTGAGCATGATCAAGCCTCTGGATGGTTTCTTGCAAATGCTATTTGGAAGCAATATTATTTATTTTGCTGTAGACGTTGGATGAAGAAGCAAAGCTCTTCGGGAGCCTGGTTTATAATGAAGAACAGTTTTGAGAACACAAAAACAGAAACAGCCCTCCATTTCAAACCACTGTAGTTTGTTTGGTGCCTGAAAGGGCAATGTGATTTTATCAAAATTTTATTTATATATTTGGGGATTCTTACATTACACCTTTTTTTTGCTTTCCCAAGCATTTCACCCTTCCTTTCCTGTAGTCAGAGGCTGCTCATTCATTTCCCAGCTGCCCAGACACCCCCCCAAAAAAATCACACAAAAACTATATTAATTGCAACACTGCTTGGCCAAGAGCTTAGGCTTCTTATTAAGTAACTCGTACATCTTAAATTAGCCCATTTCTATTAATCTGTGTATCACCATGTGGCTGTGGCCTACCAGTAAGTTTCCATCTGGTGTCTGTCTCCTTCAGTGGCTACATGGCATCTCTTCAACTCCGCCTTT
Source organism: Dicrostonyx torquatus (assembly GCA_028555095.1). NCBI lineage: Eukaryota > Metazoa > Chordata > Mammalia > Rodentia > Cricetidae > Dicrostonyx > Dicrostonyx torquatus. The sequence continues at coordinate 3,856,028 of JAQHUG010000021.1, forward strand.
TCTCCTCTTCCTCTGCTTGGAACTCCCACTTTGCTCTCTCCTGCACTGCTATAGACCCAAAGGTAATAAAACATATTCACAGCATACAGAGGGGAATCTCACATTACTTACCTATTAAGAAATTCCCCAGGGCTGGAGAGATGGCTCCATGACTGAAAAACACACTCACCGCTCTCTCTTCCGGATGACTAGGAGTTCAGTTCCCAGCACCCATGTCTAATGGCTCACAGCCTCCTGCATCTCCAGTTGCAGGGTATCTAATGCCCTCTTCTGGCCTCTTCAGGCACTAGCACACGTGTGGCTCACACACAAAAACACACAGGAAAGTAAGAATAAAGCATTTATTTGTAAAGAAACTGCTGTCTTTCTTTGTAAAACGTATACTTAAGTCAACCAAGCTTATTGTCATACTGCCTGGATCCTTTTCCTAACAGCTTTTCCCCCTTTAGAGTCTTGTATAACTGTGGCAGGTCCAGTCTTTAATATGGCCTGTCATTTAGTGTGGACATTGTAGTATTGCTGAGATAAGCTTGGGTACACAAAATGACTTCTTTGTTAGGTGTTAATTACAGAGGAAAGATCAACCAAACCAACTTGAGAAAAATGATTGGCCTCACAAAATTCCTGCCCTTTGGATGAAATCCCCAAAATAAAAAATATACCTGTCATTGTCAAGTCTATCTTCTGATACCTTGCATCTCCTATCTTGTTGCCCTGCCTTCTGGTGATCGGTGCCCCAGCTCCCCCTGATAAAACTGCTTTCTTCATTTCTTAGAACAGGTGACCTGTGTGAGACAGCAGCCAATATCTTGAGGGTTGAATACATGATATTGACCTATACTATATTATTTTAATTCATTTGAATCTTTCCAGTGATAGGCAGAAGGCTTAGCATGAACAAAAAACTCAACAGAGATCTCTTGCTAATATTCTCTGTACCGTTCCAATTTTAGTATATGTGCTGCCAAAGCGAGCACCAACAGAGATCTCTCAATACTAAAAAGAAAGAAACATATATGCTCAGTTCTAAGAACATTTTAACAAAAAGAAACATGCATATCATGAAAATGGGACCACAGCATGATCACGGTACCACTCAAACTTGTTGACTCGTGGCAACTGTGTCCTTTAGTCAGGAGCTGGATTTCTTTTATTGTGATCTCACGTTCTCAAGCTTCTGAAGGTGAGTTACAAGCATAAGACTTTACAGTATATTACTAAAGGAATAATATGATGCTTCATGCTACAGTAATTACTAACACAGATTGCTTTTACTTTACACTTTTTCTCCTACTTGATTTATGCGACTCTGATTCTGATTATATGGACTATAACAGAGGACTGGTAAGTCTAACTCAGCATGGGTCTCAAATTCTCATTTAAAGTTTTCTGTATCCTTGCTTCTTCATGCCTGTTTGCTGTTGCTGCCGAACTGGTTCCTTGGCTTTTGTTTTTCATTTTCAGACCTGAGGATCCAGCTCAAGACTTGCTACACGTTAGGTTGCTGCTCTATAATTGAGCTGTGTACCTAGACTTCATTTCTGTTTTCTATTGAGCTTTACTCAAGATTCTGCAGTATCATTATCCAGTTTGGGTGATGTTTTAACACTAGGCTCCATCTACTCATTTAACAAACACATTTTATGTGCAGGAAAAATTCTACTTGACTTCTAGATAAGTCTCTTGTACTCTTTCCTAAAACTAGAATTGTAGAAGTAAATAAAAAGCAGTCCCAGATACAACAGTGAGAAGACTAACAAAGCCTTAATAAATTCTGAGTTCCCATCAACAAATGTATAGCATAATCAATAAATATAAATGGTCTTTTGGGAGCTTGTCTGGTTTTTGTATTCTAGAATTCCTCTCATGTTGAGAGCTCATTTCTCTTATGTTCACATCAAGATTTTTGAATTAGTCCAGGTTGATCTTGTCAATGGATAATTTCTAAATCTTAGAACCAAAGAATTCGTTCTTTTGCTTTTTTGAAAAATTGAAACTAGTGCTTCTGTCTGAGCCTAGTAGCACATACATGTAATCCCAGTGTTCCTGAGGCTGAAACAAGATGATTGTGAGTTCAAGGCCACCATGGGTACACAAAGAACCCCTGTCTCAAAGACATTAAAGCAAACAAAACAAAGCATTATGAACCCAAATAAGTGAAAACCACAAGCTTTCAATAAGCAAGCCTCTTATTACCTCCCCAAACTATCAGAATATCCTTCCAACTTTTTTCCAGTTTATATATGCAACTTAAAATACAATCTTGCCCTTTCCAACCCAAGGAGGTAAGAGAGAAACCTAGGCCTCCACCAAAGACATTTAGCCAATACCAAAACTCTAGCCACAAATGTGTGTATTGTCCTCTTGGCAACAGTTGCCTGATAAGTATCATCATCTGGCTTATGTTTCATTTGAAGCAGACACAGGAACATAACCGGAGAGTTCAGGTGGATAAAATAAAATGTTAGTCCACCTATAACATATATTACTAATACCTAGTAAACCTTTCAAATAATTGAGATTAAAAAGTTGTATTTTAATTCTCTAAAATAAAAAATGTATTCTGAGAGTAAGAATTTGCCCTTTAGAAGATGGATGTGTGTGAGTGTTCACACACAAGCGATCTAATAATTATTCATTTGACAGGGAAGAAACTAAAGAGATTTCCGAGGAGAGCAGATGGCAGTGTTCTGCGGGATTTGAAGTGCCAAATGGAGTCTTAGTTGTCCTATGGCAGTGGTAGGCTATTATATCAAACTTGATGATTTAGTCTTGGGGGTAGTCTCTGAGCACAGTGGCCTTAAAGGATACCAGTAGCCCTGGGGTTTGGTATGCATTTATTGGGGAATTCAGAAAAGTTCAGAAAGGAAAATTGGACTCAACCATCAAACACAGGTTTTGAAAGGAAAATTTAAGAAAAAAATGGATGTTCTTGATGAAAATGACACTTCATGGATATTTTTATAATAGATTTAAGGAATATTATATTTATTTAGATATTTATCTTTAATGTCCTTCTTCTGAAACTTTAAGTCCCAGTTAATCAACCCCATTGGGACAACACTACAGCAGAAGTGTGGGAGAGTGCATTGATAATGAGGAAATGGAATAAGATCATGTAGGATGGCTTTGGAGAGGAGAATGCATTCCTTTAAATGACTGCTTTCTGAAATTCCCAGTAATGAGGCTAGCAGGCTGCATCCGCTTCCCGGCTCCAAGCCGCCCACTAGTTTATACCCGAAATAAGTACACAGAAACTGTATTTATTTAAACTCTTCCTGGCTCATTAGTTCTAGACTCTTGTTGGCTAACTCTCACATATTAGTTTAACCCATATCTAGTAATCTGTGTATCACCACGAGGATGTGGCTTACCAGAAGATTCTAACCAATGTCCATCTTGGGCCGGAGAAGCATGGCATCTGCCACACTTCCCTTCCTCCCAGCATTCCATTCTGTCTACTCCACCTGTCTGATTTCTGCCCTATCAAAAGGCCAAGGCAGTTTTCTTTATCAACCAATGAAAGCAATACAAAATAAAGAAGCACCTCCTACACCAATTCCCCTGCATGTTTTACAAAGGGTCTTTTTCCCATGACTTTTTATGTTCATAATGCAGAATAATGGGTTTCTTTTATCTGTGCTAAATATCGCTCAACTATATACTGTGAAGGACCCCTATAGATACAGTCCAAAAGCAAGCTAAAACAACCAAATAGACACTGGCTTTATTAACGTCTTTTGTTGGGACATAGTTCAACTACAGCCTGGCAATATGACTGGAAGCAGGAAATGTACTTTTTTTCTTCCTGACACTGTAAAGATTGTGACAGCAAACTGTAGACAAACTTGGTTTTAGAAATACATACAGACTTTGTTTGCAAAGGTGACAGGCCAGCCCCTCTGCTGAAAACAGCTAGAAATGCAGACAAGAATTGATACAAAAGCAGAGAAGCAGCTGAGTAATGAGCTTGAGAGGACAAAGATGGAGAGTAGCAACAGAAGCACAGTCTCCTGTCTCAAAAACATTAACAACACAGTCTCTAAAGTTCCCGTCCACATGATGAGTGATGGAACTTGCTAAGCTTTACCTCCATCTGCCTTTTTCCTTTCTCTCTTAGGAAAAGGTCAGCCAGGCGGGGATGGCACATGTCTTTAACTCCAGCACTCGGGAGGCAGAGGCAGGCAGATCTATGGGAGTTCAAGGCCAGCCTGGTCTACAGAGCAAGTTCCAGGAGAGCCAGGGCTACACAGAGAAACCCTCTTGAAAGAAACAAAATATTTCAGGTGGTAGCTTTCTAAGATAATTAAAAGTTTAGGTTTGAGTCAAAAACACAGATTGAATCCTGGCTGTCCACCAGTTGTCAACCCTTCTGCCACTGTAGAGTTAATTTGTTATGCTGACACTTCTAGTGATATAATATTATAAACTCTCCAAACCAGTGATAGCATACAGTGGTGCTCAGTTATTATTTTAAAATGTAAAGTTCATTAATAAATTAGAGAAAGCAAAATAAAAATGGCCCTGGTATAGATTCAGTAGATAAAATAGCAAAGATTTATTTTTATCTCTTTAAGATACAAATGTATAATAGATAGGTAGTCTTGCATATTGGCTTCTAAACCATTGTGAGAAAGAAACGTTCTGGTTTTATGCAAAAACTACACTGGAAATAACCTATCCAGATAGAGCAAAACCCAGTGCAGCCAAAGTTTTCTTTTTAGAGATATTTACATGATCATATTAGAGAAAAATTGGAGCCATACTAAGTGTAGAAGAATATAATAGAATATATGTAGAAAATATAATAGAAGAATATAAAATAAGATATTGGTATACTAATAAGACCAGATTTGTATGTGTGTGCATATACACATATATGCATATCCTTACATACATATAGGTGCCTTTAATGTGGAAGTAAATTTTCTTCTATCATATATAACACATGTGGACAGGATAGATTTGAAAGGAGACTGCATGAATAAGCCTAGTAGAGCAAACATTCTATTTCTTGGTGATTGCTTTAGGAATGTGCACCTGACATAGGCAGGCCTGGTGTGAATGTGTACACAGAGCTGGTGTGAGTGTGCACACACAGAGCTAGTGTGAGTGTGCACACAGACCTGATGTGAGTGTGCGCACAGAGCTGGTGTAAGTGTGCCCACAGATCTGATGTGAGTGTACACACAGAGCCGGTGTGAGTGTGTACACAGAGCTCGTGTGAGTGTGTGCACAGAGATGGTGTGGGTGTGAGTGTGTGCACAGAGATGGTGTGAGTGTGTACACAGAGCTGGTGTAAGTGTGCCCACAGATCTGATATGAGTGTGCGCACAGAGCTGGTGTAAGTGTGCCCACAGATCTGATGTGAGTGTATGCACGGAGCTGGTGTGAGTGTACGCACAGAGCTGGTGTGAGTGTGAACACAGAGCTGGTATGAGTGTGCGCACAGAGCTTGTGTGAGTGTGTGCACAGAGCTGGTGTGAGTGTGCTCACAGAGCTGGTGTGAGTGTGCCCACAGATCTGATGTGAGTGTAAGCACAGAGCTGGTGTGAGTGTGTACACTGAGCTCGTGTGAATGTGCACTAGGACTTTTGCAAGAAACCCGAAATATTTCCTCTCATTAAAACTGTGGACTATGTAGTTGGAAATTAAATGTTGTGAGCCCTCCAGCATGCTCTTACCTGCTGACATTTGCTTTGGCTATTCTGTTCCTTTGGGTTGCCTTTGAATTTTTGTCAGCTCTGTGGAAACTGTAACTTGGATTTTCATAGGGATTACAATGGATTTATAGACTGCTTTCATAATATAATCATTTCATACTATTAATTCTAAAAATCCATGAGCATAATAGGCCTTCCCACCTTCTAGAATCTTCTCTAATTATTTTTAGTCAAAGTCTTAAGGAGAAAAGTTTCATTTGTGTGATCAAACTAAGGATTACAGCAGTGTGGTGAAATCATTCCTATCACAGTATCTACCCAACCTTTGTGCCCAGTGGCATGGATTTTGTAGAATTGGGAGGCTAACATTGGGTGGACATGTATTTATAATAAGAGTTATATCTTTTGATTAATTGCTCCCCTTACTACTGTGTAGTGGTTGTATTTATCTCCTCTGACTTAACTTTGGTTTGGTGTCTACTTTATTTTCTTCCATCCTTTTCTCACAGCCTATGTATGTCTTACAAGGAAGGTACGTTCACGGGTAGGGGATACCATGGAAGCTAGGTTTAGTTGTGGTTGTGCTGTTTTGTGTGTGTGTGTGTGTGTGTGTGTGTGTGTGTGTGTGTGTTCCAGTGGGCTAGTCTGTCTGTCTTTACTAATGAGCTGAGACCATTTACAACTAAAATTGTTACCGAGAGATGCTTGCTGATTTGTGTAATTTTGTTTGTTTTTTAAATTGCAATTACAGGCAGCCTCTCTGTAACCTAATGAAGGAGACAGTAGAAATAAGAAACACTACACTCTGTTCCAAAGGAAGAAGAGAAACTCCAGAAATCTACAAAGGAAGTGAAGGGATGCATGAAAATGCGGAGAAAACGATAAGTAATCAAGGATAGGAAGGAGGCAGGACACAGCTTCCTCAGTGTGGCTCTCTGGCAGGGATAGGGAGACAGAAACTGCTTCCTGAAGGGAAGCCACGTGAGAAATGGAACATCATGCATACAAGCCCACAGCTGGCACATGTCATAGACACAGCAGCGGATTTTGGTGAGACTGTGATTTAAGTTTAAGAGAAGTCACATTGTGTCACTCTGTATGACTCAAAGGGTGGCAGACAGTGCCATTGTGCAGAAAACTGTTAAAATCTGAGCTACAGTCGAGACCTGAGAATGGGGAACAACCACAGATAAGAGAGTCTCAATTAGACCTGTCCAGCCCTGGGATGAGGAAAGGTTCAGGAAAGAAACTGAGGGAAAGCAGAGGGGCCAGAAACTGGAAGTAGAAGAATACAGGAAACAGGAGGTTCCCCTCAGACTGCAAAGTTGTATGACTTGTTCCTCAGAACTGCAACTTGCCCTCCAAATTCAAGCATTCCTTCCAGGAGGAGAGGAGCCACTCAGGAGCTTCCTGTGGTAAACAAGAGGTTAACAAAATATAATATATCCAGGAAGAGTGGAAGTTTGGAAAATTCTTGAGGCCTCTACCAGCAAATAAAAGGGAGTAAACAGTTGCTGGGAGTGGAGATTCTGATCAACAAAATTGTGGAAAGAATTTGACTGTGGAGATGATCCCTGCCAGCTGGGGAGAGAGCTCCAGGGCTGTAGGTTTTGGGGGAGTCCTCACCCGTGTTGGGTGGCTTGCTGAAGCATCTACTTTTAAGTTATCCCTGCTCCTAGTAAATTATTTTCACCCATATTCCTGTTAGTAACTGCACACACACAAATACACACACACACATCATCATCATCATAACAATAAATCTCTTTGGTTCACTCATTGGACATTGGTGTGACCATTACTTTGGTTTGTCATGGACTCTCTTTCTGTGTAAGAGATTGAATCTCTCCAAAAAATTTCTGTCATGCAACAGCAGTACACTGGGAAAGATATTCCCACCTTGGAAGCCAGGATCCAGTCTCATTAATTGAGTCTATACCAGGGTATTTGATAACTCTGAGTCTGGAGTCAGCAGGTAGATCAACCTGTAGAGCCCGGCCTTTGTCATGTCCAGTTCTGTGGAAATCTCTATTTAGATTATTTCTGGTTGTCAACAGACACCCTGCTCTCCCAAATATTTAAGTAAAAGGAAAAATGATTATTTTTTTCTCTTGCTTAAGGATGTTATTTGTTCTTTGTAGAATTTTTGAAAAATACAGGAAATTTCAGAAAACAAAAGTCACAGCCAAGAGAACACCACTCCTAATTCTACCGTGGACTTTTTGTGGAATTTTAAGTAACAGATGGTACTGTTGGAACTTCTGGATCAAAAATTATATGCTTACTCAATCATGCAGGTCAATTAAACAATTGCGAGTGAGGTTCAGTGATAAAACCTTCAATCCCAAGCACCAGGAGGGAAAAGAAAAGTTGGGCCTGGATGACATATGTTCATCACTCGCCAGGCTGACGACCAAGGATGCAGAGTCAAGGTCTGTCTGGGCTACACTGCAAAACCCTGTCTCAAAATCTGAGTAGACCGATGCAGGTACACAAGGAAAGGGGAAGAGGGCCCTCAACTTTCTAAAATCAGCTTTAAGCTCCCAAACATGGAAACCACAGAGAGTTAATGATAATTGACATCACATGTTTCTTATCAAAGCCTCCCCAAGAAAAGTAGCTTAAGGGAAAATTCATAAATACTTGACTTGACCACAGTCTACCAATCCTCTTCCGCATTGGAGCCTTCAGCTAATTTGTTGACTTAATTACCCAAGGCACAGGAAGGTTAAACAGAGTGCTAATCTGATTTTCCCTGATTGCTCATCACTGAAGAAAGTGGCCTATAGGATGCAAAATAAACCTAGAACCTCAAGCTATTTAAAATACATAGACGAAGCAATTATCCAGCTCATTCCCACAAAGTGGACTGTTTACAGTAATCCAATTATCTGAATAAGTGCTCCACCGACACTTTGTCTGCAAGATCAGCACTTTAATTACATCATCTGACCTAATGGACAGGTCCTTGCACCTATTTAGTGTAAGCTAGTTGGGCTTAGTATCAAATATACAAGGAAAGACACTATTATAGAGTCCTATAAAATATCATCTGATATGATAGGGATAACTGACATTTTGTTCGAGGAGAGAATTGAGTGGTTTGTGCTTAAATAATTTAGAAAACATGAGAACACAGAAAGAAAGTAGCATGTGGTTAAAAAAATGCTCTGGTCTAATCTATATCAAAATAATTTCAGGAGTTGAAGCTTTTTTATAGCAAATGGAAATTTATCCCACACCATTTCAACTGTTAATCTACATTCCGATAATTTCCAATTATCAAGACTTACTCTCCCACAAATAAATATAGGGAAAATCAGTTATTTGTTTAAGATCTTCTAAAGAATTAATTGTTTATTTGTTTAAGACTATAACACACATTTTAAAAATTTTCAAAAGCATAAAAACTTTCAAAAAGTCAAAATCACCACTTTTTATTCTATTGTGGGCTTCTTTTACTTCTTTTTTTTTAAAGAAGTTTAAATAACATATGTTGTTATTTGATGTTCTGAAACAAAAGGGATGCTTATTCAATCACGGAGGTGAATTTAAAGACTGGAGGAGGGATATAGCCCCATGGTGGAGTGTTCACTTTATACACTCATGAAGCTCTGAGTACAATCCCCAGACCTACAGGAAGTGAGAGAAAGTATACTGCTGGGTATGGCGAGTGCCCTTAATTCTAGCACTTGTGGGGCTGAAGGATGTGGACAGAGCTCAAGATCAGCTTAGACTACATAGTAAAGCCCTGTTGAAGAACAAGAGGTGGGAGAAAAAGAGGGAGAGGTGAGGGGAAAATGTTCCCTTCCCCCACATTCAGGATGAGTGCCCTGACCCCTCAGTCTTTGCTCTGGAAGAACCCTCCCAGACACACAGAAGTGGACTTTAATCTCCTACGCACTTCTAAATCCAATAAAGTTGATAATCAAGATTATCGCATTCTCTTACATGAATTATGGCATAAACCTAATTTCTATTTTGAACCATAAGGTTATTTCCAATTTCATTATATACAGAACACCATGGGATTGTTAATTATTTAAGAATTTCATGTACACAGAAAAATCCATACCCCATTTTCTCCTATTTCTCTCCTAACCCCACAACTATTTTCCCCTCCAAAATTTATGTACTCTTTTTGAAACCCACTGAGTGTACTCAATACTACCTGTATACGCATGGGTACAGCTCCATCTACTGAAGCATGGGTAGTCTCTGGGGATTCACATCCCTGAAGAAAGCTCTATGCACACACACATCCACAGTCAGCAACTCTCACTAACTCCTTGGTTACTAATGGGATGTCGTGAGCCCAGCTCATCTGTGCTGGGATTTGGGATGTCTTGGTCTTGTTCTTGTGAGTTGGGCAGTCACTGTGAGTTCTTGTGAGTAATGGGGTTGTCATGTCAAGCAAATACATTCAGAAAGCAAACATCAGTACCTCTGGCTCTTACAGTTTGCCTGCCTCTTTTTCTACAATGATCACTTAACATTGGGTAGAAAGGGTTAGATGGCATCTGTCTCATTTCAAACTGAGAATTCCAGTTTCTTCGTTTCTTGTACATTCACCAGTTGTGGGTTTCTGTATCGATCACCATCTAGTAAAACAAAACAAAAAAACAGGCTTCTCTGCTGAAGGTGAGATGTGGGTAATTATGGTACAATGTTAAGACTTAGGGGGTAGTTTGCTATGTAGATTTAGCAGAAATGAAAGAAGAGTCACTCTCTTGGCCTCCCCTTCCTTATCAGCTAGCCAGCCATGCGTTTATGGTCCAGTTAGCATAACAGTTACTGTTGTTGGATATTCTTAAATATGTAACTTTGCATGCTTGTTTGTGTAACATGAGGACTGGCTTGTTGGGGTTACTGTCC
>JAQHUG010000021.1:3869872-3897590 GCA_028555095.1 Dicrostonyx torquatus
GGTTACATTCACGTATCACTCAGCTAAAACCCTTACACGCATGCATGAGTCGCTCATCTGCGCCATCAATGTATAACTCAGTCACGTCAACCCGCTGTGTGCCTGAGCTAGGAAGCTTTTAAAAGCTGGATGAGCCATCTTCCTCTCTCTGCACACTGATTTCTCCAGGCCTGTACACGCCCCCTCTAAAAAAACTCCTAAGTGGGTTTGTTGCGTGTTCTGTGTTTCCTTCTCACTCGCTCCAGGTAATTTCACCATTCCATGAAGACAAAAGGTGAATACGACTTAGAAGTGGGTGGCCAGATAGAAAATATGGGGCAGAGGGCAGAATACTGCAAGAATTAAATAATATTAGGAACAAGACATTGCTTCAAACAAGAAACTCGGGTGAAGCACAATTTTAATTTTTATGCACTTGGTAAAGCACAAAGTGGAAGCCATTTAGCCTTGGTGCCATGAACAGGCTCCTTCAACCTGCCCCCAAATAGTAGCAAATGTGAAAATAAGATATTCGAGTATCATTTGAACCAACTTAGAATATTCGCATAGCTATAATAATATAAAACTCACAACTGACCTCAACTTTGTAACATTCTTGTCAGAAGATGTGTACCAGGACTCCACATTGCCAGCCAGTACAAAGATGTTAAAAATAAACAAACAAAAACAAAAAACAAAATAAAAAAAATCTGAAAATGTATAATACCAGTAGACAGAAAATATAGAAGAATAAAGAGAAGAGGTTAGGGCAATGGTTGGTTGGGATGCTATATCCTATATCTTCATTTTACAAACTAAGAGTCAAGAGATAGTCTGAAAAAATAGTGAAATAAGAATAAAATATAAGCTGGGCAGTGGTGGCATATGCCTTTAATCCCAGCACTCTGGAGGCAGAGGCAGGCCGATCTCTGAGTTTGAGGCCGGCCTGGTCTACAAGAACTAGTTCCAGGACAGGTCCCCCCAAAGCTACAGAGAAACCCTGTCCCAAAATAAAATAAAATATAGAGGTATCATGACTAAAAGACTAATAAATAGACACTGACCACTGATATAAATGCGAATATGGGAAATGGGATCGTATGGACAAGGAAATCATCGCTTCCATAACAGCAGAACAGAGAGTTTTCTGAATCAGATAAAGCCAGAAACACATGGCTAAGAGAGAAACAATTGCAGAATTACAAACTGAAGCATACTGTAGAGTCTGGGCTAAGGTAGAACCTAGTTCTCTTGTTCTTTATAAGCTCTGCTATGAGTTTTATTTGTTATCAGTTTTTTGCCATACTTATACAAAACATAAATCTAAGGATAAAGAATGAAAAACTGTCTGATAAATCTGAATTCTGGACGAATGTCTGAATACCTTGGTATTCATCTTACTCTTAGAATCATCGTGAAGAAGAACCCAGAGATCATTGTGAGTAAGCCAAAGTTTGCACTTTCGTTTTATCCAATGTATTCATGCATTTTAAGCACTATTTCTCACTGCCATACACTTCATCCTTCTCTCTGAATTATCATCTTCTTTCTTCTTGCTAACTTTGAACGTAATTTGAGAGTGAAAGGCTAATGTCAGTTCTAACTTCCAGGGGTGGAGACCTGCTGGCACCACTAACCAAATGGGAGGGGTTCTGACACTTGAGGAAGATGCTCTCATTTTCCAGGTCCACAAACAGTCAGAAACAAGCCCTGTCATTAGGGCCAGTGTGGTTAAAGTGAACATACGATTAATAGTCGAGGAGGAGCAAACTTTCGGTGTGCACTGTGCTTTCCGTGTGACTCAGCGTGCTTTGTGAGGCTCACCCGGCTTCAGGCTTGTCGTTTTCCTTGTCTGTGATGAAAAGTTTCAGTGATAACATCTGTTGGGAGCAAGGTGATGGCAAAAATGTCACATCAGGAAAGTAGCCAGCGAACTCAGTGTTATTCTTCCGCAGCATCCAATTCTTCAAATAAGACAAGGAAAGAGAAATGGATTTTGTAGGGTTTTTCCTTTTGTTATGTGTTATCCATCTTGTTACATCCCTTCTTTCCTAGGAGAGGGGGGCAGGGGATGTGGTGTTGTCAAGTAAGGTCATGGTTTAAAAATACCTTGTCTTTCCCCCAAGTTCTATAAAAATATCTGTGATCAACTGAGCAACCAATTACTGTACACCCCAAATGCCTGTTTTCACAGTTATTTTTAGGGGCGAGATTCAGTCACTACACATCCTGTCCTCTCAAAACAACAGACAGCCATTGAGGGCAGCTAATGAGTAGGTAGCCAAATGACAATGTCTCCTCACTTCTGACTTTCCTTCCACAGCCCAAGTGGCTGCCTGACCGTCTCCACGCTGGCGTCAAACAGTCCCCTACAGTATGCAGTTTAAATTATTACAAGGCAATGTTACAAGTATGGACTCTGGCAGAAAACGAAGTAATTACATTCAATTAGCAGTCCCCAAAGTGATGGTCCAACACTGGGGGCTTTAGATGTTGCCTTTTGTTGACGTACAGAAGCCAGGTAATGAGTGAAACTTCAAAGTGCAAGGGCCAAAATGACTGCTTAATTAGTGGAAACTGCATCGGGAAAGACTGAAGTAGACAGAGAAAACACCCATAATTTTCTTTTGTTGTAGGAATAATAACAACGGATAGTGAAACACAGAAATATACTTCTGAGGAAATGCCTGCTAGGATGATGCTGGTGGCCATGGTCTCCTTGAGGGAAGGATTATTATTTAATGTGTTGCTGGGTCTGCATGCCTAGTGACTTACCTGCCTCCAATGCCTCATTATAAGCTTAAGAAATAAATTTGAACAATCATAGCACTTAATTTGTGATGAACCGTGAAAATGTTTTAATGGAATACAATTAGCTGCCCAAAAGAAGTTGTGTTTTATGCATCACCTGATTTACTTCCAAGCAAGAAAAATCATGATCCCTTACTGTAAGTACGTAGCCTACTTCTCTGGATATTATTGTGCTGAGTTTGTCTCATACCCACGTAAACATTATGAAAACTGCTCCAGGTACCAATTGAAAATGTGCAAATAATCTAATCATAAAATGCTTTTTCCCATGACTTGATTAGTTTTAATAAATGCCCTTGTGATTTTTTTTTATGTCTCCAAGATCCGTAACCGTGAAACCGTGAGTCATCTGAGCTTTATGAGTAGAGAATGAAGTGCTGATTGGATGACCGGCTTGTGACACTCTTAGGAAGTATCCAAAGGAATTTGCATAACTTTGATCACTAATTTCTTCTAGATGTTATCCCGGGCAGAGGAGGAAACAATAGTGCTAAATGGGGGCATAATATGGTATCTTTTATGCAGTAGGCATTTGTGTAAGTTCCATGGGACTGTATGTGGATTATAGAAAAATATTCTCGTGCTCAATCCACAACCTCCTTCTACTCATTTAGAGTCATTTACAAGGCTATCACTTCAGAACCTTGACTCCTTCCTTAGTCCTCTGCCCTAAACAAGGCACTATTAGGCCTATATTTTCTTAAATGATCCATAAGGTATTTTTTTAAAGTCAAGTTTTCCAGAGTTTAATCTTCTAATCCAATTTATAGAGCCGCATTTCTCATTAATAATAAAGTATCTAATCTCACTCTGAATGGGATATCTTTGAATGAGTGATGAGTTATGCAGTCACTAGTAATTGGGCATAGCTGGTAAAGTTTATTTCCTAGACATGCCAAAGTGGGAGGACAAGGTTCTAAAGGGAAGCCCAAGTACCCGCCTATTCTCCATCCATTTTCTCCTCCTGAGACAGTTGGGCAATTGGGTGCTTTGGTGATGACAGTAACTGCTAGTGAAGGAAATTATGATGCTCTCTCCTCCAGCCTGACTTCTGAACTCAGCATTTTCACAATCCTCTCCAATAGCTCTGGGGGTTTTGTTTTGTCCTTTAGTCAGTTACTTCTTCATCTGAAGACTTCCCTAATTAAATTTAAGAATTACCTTTTTAACGTAGTTTATTTTATTAAGAGCAGGGAGGCTGTTATGTATTACTTTAAGAATAGTTGATAAAGGCTGGAGAGATGGCTTATTGGTTAAGAGCCCTGGCTGCTCTTTCCGAGGTTGTGAGTTCAATTTCCCAGCAACCACATGGTGGCTCACAACCATCTGTAATGAGATCTGGTTCTCTCTTCTGGCATGTAGGCATACATGGAGGAAGAATGTTGTATACATAATAAATAAATAAATCTTAAAAAAAAAGAATAGTTGATAAGTAATTTAAGTTCTGGAAATATGCCCTACCAGCATAAAGCAACAAACTCAGAATTTATGTATAAGAAAAAGGAGAGAGAATGGTAAATTAACAATAAATATGTCTGAAAATCCATAAGGAATCATATCATTAACTATTTACCTAATTGATCTTATTATATGTATAATTCTACATGTGAACATACATATATAATTTCATTAAAATGAAACTTTTCTCATCTGGGATGATTTTGCTACCTCCAAGAGCCAAAGACCACCTAACAAAAACTTTAAAAAATAAAATTAAAATAAAAAGAAAGATAGCAGACATGAGAAGCCCTCTTTAGAGACTGTCCAAGAGATTCCCAAAGCAAACAGTCTAGTGCTATTACCCTTGTTTCCCCTAGAGGCAGAAGAAGGTAAGTCCCTATTGCGGAAGACACCATTCATTTCAGAAACAGGTTCCAGAAATCCCTGATCTGGGACTGACATAAATTTCTTCTCGTGAGGACTGATTTTCATGGTTACCATATGGCACCATGAAACTTTCTAAAGGAATAAGGTAACCAACAGTCCTACTTAGCTACGGTGCCTATGAATCTTATCAACTACCAGCATAGCACAATAACCCCAAGGGTGCAGTGATGGCGATAGCCAACTCTCTAGTGGTACCAGATCTACTCAACAGGAGGGCATCATAATGGTACTAGAAACCTAGTTAACTACATAGTGCTCGTGAAATCGTTGGTACTAGAGGAGACTCTACAACCGCTGTTTTATTAACCCAGTAGAATCCCTACCAACAATCTAAACATTTGTCTCTGTAACCACAGACAAGTGTTTTTACCCCTCACCAATGAGACTTCTCTTTGCAACAGATAGAAACCAGTACAGAAAATTACAACTAATCAAAATGCAGAGTTGTGGAGCCCAGTCACAGTGAATATATCAATAAAACACCTCCAATAAGGCTCAGGGAACACTGCAAGAGATGGGAAGACTGTAAGAGTCAGAGGATCAGGAAGCTGGCTGTGAGATTGTGTCTTCTAGAAATGTCAGAAACTGTACATATAAAGTCTCAACAGCATAGCTGCCAAACCCCCATTGAACAAGGACAACAACAATGGAGAAGTTAAAGTGGATGGGGGAAGCCACAAGCTCTCAACTCTCCACAGAACTGCCAGCAACCAAGACATGTTAGGAGCAGGAGAAATAGTCTTTCCCAGGAAAAAGCACACCAACTGATTATCCAATACCAAATGGCCAACCCTGAAAACATATACAAGTAACATTATACAGACTGAACAAGTCATATTTATGAATGTATGCTTATACATATATACATGTGGCAACAATGAAAAAAGTATAAGGAAGGGTATATGAGAGTATTTGGAGGGAGAAATGCGATTACATTATAATCTCAAATCTCTTAAAGATTAATTTATGTATAAACATGATTTCTGCCTTATTAATTATGAAAAAGCCTAGAAGAAACTTCTATGACTAAAAATAGGGGCAAATGAAAGCATGTTCATATCAAAAATACTAGAAAGTTATTAAAATCAATTCTGTAAATTATTAAATACGTATGTCATATAATTTAATTCTTCTAAGAACTTCAACCCTAAAACTATTCTAAAGAATGCATACATAAGTTAATGCGCTTGTTGTGTGATCAAGGGGAAGGTTGGGAGAATTTATACCACAGTTCATGTCTTATCTCATGAACTGGTAGAAATTATCAATCAGTTAGGGCTCCCTCAGCTGCAAATACTAAATTTTCAAATAAAACTGATTTTGAGCCAACAGTGATGGGGTGAGATGCCACAGCAATCCACCCCCTTGCCCAGACCGGTGGCTGCCTCAGAATCACTGATGGCCTGGGCTCTGGACCCTAGGATTTCTATTCTCTTTGGTGGTTTTGACAAACATTTCCTTTTCTCTCTTTACACTGACAAATAGCTATTGCAATTCTTGGTATTCTAGCTACACTCCTGGAGCCTCTGCCTATTATCACTAAACTGAAGGATGAAGGAGTGCCTGGAATACATGCTCCAAGAAACAGAAAAAAAGCTGGAACAGTCCCTGACAAACCATTGCCTGTTGCCTTCACAATATCAAAAATAGAAAGTGGGGAGGTGGTATTGCCTCCTGTTGTGGTTTGATGCTAGCATGTCTCCTACAGGCTCAAGTGTTTGGCTGGTCCCAGCTGGAGATGCTGCTTTGATAGGTTAGGAGCTTAAAGGAAATGAGGCCTAGCTTGAGAAAATGGGTTGCTGGGGGTGAGTTGTTGACTGAGGTTTCTGTCCCACCCAGTCCTGCAGCCATTCAGTCCCAAAGAAACACACAGAGGTATACATTAATCATAAACTGGCTGGCCTATTAGCTCAAGCTTCTTATTAACTCTTATAACTTATATTAGCCCATAACCCTTGACTTAATCAGCCAAGTGGCTTGGTACTTTTATTAGCAAGGCATTCTCATCTTGTTTGCTCTGTGTCTGGCTTCCTCTGTGCCTGTATGACAACTGCAGACTGAATCTTTCCTCTTCCCAGAATTCTCCTATTCTCATTGCCCCACCTATACTTCCTGCTTGGCTACTGGCATTTTATTAAAATACAACTGATAAATCTTTACAGGGTACAAGATCATTGTCCCATAGCAGTGAGTCACTCACAAGTCCAGTGCTTAAATTAACTGTTTATTCATTTCTCTGGAATTTGGAAAATTTTTATTTGTATTGTGTGAAATAGATTATTTATACATTTGGGTTCTCTTCAACTCCAGATGCTCTTGGGCTTGGTCTCTTGAAAGTATTCCAGAGTTCTTATGCATTTAAATCATGCACTTCAACTTTTGTCCTCACATTTATCTGAGTGTATTATTGTCCTCCATTATTCTGTTTCAACCTGTTTGCTTACTTCTTAGTAATGCCTTCCCTTTTCCCTTTTCTGATTCACTTAATCTTTTGCTTCTAGCAATTTTTTCTTCTTCTGTCTCAATTTCCTTGCTGAGCTCATGCTTGACATTTTCTTCTTTTAATTTCTTTAACAAATTGCTGATCACTTCCACTTCCTCCACCCTGATAACGTTCTTGAGTAGACTCTGAATTGATTCTCTTATTTTGTTCTTCTGTTCACTTGTGTCATCTATGTAGTCATTGGTTCTTTTTAAATGTAGGATGATGGAATCCTTTTCTGACATCTCAGTTGTCTCATTGTCTTTGTCTGCAACACCGAGGAGCTGTGAGCATCTACAGCCGTTCCATGGGCTTGTTTGGGCCCATTTTGTGTGTGTACTTCTCTGTTGTTCTTTGCAAACTTTATTTCCCCCTACTTTTTGTTTGCTCACCCTTCCCTGCTCTTTTTGCTTCTTTGTTTTCTTTTCCATGAGTCTTCCTGCCTTCACTTAGTAAGAACACTTGATGCTATATCAGATGAAATGACTTGACAGCAGCCACAAGCTTGACTTGGAGTAAAATGTACTTATCTATTCACTTGTGTTTTCAACAAAGTTTGTAGGTTCCCTTACTGGAGTATCAACTGGGAAACGTGCAGTTCACAAGCTTTTAAAGCCAAGGTATCAATCCATAATAAAGTAAGTAAGAAAAGGGGGAAAGCGGGAGTAAAATACAAATGAGAGGCAAAGAATATGGGTTAGAGGCTTAAAGAAATACAGACTAGGGGAAGAGAAGACAAATGAGTCATAAAACCCCTGAAAGCAAAACAACTAAACAAATGAGCTACAAAAGTACAAATTAAAAGAACAAAATAAAAACTGAAAGTGAGAAATAAAATGAAACGGAAGACTTTATAACTTCAGTGTTTTTCTTCCTTGGCATGTGTGATTGTTAGTTCTAGTCAACTTGGTAAGAAGCAGAATCTCCCAGCTAGGGAGCCTCAAAGGACTATCGAGATGAGAAGGGCTGGAGGCGGGGCTGTTGATTGCCTCAATCAGGGTGCAAAGACCCACTCTAACTAACTGGGAGGCACTTTCTGTAGCAATCCAGATAAAAAAAAAAAGGCAGGGAAAGACAGATTGTTGTTTGGTGGTGCTTGCCTTTCACCGGCACTGGTAAATTCTTTGCCTTGTGACTGACACTGATGAGTCCTTCAATCACAACCAGGTTCTCCGCACTTCCGATGTGGACAGCGGCAGCTCTCCAGTAGTCCAGGAATCGTCCAGGACCAGCAAATCCAAGCGGCCGAGGCATCCAGTATCGCGGACTGAGCAACTAACATTCTCTCACCTCTCCAGCATGAGACACCCATTGTTGGACTTCTCTGACTGCATCCTGCAAACCATGCTAATAAATTCCCTTCTAATATGTATTCATTCTGTTGGCTCATGTATTCTAGAGAATCCTGGCTAATGCGGATAAATCTGGCTTCTCCTATTTTTAGCAATCTCTGTGGCTGAGGTGATGACAGGTTGAGTAAGGATGTCCTTCGTGCAGAGAGGGGTTTCTACTCAGAACTCAACTTTCTGTCTGAGACACCTCAGCTCTGCCTGCCATTTTGAAGGTCATCTCTGATATTTGGGGCATCATTCTTAAGGCTCTGAGAGAGTACAGAAGATTTATCTGCCTACTCTTGCTTTTGTCGTGGTTGGTCATCTCTTGCTCTTGTGTCTGTGAGCAAGGCTTTACCATGTTTAGAAGCAGCAATTCTCAAATCCTTGGCTTGGTGTTTACCCAGACCGAGGTGGGGGTATGAGGATGTCTTTTGGAGAGGGGGTCCTGAGACTATAAAAGGAACCACAAGAGGGGAAAGAGAGGTCTTAAGGGAGGCATCAGGAGGGGGAAAAAAAGGCAGAGAATAATAGACCACATGTGACCTAAAAGCCAAAGGGAGATGTTAAAGGAGAGGAAATAGACCATCAGAAGAGTCTCAGGGGGCAGGTGGGAAGACTCCAGAGGGATTAATGAAAACAAAATATGTACTAAAATGTCAGGGCAAAAATCTATCACATGTCATGTTAGGTTTAAATAAAACTTCTAAAAGAAAACTTGTATGGTTTCCTTCTGAAAAATATAATATAAACTGGTTTCTCTAAAATTGCCTTTCAATAGTTGAATCTAATAGTTAAATATAGCATAAACATATAATTTTATCAAATCAATATTCTGAATTGGCAAGGATATATGTGTGTAAACTTAACAGAAAGATGATGAGGAGCTTGTGGTTTTTCTCCAATAGTGAGATAAAAATGTAAGCTTTGGAAAGGGCCACACAATGCCAGCAAAGGTTCTTTTCCTCTCCTAAACAAGTGATCTCATACCGGTGAATCACCTTTATATTCTAGGTTTGAATCAATCTGTGACATATCCTAAAACCACTGCTTGACTATTTCTTAATATTTCACTTATTCAGTTTGTATTTATATTCAAAAGTGCAATTGCCTTGTGGTCTGATATTTAGCATCTATCATGTCAAGCTAAATTTCAATATTATACTTCATTAAAAGCATTAGAAAGGGGGTTTTCTTCTTTGATCTGCAAAAATAGATATATAACTAAGAAAAGAGGCTACTTTATTTATAAATGTTTCTACAGAACAAAGAAACAACATTATTCAAAAGTTACCAAGTGCTAGTTGCTGCTGTCCTCCCAAAACTGTGAGACAAGTACTGTTTTTGTTCCTATTTTATAGATGAAAGTTGAGGCACAGAGAAATTAAGTGATTTGCCAGAGATAACACAGTTGGTAAGTGGCAGAATTTGATAAGATTTGACTCCAGACAGTCTGGTTCCAGCGACTATACGGTGACATAATTTAAACCACAGGGCTTCTCCAATGCTTGCTTTTTATACTTTTCCAGTTTCTTTCATGATTTCTGGGATTTCCTTTGCAAATAACGGTCATTCAGTGTGTTAAATTTAATTGCTTTTTGTTTTACAAGGCAGTAAAACAGACACTAAGTGGTGTGACAAAATTTAAAAATCAGTTCTTCCTGCTGTCAAAAATATTTACTGACCTGAACTTGGGGACAAACTTCTGTAAGATCAGCCCTAAAGAGACTAGAGACAGGAGGATCAGGAGTTTGAAGCCAGCTGAAACACTTCATGTAACTCACCTAAGGAAACTGTAGTAGGTAAACCATCCCCAAACTAGATCAGATCTCTGCTGGCATAGCAGTGATGTTCAAAAGGGACAAGACTCAGAATTCAAATAAATAGGTGGTGCATTCGCTGTGAGGAAAGCCAAGTGGAGCAAAGACACACAGCCCTGAGCAGGTAAACATCCTCAGGAGGGAGTGGAGCCAGCACTTGTGTAGATATCCTGGGAGCCTCACAACAGCAGTGGGAATGGCCAGTAGGATCGTGCTTGGAGAGTGTAGGAAACAACAGAGAATAAAGGAGCCAATGTGACAATAAGGAACATGATTAGGAACATCATTAGGAGGCCCGTGGAGTCCGAGTCTTGTGGGAACTTCATGGGTCATGGTAAGAACAACTTTATCTCATGAAACGTGGCATAAAATAGACGGTGTATATGGAGACAGCACACAAGCTCCGTGAGGAGGACTTTATGGCTCTGCAAAATTAGAATAAGAAAAGTAGAACTGGAATCATAATCCTTGAGGAAAGGCTAGCTGTCATCCACATGACAGAGGTAAATATTCCGAGAAACGTCTCAACTCTGACAGAATCTGGAGAGTCGAGTCATTGAGGATGACTCAGAGTTGAGGTTAAACAGCTGGAAGAGCAGAAGTGACATTTTCTAAGGGAAGGAAGACCAGATGAGCATCGTGTTTGAAAAGATTTTTTTAAAAATTACACATGTGAATTTGTGATGATATATTAACTTAGAATTACTAATCTAGCAAATTACCACAAAACTAATTATTTTGTATTAATTTTATTTGTGAGAACTCCATACATGAGTACTGTATCTATATAAATTCCACTCTTACCGCCCCATCTACCTCTTCCTATGTTCCTTCCTCTTCCTTCCAAATTCATGGCATATACATAAATACACACACTATTTGTGTTGTAATTAAGGGAGAGGTGTAGGTTGTGTTCTAGACTCTCTGTGTGACTTTCTTTGGGGCTCGCCGGCTGTGGGGTACTGGGCGGGACAGAAACCCCAACGAGCAGGACCCTCATGATACATATTTGTGTGTGTGTGTGTGTGTGTGTGTGTGTGTGTGTGTGTATACACTAAACCTACTGAGTCCATTTAGTGCTGTCCATAGCACATACACCCAAGGTTGACCACTTGGGATTAGATAACCTATGTAGCACCTTCTCCGTGGAAGAAATCAATCTCCCATCTCTCTATAGCCCTTTATTACCTGTAGCTCTTCATCTAAGGGTAGGACTATGTGTAATATCCCCTGTTCGTATTGGTATGTCAAGTGACATTGTACTTATGCTGATCTTGTTCAGGCAAATGTGTTGTTGAGATTTTATGGGTACATTCTTCCTGTCGTGTCTAAGGAACACTGTTCAGATACAGGCATCCTGAGGCTCTGGCATTTATATTCCTTTTGCTCCCTCTTCCCCAATTTTCCCTAAGCCTTGGGTATAGGGGCTGCATTGCAAGTGTATCAACTGGTGCTGAGCATCCCACAATCACGTGCTCTCTGCAATTTGACAAGTTGTGGATCTCTGTAGTAGTCTTCTCTGTTGCAAAAGGAAGCTTCTCTGATGTGGGGTGAGAGCTACACTTATCTGTTGGCATAAAGATAAATATTTAGAATATAGTTTTGCAATTACATTAGTTTAGGAAAAATGAAAGCTGTGGGTTCTCCTTTAGTGGCTATGATCTCTTCAGCCCTCTATAGTTAGCTGGTTCCCAGGAGCAGACATGAGTTCCCTTCTATAGATCAGACCTTCATGACCATTGGTTACTCTCAAGATAAAAGTGTTGTTGTTATAGCAGTGTATCTTGTCAGTCCAGGCACTGTTGTGGTGCATAGGTTTCACAGTTGGGTAGGACTGCCAATTGCTCCTCCCGTTAGGAGGTTGTACAGCACCATCTGATACTGCAAGAACCTGTCCGACTTAGGCTTCCGGGTCAGTTCCAGCTCAGTTTCTCCAAGTTTTGTGCCTTAAGTGTGTGGTAGCTTCAGCAACAGTGTCTCACCTTCACATTATGGAATGCAACTGAAGACAACAGCAATATCCATTTCTGGATACCATGTACCTTGTCAGTGGTTGAGGCATGGGCAGTTCCTTGCCCAAAGGCCAATTGTTCCAATAAAAAACAAACGCTGAGTGGAGTGTCTTCAGTGCTCAACATTCTCTCAGGAATAGATTGGTGCTGTCAGGAACAATCATGTCTCATGTCAACAGAACCCTAAGTTATTTAAATACCATGTTCTCCAGATCCTTGAGCGCTTGAAGATTACCTATCTAGACAGAATACAATCTCTGTGTATCTAAAGAACCTAATTGATCTGACTGTATGTACAACAAATATGAACAATTATTGACCTATAATAATACCTGTATAACTTAAAGACCAAAACTTCATGTCAGAATATTAAATAATCTATAAACAAAAGTGCAACAAATTAATACAATGACCTCAAAATGTAAACAATCTATTACCTTGATCAGAGGTAGGAGTAATATATAATGCAATGTGAAAATATAGCCTAAAAGTTGTATCAATATACAAAATGTCCTAAACAGAGGTAGAAACATGCATATTTACAATCTGACAGAATAACTTTGCATAGGTATACAAATAATATAAATAAAAATAACAAATATAATTTGAACTTGTATAAATATACAAAACTATACTAATGTAATGTAAATTATCCATAAAGGCTCACAAGTATTCACTCTATTACCCACTATTATTAACCCCATTTTTGAAACAAACAGTTTTTCAAATATTGTAACTGTAATTCTTGCTCGATACCTGTTTTTTATATGAAATTTTTACTATGTTAAAGCCTTCCTTTTTGTTTAAACAGAAAAGGGGAAATAATATGGGAGGTCATTTTGTATATGTATATGTGTTGCTTGTATTGGTTAATGAATAAAGAAACTGTCTTTGCCTGATAGGGCAGAACTTAGGTAAGTGAAGAGGACTGTACTGAATGCTAGGAGAAAGAAGAGTGGAGTCAGGAACCGCCAAAGTAAGACATGCTGAATCTTTGCCAGTAAGTCACTGCCACGTGGCAATACATAGATTAATAGAAATGGGTTAAAAGTAAGACTGCATCTCTTAGATCTGCCAAAGCAGCCACCAATTGAGGACTAAGTGTTCAAATGCCTCAGACTATGTGGGATATTCACCCAACCACCTAGGTCCCCTATAGCATCACCCCTGTTCTTCTGTCTCTCTCATCTGCTTTTAAAGCTCATTTAAGATGACACTGTCTTGCTAAGACAGTCAAGAATGATTTCTCAATTCTTAAGCTCAGCTAACTAGAAGTCTTAATTATATCAACAACTTTAATGAAAGTTAATACATCCAGTAATTTCAGAAATTAGTACATGGATGTTCTGTGAGGAACATTGCTCTGCCTCACACAAGAATCTGTCTGATAAACAAATATACTTTAATGTAGCAAATATAACTCTTCTTTAGAAAGAAAAATGTAAAGAATAATATGGGAGGTTAAGCAGCAATGTAGCAATTAGTCTTGCTTTTCTAAAAAGAAAAAAGAGGACCAGTTGCCTAGTCAGCATTTAAAAATTAAAAAGTTAAATAATAAACTTCATTGTGTCCTTACAAATTTGTAGGATGATGGTTCAAGTCATCAGATTGTGCACTAAGTTTTTATACAGTTAAACCTTTAAAATTGATAATTTTGAGGAAAAATTACTTTAAATCACCTGAATCATAACTTTAGTTCTTATGCTATAAAGTATAAATAATTTTAAGTTGTGCTTTAAAGCTTTTTGCAACAAAGTATAATTAATAACAATTCACTAAGAAATAAATTAAAATGATTTATCCTTAATGAACTATGGCTAATATTTGAATATACTTTGTCATTTTTGTGCATATACATGTACATATAAATGTGTTAATATTTATTCATATACTCTTATGTGTGTTTAATATGTGTTCAATTTTAAAGTTACTCACTAATGTTATAAATACTAGTTCAGATCCCAGATATTGTCTGTACCACATTTAATCTACCATTGGATTCCACTGAATCTTAATGCAGTAAGCTGAGTCTCACTATTAGATATTTGAATTTCCCAGTCAACTCTAAATATCACTGGAATGATCAAGCTTGTATTGGACTCTTTGAATTACCTAGTATTGCTTTCTGAGATAAATCCCTCAAAGGAAAACAGTTGAGACAAATGATTTTCCCTTTTTTCAATGTATTATTCCACAATATATGTTTTGTATTTCTGATATGAAATGAGCATCAGCTTAGTCTCCAAAACAAGTATCTCAAGCAAATTAACAAAATCATCGTTTAAGATCCATCATCAGCAACTTCTCATACAAAAAATTTCAAATATAGGCATTGCATCCTTTGAATTTCCAAAATCTCCTACTCTCAAAATGACTAGACTATGAGGACTGCCATTCATATTAAGGGCAAACCTGGAGACCCCTTTGATCTTCTTGTCCACAAATGTAAAATGTTATCAAGACTCACAGTGAGAAGAAATATTTATCCTTTCTCCCTCTGCTTCTATTGCAAGTAACACAAGAATATAAAATATGAAATAAAGAATATAGTGGGTGATAAAATGGTACCTAGTGAGTAACTTCTGTGCATCATGTACTGTTCCAACTCTCCATTGCTTTTGTTTGCCTGTTTCTCTTTCTATCTTGAACCTCATAACAGAAGTATGAGTTAAATATTAAGCTCATTTCTGTTTTTCTTATGCGAAGCCCAGGGTTAGAAACTCAGTCTGCTTGGTAAGGGACAGAGTTGGGAGTCAAAATCAAATCTGTCTGGCATCAGGGTGCATTCTCCCTTTAATCAAATTCTGTGCTTTCTTAACTTCTTCCGAGAACTATTGATAGAATTAGTCATAGCAGCATCATTCATTCATTCATCCCTCCATTCATTCATTTACTCGGGAGACTGTTTACTATCATATAGCCAGATGTCTGCTAGTTATTTGTGAAGCTGTGGAAAGCGCAGCAGAGCTAATGACCTCACAGACTGCAACTTCCTAGAGATGGTGGCTATTTACCTGGCACAATACATTGAGTTGTGTATGTGGAATTACAGAGTATTGCATAATAGTACATTCTGCAATTCTGGTGTTGAACTCATCTGTATTACCCTCATTACATGAACACATAAATCAGTATATGTGCCAATTGCTCCTAAAGGCTATGGCTTTCTTGATAGCATGCATCTTATTTATTCTTGTGCGCACATAGAAAGTGCAAAAACCATATTTGTGAACAATTATTTGATTATAACTAGTTCCTAAGTAAGTTTCGAGTCCCTCTTCTGGTATTGTCAGTGATTAATTATTTTAAAGTAGACCTGTTAATTATGTGATTATACTAATAAGCTTAATTTCTAGGAATTAAAAATAATACAGTCCATTCTCTCATTTAACAAATATTTTGCCCACTTACAAGGCACAAAAATACTACTTTATGTAGGTCAGGAAGGAGAGAAGTAAATGAAAATTTGGACTCACGTTTAAGATTTGGTGTCTAGTGGAAAGTACAAAATAAATTTATAGATGATCATTCAAGAATTTATGGTATGTGTATGTGGTGTGTGTGTGTGTGTGTGTGTGTGTGTGTGTGTGTGTGTGTAAGGACTTATGTATTCAAACTCAGAAATAATGACTATGTTGGAAGGAATGGAGGATGACTCATTCGGAGTCTTTCAGGAAATTTTCAAAGAAATGCTGGAGGAGAAAGTGAACCTTTGGATTCAGATAAAGAGTAAATGATAAAAACAAATTTTTGGATTAAGAAAGTTTGAGTTTAAGTTCTCGATCTTTCTTTTTGATTTTGTGTGACCTGAGTTTCTCATTTCTCTCAGGCATATTTTTTTCATCCACAAAGATGAATTTTAAACTCCACATACTTAAAAACCTATTTTTAACCTATTTAAAAAATAAAACAAGTTACAAGCTACTGACATTACTTCCTACCCACACAATACAGGCTAGCATATCTATGTCCCCAATGAGTAGCTTCTATTACTAGTGGGAAGCAATGCAAGTCTCACTGGTTCTGAAAATGAATGCAAAGATGGCAGCCTTGTAGGGTATAGTATCCAGATTCACTCCTCTAGAACAAGATTTCAGAGAATGAAAAAGCAAATAGCCTAAAGGAAGGAAGTGAATTCTTGATGAGTGACTACTGCAACTAGGAAATTTATCCCACAGAGGTAATAAAAGCAAGAGCTTTCTTAAAAAGAATAATCAGATCTGGTTTGCGTTTCACCAGACTGTGTTACAGAGCAAATCTGTTTTACCGTTTCATTTACGTGACATATGGAGTGACAAGTTATTGAGCTGATAAATTGTTTTCAGTGATTTAATCACAGCGCGATCATTGTACTGTATTTCTGTTCTCCTAATTCCAAACAGATCCACTGCTTTGTCCAGCTGTTTTCCTGTGTGTGTGCCATGCCTGTCAGCCATAGCAACGGGGCTGTCCTCTTCCGGCTGTCGGTGTTAGACGTTCCGGGACAACAGCATGCTTATGTTGCAAGGCACGTCTGCCCCTCGATGATTTGTGTTTCTCTTCAGGTTAATAATATCTAATGCGGGCACCAGGTCTCCTTCCTGTAAAAGCAAGGAGTCAGAAGCCTGCCTGAGAAAGAGGTGCTCCAAAGATCAAACCAGGGCAGTGACAGTGACATGTGGGGTCACGAATTGAGAATAGCGGCGTCAGATCTCTCTTAAACATGGAAACGGTGCTGACTGTATAGCATAAAGGGAACGTGGGGTATCGCCAGTCCTGACAGAAGGTCAGAGTTTGTAATCTCATACACTGGAAGGCTCACACACACAGAGAGAGAGAAAGAGAGAGAGAGAGAGAGAGAGAGAGAGAGAGAGAGAGAGAGAGAGTTCTATACATAATGGACAGAATAAAAGAAAATCAGTTAAGATGTGAATTCTCAAATAGACTATAAATTCAGAGATGTGAGCACAGAGATACGACTTTCAGAGTCAACTTTAAAGAAAACATCTGCTCCGGGTACCCTGAGTATTTAAAACCCTTGATTGGGGTAGTGGATAAGGCAGGAGTTAAGTTAAAGTTTGGTAGGTTAGCGATTAAACAGATATTCTGAAAGTCTTTAATAATCACCATTATCTACGAGTGTTAGCAAGGTAATGCCACCTAGAATGTTTTACTCATATGTACCAGGCAGTCTAGTTTAATTCTCACTGAAAACATGGTAGAACTTTTCACTCGCTAGCTTCACCTCTGATACACAATCTCGTTTTGTTCTCGCGATGCTAGGAGAAGGTTGTCATCATCAACCTAAGGCCCTTAGAGATGCTGAGAGCGCACAAGTCTGTGCAGCTGGTGGATGGTGGAGGGAGATTCAAGCCCTTGTCTGTTTCCGGATGCCTCTTAACCTGTGGCTCTCAAGGCTCTGCCTTAGCGTTTAACCTCATTAATATGGAGGGTTGGGGAAAATCCCTAACCTACTTAGGCTCAATTGTCTCAGCTCTCTTTTGTATGATTACAGTCATCATTCTGTATACTGAATGGGCTTGTTATGAAGTTATATGTGGTAAGACATAGAATTCTGTAGCCTATTGACTGGCATACAAGATTCGGATTGAAACAATTTAGAGTATGTTTCTTGGATTGTTTGTTTATTTGGTTGACTGGGTGGGGAGGTGGATGGGAGATTTTGAAGGAGAGAGAGTGTTAATTAAGGATTTCAACCCCAAATAACAGAACATAGCTTTATCCTTATCATCAGGATTTGAATAATGTGTAATCCAATTTTAATTATTTTAACCCAATGTTGTCTTCGTACCTGTTTTTCCCCATCCATCTCCGGGTCTTATATTACTCACAAAATGTTTGTTAATTTGTTCTCGGGCTACCATCCAGGCAGCGTTCATAAGAGGAGAAACTGAAGCTAAAACCTCACTAAAGCTACTCCAGCCAGGGGGTTATGCATGTGTAACAAAATGCATGGGAAATTTAATCTCTGACTTAAAAAATTACAGTATTTATTAATGGAAACATTTTCCAATCAAACAGTTAAGTATAAAATCAGATGAAAAATCATGGCCTTAAATCTCTTTGTTAGCTTTTTCCTAAGTACAAACATGTCCTTCCTGCAAACATTTCCTTATCTGGGAATTAAGGGACCAATGCTATAGATAACCTAATAAGGAATGCACTTAGACAAGTCTTGAAAAGTTCCTGTGTCAGAATCATTTCCCTTGTGACCGGGAGCATTGGGAATGGGCAGTCCATTGCAATGTGAGATCTTATTACGACTGTATTACGAAAAAGCCTCTGTGGCTTAGTGCAGCTGGAGTGCTGCAGTCTTTCTGATAATTCCATGCTTGTCACTCCAATCCCTCTACCAACAATCTGATAAACTCAGCCACAATTTTAAAAAATTTGCTGGACTCTCATTTACGTAATAGTAAAAGTTTGCTTTAAAAGGCAGTTACTGAACTATTGCTTTCTACCATAACAACGTATACAAGCAAACTAAATTCAATGATTTTTTTATTAAACTCTACCAAACTGTATTGATATTGTATTTACATCCACTCTTCTTTCATTAAATAGCAAATGTATAATCCCCACTTGAATTATAACTGCTTTTCTCTTAGAAAGAAAAAAAATGTGCTCTTTTCTCTTTGAAAACTGAAGAAAGTAAAATTTATGAGGTGATTGTAAAACGAAGCAAAACCGGTAATTCATGGGTAACACTAGTATTGAACTTAATGCACAATCTTGTGCTATGAAGTCCACGGTGAATAGTAAGGGTTAGTCATAGATTAACATCGCATTTCTACTGACAAAACCGGGAGACACATATTAGTGTTTTTTTTTAAATCTCATTCAACAGCCTGCTAGAATATCTGCTAGGATGTACTGGAGGATTTTAGGTACTAAAATCTAAGAAAATACAAAATTAAATGCCAAAGTATTAAAGCCCAAAGTTATTCAAAAGAAGTACATTTTTGTATTTGATATTGAAAATTAAGCACAATTTCTCCTGTAAATCATTGTGAAATGTGTCTCACTAATTTTAATTGTGACTTTTGCTATGGTTTGTTGGCAAACAGTTACAATGAATCCATTATAAAGATGTTTTATATAAAATAAGGGGGATCTAGGAGAAGGGCAATTTAGGCAACCTGAAAGACTCCCAGAAGTTGGTGGTCAATTAATATTTAGGCCATTCATGAAGATTTGTAAGTTTCCCAGCAGAACTTACTGGTATTCCAAATAAATAGGGAAAATGACAGACACGGAGATGAACGTTCAGGTTTTGTGCTGAAGTGACATGGTAACCTGCACCTGCAATTTCAGCGCTCAGGAAGCAGAGGCAGGAGCATTCCCCATGAGGTCAGGACCAGCTGAGCCTACATGGTGAGTTTCAAGCCACACAAGATTTCAAACAAGACCTTTTTTTAAAAAAAAAAAAAAGTGCAGTAAATGAAGTTGAGTGAGTGTGCAGAAAAGCTGATGATAAAGAGCCCAGGATGACATGCAGAAAGAAAGCATTCAGACTCTGAAACCACTGGGGAAATGGCCGACTTGTAAATTAGAAAGATAAAGTTGAGGAAAGATAGGACTCTAAAAAGGAAAAAAAATGAATATAATGTCCAAGGTAAGAGAAGTATAAGGAACCTAGACAGTGATGCAATAGGTAGAGGAAAGCAGGAATAGACCTGGGAGACGTAGCCGCTGGTGCCTTGCTTGACTGAGACACCGCAGCGCGTAATGAACGCATGGAGTATTTTTGTCATTCTCAAACAGTTTCTAATTGTAGACTGTTTTTCCCCTGGGAAGCAAATTTTCTTTATCACGGTCTGTGTGATTTCATTTCATAGACTTATAGGGAGGGAATTTTTTTGCCTGTTTTTCTTGTTGCTGGTGCTTTTGAGACAAAATTTTCTGCAGTAAAGCTGCCCTTGAACTCACTCTTTAACTGATGCTAGTACTGAACCCTTGGCCCCCTACCACTCCCTCCCCAGTACTAGGGTTACAGGTATGTGAGCACCACCATGCCTAGTGGTTTGCTTGCTTTTCTTAATCCTTCCCTGTTTCTTCTCTACCTGCTCTTTTCTTCAAGGCCACGTGTCAGTGACAGTGTGAGGAAGAGGTGACATTCGCTACCTTCCCTGACTAACAAGTCAGGTATATTGCCCTTATCTCTTGGCCAGTAACTCTCAAGGCAAGATGCTTGACTGCTTTAACCCCTCATGATGATTACATTCTGTGTCTTTTAGAAGTTCGGTGTCTATATCTAGAATTTGTAACAAAGCAGTCCCTTCCGGTCTTGGGAGAGTTGAATGTTGTTATCTGTTCCTTCTTCCCCTACAGCTCTCCTTTCCTTTCTGTTTTCCCAGGAGTGCTTTTCACCTCCCACAGTCTTTCCTGAGGACTGCTTAACCACTTTACACCAAGAGCTCTCACTGGATGGTGGTGATGGAGCCCAAATAATGACTTCAGCCTCAGTCTGTAGTATAACTCAGGAAAACTTAGGTATACAGACCTTAGCATTGAAGAAAAACTGCCTCTGGTACTCTGTTTCATCTGCTCTAGCTATCCTTGGTCCTTTCTTCACACTCTAATAAGTTCTAATCTGATGGTTTGTCAAATTTTAGGGCAGTTTCAAGTTGCAAGTTAAATGAAGTGTGTATGGAGGGAACTCCTGTAGGAGAGGAGCAGAAAGGGTGGATTATAAGAGTTATAAGGAGAATTAAGAAATAGATGGCCGTCTTGCTCCTTTTCAAACTCTGCGTTTCAGGCTGTTTCCCCTCTCCACTCAATTTATATGTTGAGATGGGGTGATAGTATTGGGGAGGTCATTAGGTCTAGGGGAGGGGCTCTCTTGGATGGGTTAATACCTTATAAAAAGAGCCTGCAATGGTATCTCATACACTTCGGCCCCCTCAGGACAATAAGAAATTTCTGTCACTTATAAGCCTGCTGGTCTATAGCACTTTGCCATGGTCACTTGAGCTGTGTTACCATATCTCTAAAACACGACTCCTCATTTCTTCCTTACCTTTGGCTTACAAAGATCATCAAGTTACTGTCATGAACTTGGGAAAACCAAAGCTCCCAGCTAAATAAACTGTGTTTCCACAGTAACGCCTTGCTCTACTGATGACTTCCAGGCACTGGAGAAGACTACAATCACGGTATCACATCATTTCATTTCATGGCTTTTGGGAAAATAGGTGAAGAATTATCTAAGAATAATACAGATTTTGCTCTGAAACACTGAGGGAGGGATAGTAACATCTACCAAAGCATTATTGTACCCCAAAACAAGGATGGTGTAGGTAGCAGAAACTTCCATTTTAGATGTCTAATTCAAGGTGCTTTTAGGCTAACCAGGCAGAAATACTGAGTGCAAATGTAGTCCAGGTATTTATTTCTGTGGAGAGAGAACACTGGGCTATAAATTCAAATTTTAGTGTAACTATATCTCAAGTGAAGCAATGTATAACGGTTTTGAAAATACAAGTTATTCCCAAGTTAAAAAAAATTCCTCCAAATTTAAAATGTTTTCATAGCATTAGAATTGTTATACTAAGGAAGGATATAGTCAGATATTTACATGCAGCATTACATAAGTATAATAAAGGAAGAGGAGAAGGTTGTCATTATTGTTGAAGATTGAGTGCACACAATCCCAAAAGAAAAAGGCGAGGATCTATACATGATTTTCTAAGGACTGCTTATTACTTTATTAGCACTTCCTTGACAAAATTCCACACAGTGGGAGGCTTTAACACCAGAGACAGGGTTGGTCATCTGGATCAAGGCAGGGTAGATTTTTTCTAAGGACTTGCTCTTTGCCTGGCAGTTGGCAGCCTTCTCAGTGCTGTCCCTCTATGTATGAGACTTCTTGTGTCCTTTCTTTGTGTGTTCCAGACCCTTCTTTTAAAGACTACAATCCCAACTGGTAGCCTCATCTTAATTTAATAACCTTAAAAATCTTATTTCCCACAGAGGCTGTCTTCCTAAGCACTGGGAATCTGGACTTCAACTATGAATTGCTAGGGGCCCAAATCACCTCATAAAAGAATGTTTCTCTGTGGTAATTTGAAGTATGTTAGAGATGGAATGTGTATTTCTAACTCCTTCTCACCAGAAAAGCAATCAACAGTTCCAGTCACTGCAGAGAGCCTGGTCGTGCACTCCTCTG
The DNA here is from genome assembly GCA_028555095.1 of Dicrostonyx torquatus. Lineage (NCBI taxonomy): Eukaryota > Metazoa > Chordata > Mammalia > Rodentia > Cricetidae > Dicrostonyx > Dicrostonyx torquatus. Next base: position 3,892,363 of record JAQHUG010000021.1, read on the forward strand.
AGAGAATGTTCCAGTCTCTTCTTATCTTGCTCAAAGTCTAGAAAATTTTTTTTCTTATATCCTACAACCTCATCCTGGTGCCCTCACTCTTAAAATTTAGCTTTTACTCCTCTGCTTGTAGATCTCTATTCCAGCACCCTAGACCACTCCATCAGACCTTACTTCTTCAGGATTTGTGTATCTGTTGCTTTTAGCCATCCTCCTACTTGCTCTCTTCCTCTGAGCGATCATCTTTTATATATGATTCTCATGGAAACTCCCTGCGAGCTATGTAGTTTGCAGTCCTCCACCCTGGTTTGCCTTTGGCATTTGTCACTAGTGTATCTTGGTTTTATTTACCATGATGTCTTCTCTCCCGCAAGTCCACCTACTAGATTCTGTCAGCTTTATCGATGATGTGTCCTCCTCAGAACACCGCCTGAAAAGTTACAGATACCCAATGAACATAATGACCAAAATGAATAAAGAACAGTGAGGTTCAATTTGGATTCCTTTTCTTTCCACTTCTCTTCTTCTGATGAAAGGCAATGCTGAGAGTCCGAAGTGGTCAAAGGTAAGGGTCTTGGGGAGAGAAACAATTAGGCTACACTGCCTGTTAATGATTGATCTTGGAAAGTCTTCCAACTAAGCCTCAGGCTAACTCAGTGAAACTGAAAGTAGCTGCCATCTTTAAAGGGTGATGGATTGAAGTGGGTTAAACAATTAGTTATAAGAGTACTCAGTACATTGTAATTGTAAACTCAGGCTTGACTTCAGAGCCGAAACTTTCATTGATTAACCAGGTCACCTCTAGGGAGGGCACATGTGGGAACTACCAGGAAAGCCGGTTGATGCTCTAATGCCTGGAAATAGGGAGCCTAACCTTATAATATCAGGATCAAATTATGTTTTTCTGCTTACTCTTTCACAGTATAGAGATCATCATTGAAACCAGTAAAATTAGTCTAATTTGTGTAGCTTAATTATTTGGGTTTGAAGTTGAAAAGCAAGTAAAAAAAATCAAGAGATTTTTTTTTCTCTCATTAATTTCTGGTTTTTTAGTTATGTGTGTGTGTGTGTGTGTTGTTGTTGTTGTTTTATTGTTTCACTGTCTTTAGTTTCTTCACATTTCCAAAAATGCTTATAGGATTGTATGACTTGTTGAAAGAGATCATTAAGTTATGCTGCCGCTAACCCAGGTTCTACCAGCAATGAGGGTAAAACCCAAGCTCAGGCTTACCCTAAAACACATGTAACTGTTAGAGGCCTGCAAACAGACCTGATGTGTAAAAGGAAATAAATACACTGAAAAAAAAATGTGAGTGGCTGAATTAGGGTAACGGGGTCACATGATCTTGTCTTCCTTTAACATTGAGTCTTCTTTTTAAAAATGATGGAGTCAGTCCTAGTGACATTAGACTCTGGTCACTGAGGAGATGCCATGTTGGCTAACAGTCCCCAGTTAACAACAATTATAGAGTAAGTGGTGTCTGTGAAGAATCCTCATGACTTATATTGACCTGTATTTGTGAGGCCATATCTAACTTGATTACCCAACAAGCTACTACAGACAATTGTGAAAGACCAAAACTCACCCAAGATCCTCCGCCTCTGGGCAATGCCTACAGAATGGCCATTCTTTAAAGCCTTTATACTTCCCAAGGGACTTCTTCCTCTTGCTTTTTCCTGAATGAGGAAATGCTTATAATCTCACCTCTTAAATTACATTTTAAGGCCTCACAAACCACAGTAAAGGAAGGAACAGAGTCAGCACCAATTTCATAAGCTATCTATAAGGGAATTAATTGCAACCTGACATTTTTCTTTTTAGAAAGAAGTTGTAAAAAGAGTCCTATAAATTGTGAAGGAGGAATAGCTTTTTTCTCAAAAGGGGAGAGAATAGCAATAAAATGTTAAAATGGCATAGATTAAATTTGACTGAGATCTCCTATAAAATTAAACCAAGCAAAAGGGTAATACACATCATACTGAAGAAAAAGCAGTGTGTCCAGCAAAAATCGAAGTTATTATATTTACATATATGTTCTGTATAAATACCTTTAAGTTAGGATCCAAGAGAATTAAATATATCAAGACATGATGTTTTAAACTAAATTTAGTGTTCTTCAAAATAATTCATTTTTTATTATTGGCATGTATTCATTGTGCATGGTTTCACAAAAAGTTTCACAAAAACACATATACAGCATGTCCTTTTAGTACATTCACCTGTCTTCCCTCTCCCTCATCCTCACTGGTCCTCTTTCCCAAGGCTCATTTCCACATTTGTTTTATATGTGTGTGTGAATATATGTATATACACACACATATATATATATATATATGTGTGTGTGTGTGTATATATATATATATAACCTAGAATGCACATTTAAAAGAAAACATATTTGTCCTTCTGAGTCTGACTTATTTACCTTAATATGGTAAGCTCTGGTTGTATTCACTGTCCTGGCAATGATAATATCTTTCCTTTAATGACTAAATAAAAAGACATTGTGCATATACACCAGTTTCTTTTCCATTCATCTACTGACAGACACCGGGACTTGTATCCTAAGCTACAATCAGTGCTACAATCAGCTTAGTTGTATGGTTATCTTTGTCATCCAGAGACTTAGACTCCTTTGAGACTCTGAGGAAGCTCTGTACTGATTTCCAGTGCCTAAATGAATGAAATTCCCTTCAACGGTATATAAGGGTGTTGCCAGTGGTATTCACAGCATACAGAGGGGAATCCCACATTATAAGGGTTCCCATCTCGTCATGTCCTCCTCAACATTTGTCATTTTGCTTCTTATTGATAGACATTCTGACTGAGATAAATTGGGAACATAATTCCCTTCATTAATGTGGAATGGATCTCTTTATTTCTTCTAATTTTTGTTTGAAGTCTTCCCTATCAGATATCAGAATGCTATTGCAACTTGTTTGTAGCTTCTATTTACTTGGTAAATTATTTTCTGTCCTTTGACTCTCTACTTGTGAGTATTTTTCAAAGAGAGATAGATGTTAGATCTAGTTTTCTGGTTCTGTCAAGCAATCTCTGTCTCTCTGTGAGCAATGTGAGGTCATTTGTCATTACCATTATCATAATTCTTATTTTTATGGTTGAGAGATGATAGCTCCCATGATTCTTATTTATGATGTCTATGGATGGTTAGATTGCTGTTCATCCTTCATGATTCCTATAAACATTAGGCATTTGCTGGCTGACTAAGTCGATATAGTAGAGTCCTTTCTAGTTCTCCCTTGTTCAGCTATTTCTCCCAAGAATTTTATTCTTTCATGGTTTCTTCTTACTGAGACTCTTTTGTGAAGAGTTTATATTATCAGAAGATTCTTTGTCAGTTTCAAAATGCAAAATCACTTGTTTATCAAATGTTCAGCAGTCATTTACTTCCAGGGCTTGAATTACATCATCTGTCTTTTAGGATTGCCTGTGAGAGAGCTGATGATATTCTGATGGGTTTTCTGTTGTAAGCAAGTTGGCATTTTTTCCCTTTCAGCTTTTAATATTATTTGTTTGCTTCGTGCTTTAGATATATTGACTGTAATAAAGCTCCTCCGTCATGTGTACTTAGGGTTCTAAATGCCTTTTGTTGTTAGACTGTTCATTTCCTTACCAAGATTTGGGGATTTTCATGCTGTAATTTCATTAACTATTTTTTTTAGTTCTTAATTCAGTTTTTTATATCTCATGGAGTCTTGAATTTGGATTCTTGATCATAGCCGAAAGTTCTTAAACATTGTGGTCATGCTTGTTCATTTCATTTTTGGGAGGGGATCTCATTATGCTATTTTTGTTGTCCCTGAACTGTAGACCAAGCTGACCTCTAACTTACAGAGATCTGCCTGCCTCTGCCTCCTGAGTGCCTGAATTAATATTTCCTTCCTTTTTAATATATGAATCAAGTTTTCATTGACTTTCTCCTTCAATTGTTTTTTTTTTAGTGCTTGGTTGATTCTACTGTTGATGCATTCGTGTATGGTTCACATTTGGTTTACTGAAGTTTTCACTTTTAACATCTCTGTTTCTTTTTTCAAAACCTCAATCTCCTTGTTATAGTTTTTTTCAATGTTAAAAAATGACATTTTTAACCAATTTTCTCATCAACTTCTGATACCTTTTTCGTGTCTATTCCCAACTTTCCTCTCCACATTGGGTTGACTCGGTCTCTTTCCTTTTAAACCTTCTTTCAGTCAACTGATCATTCTTACTAGTAAATTTTTGAAATTGTTACGTAGCATTTACAATAATACCATATATGAAAGGTTGGATGTTTGAGTAGCTTCTTTCTGGTTCCTCAAAAATTAGAAACTGGCAGTTATATATACATACATCATGTGAACTCATTGGATCTTTCCTTTCCTATGATTTAGGCTGTTGTCTAGTCTGTATTGGGCAGGTGCTTCCTGTTTGCCAGAGCTATCTTTTCCATCTTGATTTCTTCTTTGAATTCTTCTTTCCTTCTTTGATTATTATTGCCCTCTGATGGCCACACTTAGCTATGCAGTCTTTGAGGCTGGAACACTATCTCAGATTTTTCTGGCTGAGGTGACTAACTTTCTAAGTGGGGAGTGTCTCCCGCATACCCTAGAGGTGTGAGAGATACCCACAATGTTGTAACCACATAGGCACAAACGTCAGCTCCAATCTGCAAGGCCTAACTGGGAGGCAACCACCACAACAGAATAGACCTGTAATGGAAAAATAGCCTAGCCGATTTAAAACAGTTGCACCCTCGAGGAAAATAAATAAAAAAGGATGGATAGTATGTGCTAAGAAATTAGTTATCAAGAGCAGGAAGGGAAAGGGGGTAAGGTGAATAATTAGTATGAGAATAATATAGAAAAATAGAAGAGGGAAATAAATATGAAGAGAAATAATAGAGAAGAGGGGAAGAGATAAACTAGCAACAATGGGAACCAAAATAGATTTTCTTTTTAATGACGTTATAAAACTTTTAAAAATCTCAGTGCCCAGGAGGGTGAGGCAGGGAGACCCCCAGTTCATCTTGTGCCCCCTAAGAGAGCCTGCTTCCAAACAAGAAAAAAAATCAAAAAAGTAGAGAGAGATAACAAGACAAAATAAATATCATCTACAAAGACCAGCATTAAGTACAGGAGGTATAATAAGGCCAAACTGTCATCAACTCCTTTTCCCAATTTGAAAGTTAATAATTCCCTAACTCTAAGAAAGATGGCATTTAAATACTTGGTGTTCTCTCTCT
>JAQHUG010000021.1:3920742-3978390 GCA_028555095.1 Dicrostonyx torquatus
TTTCTCCTCTTCAGATGTGCCTCTGTCCACAGGGCATGACCATTCCGTCTCTCTCCCTCCCATACCACACCATACATCTGCCCAACAAAATAGTGCCTGTCTGCCCAGCCCCACAAAGTGCCACGTGCCGGAGTGGTTTCTCCTCAGCACCTGGGCGGAGGGCCCCAGGCCTGCGGGTGGATCTCCTTGTCCTGCTCAGCCTGTCATGGCCTGGGCAGGATCATGCTTCTTCATCACAAGGATATCATAATAGTGCTCAATTAAGCAGACTCCTGGTTGGAGCAGGGATGTTGTTTGAGTCCTCTTGTGGGCTGGGCTTACAAACCTCGGGCTATATTTGATATGCAATTTTCAATTTTAAAATTAAAAAAAAAAAAACATGTATCTGACAATGAATCAGTTGAAAATAGAGATGCTCGGTGAAGAAAAAAAATTAAGGAGCTTGATATAAATTGGTAAAATGCTTGCCCAGCACACATAAGCTGAAACAGTGACACACTCATAGCCCCAGCACTCGGGAAGTGGAGGCAGGCAGATCGTAAACTCAAAGTCGCCATGGCTGCTGAGAAAATTAAAGGTCAGAATGGAATACGTGAGACAGTTTTTCAAACATATAAACAAAACAAATGATAGCAATGATTATTATTTAGCTGGTTTACACAAGGAAAGTTATTTACTATATAAAAATCCTTTATATGATCAAATAGAAAATAATCAGCATGTACATACTAAATTTGATATGTTTTGTCTCAGTAGTCCAAAGATTAACAAATTTAATCATGTGAAATCAGAGCACATGTCTAATAAATATTTATTTTCAGTAGCATCTGAGCTCGGACTTAACAAGCTATAAAATGACTTAGGTTCTTGCACAAAACAAGAAAATCAATTTTCAAAAGGGACTTAATTATTACAAAATTTAAGTTGCACAATTCACAGTACACTTATACAGACCAGCGATAAGGTAGGGTGTCCTAGGATTCCTATCGCTGTGAAGAGACACCATGACCACAGCAACTCTTAAGAGGAAAACATTTAGTTGAGGTGGCGGCTTACAGTTTCAGAGGTTCAGTCCATTATCACCATGGTGGGGAGGATGGTAGCATGCAGGCAGACATGGTACTGGCTACACCTTGATCAGGAGGCAACAGGAAGCGGACTGTTACACTGAGCAAAGCTGAAGCAAAAGAGACCTCAAAGCCTGTCCCCACATTGACACACTTCCTTCAACAAGGCCACGCCTACTTCAACAAGGCCACGCCTCTCAATAGTGCCACTCCCTATGAATTTATGGGGGCTAATGACTTCAGACTAGGACAGAAATCCCATAGTCAGAAGTAGAATGCTTGCCTAGAACAGTGCTGGTTCACAATCACTCGAAAGAGTTTCATCTACCTAAGATTATTGGAGTCAAATTGGAGCTAATACTCTTAAAATATGAGGTTATAGCCGGGCGGTGGTGGCGCACGCCTTTAATCCCAGCACTCGGGAGGCAGAGGCAGGTGGATCTCTGTGAGTTCGAGGCCAGCCTGGTCTACAAGAGCTAGTTCCAGGACAGGCTCCAAAGCTACAGAGAAACCCTGTCTCGAAAAACAAAAAAAAAAAAAAAAAAAAAAAAAAAAAATGAGGTTCTAGAGAGAAACTTCATAATTAAAAGTTGCTATAAACATTTCCTTTTGTATATTGCCTCCATTTCTCACACTCCTTTAGTATAATCTCCATGAAAACATTTGTGTATATAGCATCCATATTACATCAAAACACAGAATTCCCTCGAGTCTATGAGTGTTGGTCCAAAGAGTGGTTTCTTTATAACCGTCTGTCTAAAAGCCTGAATCCTGACACCCCTCTAGATAAGATTTCCAGAGAAGATGGATTCTAGAGCGTGAATTTAAAAACCAAATCAAATAGAAAGAAAAATGGATCAGCAAGGACCAGCTTAGGAAATGCTTATGAAGAGTAGCATCAGAAAAAAACAAAAGTTAGTGGAATTGGAACACTCTGTAAGACTGGAATGTTACACAACAAATTAAATTTGAGATTGTTCTAAGGAATATGTACATGTGGAAACAATAGGAACTCCCAGCTAGAAAACATATCTGCTCAATCTTGAATAGACGTGGGCATTTTGTGAGGTATTTTATATTAGAACTCTGGGCAAGAGGATTTTTCTTCTGCTGCATGCTTACTGCCCTACTTCTTTGCTTTTCCACAGAAATTGTAAAGTAGTATTTTTGTAATGGTTTTTATGTAAGTACTTATAATTACATTATGCTGTTTAGAGCATTAGTCCACTTGTTCATTTTTGATCAGAAATTACATAAATCTACCATAATATCTCTGACCTTTTCTCTAGAAATCGAAGACATAATATTGTGAAATGTCTACCTCTTTTTTTTTTAATAGTTCAGCGTTTTATTTACTGAGCTCTCCATGGCCACTTTCACTAAAGGAGAGTCTGCTTAAAGGACAAGGCTTCACACATACGTTGACAACAATCAGCTCAGTTCCTAGCAGCGAGGAAAGGCAGTACGTTAATAAATAGCCAGGCGGGTGTTTTATAAAATGCATAAGAAAGCCACATTCCTTATAGAAATTGTTTTAGTTAATTTTAAGAAATAAACATAATATTTTTGTACAATATGGAAACAGATTATACGGATTGAGAGAATTTAAGAACCTAATGTTTACCGTATTAGAAATGTCACAGAAATATCTATCTCTTTAAATACCACCATTCAATTTCCTTTTCTTAGAACATGGAGAATAGGAACAGGGAGACTACTCAGTGAATAAAGCCCTTGCCCTGAAAGTATGACAGCCTATGTTCACCCCCACACCTACACGCCTAGTACTCCTGTGGAGACCAGAGAACCCCCAGACTCTGGCAGACCAGCTAGCCTGGCACACACACAGACAAACAAGGAGATGCAGTCTCAAACAAGGGGAAGGCAAAGACTGATCTACAGCAGAGGTCACCCTCTGACAGTCAGAAGCAGACCATAGCATATGCATATACACACAGATTTCATATGTGTGTGTATTTTATTTTTCCATATATATGGAGGGTCCCCTTATGAAATGGTTGAAAATATTAAATGAGATAATATGGCTGACACTGGGATACAGCTGTGCAGACACAGCTAAGGCACCTTTAACTTGGGCAACATCAGCTCTGTGTCCCATGGAAAAGAGGGAGAGAATAGCAGTCGTATTGGTTCTTTTGTCTCATTTGATACACCTCCTATAATGGAGCCATAGGCGAATATAACTGCGGAATTTGAATCCAGGTATCTTTCAGGCCTCCTGCTTTAGGCATAAGCAGGCTATTGAACAAGTCGTGGAGATTGTTTTCAGACATTACGCGGAGGGATGTATGAAGTTGGTTTTTTTTAAGAGCTACTTCCAGAACCTAGATTTTTGATATTATATTGACAAAAAAAGGTGCCTCTCGGCAATTTCTATTCATAGGCTATGACTCTTTAAACAGAGTGGTTGCCTCTTTCCCTCACAGGAGTGAGAGAAAAGCCTGGATGATGTCAGGCCATGGACTTGTAAGGGAGCCTTTAGCACTTTGTTCAAAACAAATAATCATTGAGGGGGTTTGAATAAGGAATATAACTAAAGTTATGTTTTTAAAACACTAAAATCAGCCAAAACTTGTAAGACACTAAACTTAAAATTTTAATTTTTAAAGCATTTTTTTCAGACTTTGTTACCATGTGAGTCTAAATGAAGCAGGCTGTCACTTGGAAAACAGAGTGAGGAACAGGAAGTCTATACACACAAATCGGATATCCAATAAAGAGAAGTTTACCCCCACAGGGGAACTGGCATGACCACTGTCCTCCAAATACTTAACTCATTTCAGTTGCAGCTTGGCAATGAAGCACGGCCCTGGACAGTGTACCAGCTTGAGTGGGTGACTGACACCCCCACACAGTGTGGGCATTATAACCCCAGGGTACCATTCGGAGAGCTATTTTTAGTGAACTGACGACCTAGTTCTCCTGATCCACGATATTTTGCTCTTCCCCTCTGTATTCACAATCTAACCACAAAAATGAATGCTCGATAAATCATTTCATTCTTGCCACTTAAAATGCTTCTCTGCTTTTTTTTTTTTTTTAAATCTCTGTCTGTTGGCAGTTCAGAAGTGTCGTTTGTTTTAAGGTCAGGAGGCAAACCGTTTTTAATTGCCCTGCAAGTATTTACATCCTAGGCATCCTGTGATTACAGCAATTACACTTGTCAGTTTCCCACCCCCTGCCGAAGGAACCGCAACATTATCGTGAGGAAATCATAAAAAACAAAGTGCATCTGCGCACTCATTTGACTCCGACTGTAACACCAGGACGAATGCCAGCCTTCAGAAACTCGCAGGACAGGATGGCTTTCCCCCTCCTGCCACTGGTGGGCCACCACTGCAGCGGGACTTAACTATGACCTCGGAAGTAACGAGATCATTCTATTACGATGCCACGTCCTGGAAATGCTCCGATTGTGTCTGTAATTGCCTAAAATGTGTGGTCTTCTGTGCTTGCCTGTGTTCTATGGGAGTTGAGACGCTCACCCTCAGAACCACAACAGATTCCATGACTAAAGTTTCTTGATTGTGCCTTGAGTAGAACAGCAGCAATGATAGTTAATATTGGAGCTCATTAGCCGAAAAACACGTCTGGAATTCTTCGCCAGTTGATGATGTCATTTATTCTGACTCAGTTATTGGTTTGTTGGGAGTTTCTAGATTTTGTTGGCTGTATTCTAGCATGTCTAAGAAAAACAGAATGTTTATTCACAAGGAGACAGTGCGGGTAATTTGAGTATAGAATTAACCTACATGACTCTGTGCCTAAGAGGTCTCCTGGACTTTGCCCTAGCCTCCTGTACTTAGCACAATCTGGATTTGAAATCTGGAAATAACAACGACAAAAAAAATCTGGAAATAACAACAGCGATGCCATTTAGTTAGGGAGAGTTGTGCAGTCCTGACAAGGGCTATCATGATCTGTCTTTAAGGAACTGGGCCGTGGCTGAAGTCCTCTAAGGAAGCTGCATACCCCGGTCAGTGTGGGACAACAGTGACATCCAGTGCTAATAGGCGTGATGTGAAGGGTTCAAACAACAGCGCATCATTTCTCAGTCAAAGAGCAAGTCTGATGACAAGGGAAGCGTGGTTAAGATAATGTCCTCCCTAATAGCTGCCTCACAGTGATATGCACAGATAGAGGGAACAGCTCAGTACCACACCCGCTCTGCTTTGTCTCAGTGTCACTTCTGGGAAGCACTTGGAGGGCACTCAGCTCTCAGCACACTCTCACGTCACATCTTCAGCCTGTCTCTGGTCTTGCTCCTGGGAGATAGTGGCTCCCCTTGGACTCTCAGCACTCTCTTAGTTTATCTCTCAGTACCCTCTACGGTTATCAGAGAAATGGAGCTGGTGATGTCCTCCCACTGTTTGCTCACAAATACCCCAACCTCAGCAGCTTTTATCCTGATAGAAGAAAAACACTCAGAGACGTCACTGAAAAGGTAGAAAAGTCCAGACTGTAACTGTGGGAAACTACTGCCTTGTCCTTCCGATACTACAGTGCAAGGGCTGTGTCTGTTTTATTTTTAACGACAAATATCCCCCGTAACCATTCTGAATCTAGCATTTACTAGATGGCAGTTACAGGCAGGCATAGCTTATCCTTGGTCACATACTGTCTTTAGTTTTAAAAACTGCCCACATCAGACAGATGTTGCCTACATTTTACGGGTGAAGAAACTGAAGCCTCAAGGAACTCAGTAATGCCCGGTGCTCACAAAACCTTTAGGTGGCAATTGCAAGATTTGAACAAATATTTTCTAATGCCATTGTTCCCTTCCTGAGAGTTCTAGAGTTCAGAGCCCGAATGTAACCACCTGGTGGAAATGAACCTATTCTAAGAGATATTTCTAATGTAACCACCTGGCAGAAATGAACATATTCTAAGAGATATTTGAACCCTTCCTTCTGTCTACCAGATGACAGAAATGATGAAAGTGCTCTGGAATCTCACACTAGAAGGAAGAGACCAAAAGCTGGCATCAGTCCAAAGAGGAAGTTTCCTCCCAGGCAGATCTTCATGTTGTTCCGACAGCTTGTCCTAACACCTTGTAGAAGATGCTGGAGCCATGGTGATGGGTGGAAGCCACATCTTGACCAGAAGTTCTGCATTCCTTCAACCTTCTATTTAAGCATAAGCCTTATGTCAGGGCTTAAAGAAGGACTTGAGATGGGGGTGGATGTCACTATGGCCACATTGAAGAAATCTCAGTTCTCCGACTTTCACAGTTGCTTGTCTCTATTAGCCTAGTGAGAACGGATGATGGGTTCCAGCTTATTAGGGCTTCCGGGGCCTAGTCTGTGAGCCTAGCAACACCACTACCACTAAACCAGCTGAGTCTAACATCCCTAGGCCCCTAGAGACTGTAAAGCTGGGCTTCACTTACCAGTAAGAGCTGCAGTTCTAGAGACGGTGTTATACTGTTCAACTCATTTGCATGTGTGCATAGACGTGAATTTACTCTTTTGACACCGGTAACTGTACTATTTTCTTGTTCTTTGTCATCAGGGAGAGCATGGTTAAGGATATACATAAAGTGCTTCTGTTATGTTTGTTTTAAATGACCAGGTGAATATAATATGACCCCACCCTCAAGTTTAGATCACTTTTATTTTCTTCAACTTTTATGAAGATTGATGGAATTATGTTTTCTTTTCCATGTGTATTGTTGTCTGCCTGCATGCATATCTTTATAAGGGTGTCAGATCGTCCTGGAACTGGAACAAACAGCTGTGAGCTGCCATGTGGGTGCTGGGAATTAAACCTGGGGCTGTCTGGAAGGGGAGCCAGTGCTCTTAACCACTTACCTATAAAGCCATTTTCTTTAGTCTTGGGATTTGTGTTTTCTGAAAAAAAGAAAGAAAGAAAGAAAGAAAATTACAGAATAGTTTCAATTGAATTCTTTACAATCTGGGGCTCTATGGAAGGCAGAGACAAAATTTTGTAGATTTTTGATTACTTGAATTACCTAATCCAGTGACTTGGATGCCCAGTAAAAATGGAGATGAAGACATAGTGGATTTTGTTCGTTTTTTTCATGAAATTTAACAAGTAGGGGAAGAACTTTCCTTTTCCAGAAACAGAAACTTTACACAGAATCACCAGGTGCTGTTTTCCCAGGTGAATTTGATTTTGCACTCTGAAAGAATCAACTAGTCCTTATCTTCTCGAGAAGAGAAGCCCAGAAGGTTCCCCCTCAGATTAAAGAAATTTCCAGGAAGCATTCAAAGCACGTGTTGGGGAAAGGTTAAAACTGTCAGAGGACTGGATGTGCTGGAGAGCACACAGTCTCATGTCTTAAGGAAATGGGGAGAGTTCAATGGAGGCAAACCCTCCCACCCTAGGTGGGCCTTGACTCGAGAGATGGAGAAACAGAAGCCAACAGTCATTCAAAGCTTCCACTGAACTAGTGCCTCCAGACTGACATTTGGAGAATTTGAAGAATGAGAAATTCATGGACCACAGAGAGCAATTTTTAGAAAGAAATTTCGTTAGAGGAATCTTAAGCAAAAGAAAAAAAGAAAAGAAAGATCAGTGTCCCTGTGTTATTTGGAGTGAGTCTCAGGAAATGGGGTACCTCTGAGCTGTTCGCCCAGAGGCTTCTTCTGGCAGAAAGTGGGGTGAGGTATGGGGAAGGAATTGGCCCAACCATGAGGTGTCTAGATGACCCTCAGTTTCTCTCACATCCTCAGGTATAGTTTCCAGACAGTGGTGTTCTGTAAGGGGAAGAAATGACAAACTAGAACTCCTTTTGACAAGAAGAGAGCTGACGACACCAAGGATTTTTCTAGCTTTTAGTCAAAAGTGGAGTCAGCCAGCTTTCAAGGTCACTGCCCTTAGGACAGTTTCTATCTCTTGTGCCTGTTAGCATGATGGTTGGGTGAGCAAGAATCCACCTTTTCCTTCCTAAGTAGATGTTTGCCAGACAAATACACATAATTTAGGACAAAGAAAGCATTTCTTTCTGCCATGAAGGCAGGAAACATGTTTGTTTTGCAAAAAGCTGGGTCTAAAGATCATAGTACCAAGAGGGGCATGCACAATTAGTAAAATTCTTACAATAATTAATAAGTGAATGAGTAGACAGGCAGTTTTTGTTTAAGGACTTTAGTCAGAAGAGTCCAAGGTGGAGTCCAGAAGACTTAACACAAGTTGTTAACTAACTACATGGCACTATTTAAATTTCATTAAATAATTCTTCAATCTTACTAACTGCAATTCAAATGTGGTTAGCCGCATTTACCTTATGGCTACCATAAATCAAACTATAAATGAAAATCTTATCTAATAATATTGAAATGTCCTTTTAGACAGTTTTGTTCTAGTGTGGAAGGAAGGAAAGTCAAGAATAATTTTAAAGTCTCCCTCCCTTTTATAGTATCCATCTTAGCTCAATAGTAAGAAACCATTCAGGGTCCTGGAGTTAAAAGGGTATTCTGGGATTGACTGGAGAGTGTCATCTTTTGTGTTTCATAACAGTAATAAGCAAATCATAGGTTCCAAGAATGATGTAGGGGATGAGAAGACCGGTTAGAACAACCCTGACCACTCCAGTCTCTGTCTAATGGTGTTCTCACATTTTTGGGGGTGACTCCTAGTATATATAGCAAATTTAGAGGGGAGGTAGAAAAGGGAATAAATATTCTTTGATATCAAATTTGAAAGGAATAGGTATGATAAGCAAAAACTAAATTAAAATCTGTTTCCATTCTGAAAATGACAGGCTTAAAATACAGCTTCTTTCTAAAGACTCTTATTTAATAACTGCAATGTATCACAAACTGATTTTATGTCATTGCCCTAAACTATCTTTTACAACTTCTTAATAAGGCTATTTAAAATTATTGAATTATAAACTGAAGGTGGAAGTTATAAAGTAATCCCGCAGTAGCTCAGAATTGAGCATAATAAAGGGTTTTTTGTTTAGGGGCAGACCCACAGATCAAAGTCCTCTGCACAAACTGGGAATAGGAACCAAATCCAGTAGTGGAGAGAGAGCATGCCTGCTCAAACTTTACGGCTGCATTTATAGTATAAGAGATCATGCCCAAGTGGACTGGTTTCTTAAAGGCTATTGACTGAAGGAGTTCCCACAGCAAAAAAAAGGAAAAAAAAATCTTGCTATTAAACATTTCATTAATTTCTAGTTTGGATGGCATTTTATTACAATTAACATGCTTCAACAAGAAAACCACATGTATCCTTAAAATTATTGGAAAGGCAGAGATTCAGGACCAAGTTACAAGCAACTTTGAAGCCTTTTCCAAGCACGTCTCCAAAATTGTCCTCTGCTTTCATGTCTGAAGCTGAGTCTATCTGCTGAAGTTCCACAAAAAGCAATGCTTTTCTCACAGAAGTGTTTGACCCTTAGGTTTTGAGTTCTGCTCCAGTGGCTCTGATCCTAATGTGTAAGGTAGAGAATGATCCATGTGCGTGAAGAATTCATCATAAAAACTCAATTAATGCACCTTAATCAATAGCTTCATGAGTCTAAGCTTCCCAAAGTGTTTAGAGAACAGTAGCATTGCTGTTGTTGTTTGTTTCTGTATACCGTCTATAGCAAACGCTAGAAAGCACTAGACATGGAGAGGTCAAAATGGAATATACTTTCAATTTCTTGTTAGTAGGAGCGACAGAGCATTTTACAAACAGAAGCTTCTTGGTCTCAACAATATAAAAATTCTTTTCTATCGTCACTCTAGGGAACACTTTTTTTTTCTCCCAGATATGTTTATTCAGCATCATATTTGGGTGTCAAATTTATTTTCTATTCTTGAAACCCTTGAGCAAAATGCTGTCTATACAAGTTAGACCCAGAATGAAAACTGGTGAAGGCCCTATTATTTTTAATGCCCCTTTTATATAATGCACATCTCCAATTAATTTACTGGGTTTACATTGTGTTTTAGGTTAGAATAACTTACTTTTGCTACAGCAATATGAGAATTGTTTGAGTGTTTGCTGCGTTCTTAGCTTACCCACCACTCCAGTGTGAGCCTGTTCCTTGAAGACACTTGCTACACTGAAGAGACAGAAGAACAATGCTTTTGCTTTTTGTTTCATTTGGTTTTTTGTCCCAGCTCACATTTTTGAAGAGAAAACTGTGTGAGTGATAACATAGGCAAATACAAAACACTGACGTGTCTATCTCCTCTGTGCTTACTCTGTGACATTGAGTCATCTCCTTAACTTCCCTGACCCCCAAGTTCCTCACCTGCAAAATTAGGATAAAACTTGACATTGCCTATTGTAGTTTTAATTGCTTATAATAGTGTCCATCCCTCAGAAAGGTAAAGTGTCCATTAATAAAATCAGAAGATCCCTTTTAAAGCCTTCTTTTCATCTCTAAATGGTGTGTAGTCGTATTGGTTTTTTTCCTCCTGTTCGCACATTTACATTTTGTTGCTTTTATTTTTTTTATTATGGACTTTACATCACAATATAAATTTGCAGTTTCTACCTCTTGTCTTAGATCAAACACTTAAGATTTTCTTTCCAGGACTACCTTTTATTGAGACTAAATAACAGAAGATATCATCCATCAGTAAAAGATGAGTAGCACAGTTGGAGCGCTTAACTTTGAACCACAAATGATAATAATTTACCCAAAATCTCCTACATTTCACGCACTTACACACATGTATGTGCGTGCGCGCGCGCGCACACACACACACACACACACACACACACACACACACACACACACCCTAGCTGTTATGCTCAGATTTCATTCATGGCTGAAGAGATTAAGGCATCCGCCTTCCGTCTCCCTCCCCCCACCACAATGCAAGTCCATTGAGCAGAGGTAGCAGCAATTCACAGGGCTCCTTGAAGCTTTCTGCTGCCAGCTTCTCCCTTCCCACCCTGGTCAGTACATGGGCAGCCAAAAACTTCACTTATACTACCTCCCAATGAGATGTTGTTTCTTCTGCTCTTTTGGGTGCTTGGTTTCATGTAGCGCTCTACCAATATTTCTGTCTGCTCGTGTTTTGATCTCCACTTCCGTGTGAGAGAGATGGGAGGATGAGATTAAAGTTTCCTAATTGCAAAGTTCCCAAGGGATAGATAGAACTCATTACACAGATCTCTTGTCTAGCCTGCTTACCATGGTGTCTCACTTAACATTGGCTCAGGTCAATATAGGTTTTTTTTTTAATAACTCTTTCCACTGACTGCATGTTAGTGCATGTGTGTATGTATGTGTCTGGATTCAGGTCAATGTAGAGCGTGATCATCCATAGTTGAAATGGTACATCCAAGAAACAGCAAGATATGCTTACAGGGGTTACCCTGTTCTGTTTTTTGGGGGGGTTTGTTTTTGTTTTATTCATTTACGAGAGCAAAATCCGACGAACAAAGAGTCCAGCCGTAGGAAGGGAGAGCCTCATTTTCTATTACTGTAAGGAGTGCCGGTGCTGAAAGCCTACAGATCCAGCATATTGTTTTCTTGAAGCATTAGCTTTCACCCTTCGCTGCCTGGAATGCTTGCGAAGCTCTGTCAGTCTCATTCCAAACTGCTTCTGAAGAGGGCTCCAAGCTGTCTGCTCTGAAATGGAAGCTTACTGTTCTTATTTGTAAACTGTCAGCATGAGGCAGGCGCTAACCATCAGTGAGATTTGCTCCTCTGAAAATGCGAAGTGATCGCAAGCCTACGAACCTCGAGCGGTCTGACTTCTTTCATTCCTTCCAATTCTTTCCTTTCTTTGTGGGCCTCTTATGAAGAGAGCATAGCGTCCTCCTGGGGCTGTTCCTCCTTTGTGTGATTGACGGTTTTTTTCCTCAGATGGCTTCTTTAACTGCTGTGTTTGCAGAATCAGCTCGTGAATGCAGGTTCGAATAAAACCAAATAGCGCTGGAAAAAAAAAAAAAGTGTTTCCCCTGCTCTTAGAAGTTGTCATGGTATTTGAAATGAATACCTTCTGGGGTTTCCTCACATTTCAATACGCTAAAGCACCAGAGATGGACTCAATGTAATATTAAACAAGGATCAGATATAATGATTGGTATCTCCACTTCATGTGTGGTCTCCTCAGTATTTACAAATGCGGGATGGCTTTCCTAGTCACTCATGTTCCAGTCTCCCAGAAGCACTCATTTAAAGACACTGTGCCCACAGAGTAGGGAGGAAACACTAAGCAATGCATTTTAAAAGAAAGGGGGGAAACGACTCTAGGAAGCTCAGTCTTGGTAATTACAGGGCAACACTGAAGCGTGGATCCGCAGGCTTCTCTTGACTCTCTTCAAATGTTTATTTGCCAAATGCATGTGTCGGTGAACATTCACGTTTGCTCGGACCTCACAGCCCCCTTCTACCCTACAACTGAATGCTGAGCTGACGCCATTGGAACATTGCTCGGGGACAAGGCTGAGAAACTGGAGGAGCAGCACAGCAAAATGGGCACTTCGAAATACATTTGCACAGCACGAAGTTTTAGCAACAGCCCTCCAGCAAAGGACAAGTTTCAATGTAGCATCCGCCTCCTACAAGGGTTGTTTTACAGAATAAAAGATCCATAGCTACCGTTGTCCATGTTACAGATCTCCCATCATCCTCCTAATCTTTTCCGCCATCTTGCAAATCACCTGTGTTTGAGTGGAAAGAGCCATCCCAGGCCACCTCCCCTGGGAGCTCCCTCAGTTGGGAATCCACTTCCAAGAAAACCTGCCAAACGGTTATCCCTCCTCGGAGAAGCTCAAGACCACTCCCACGGGGTATTTAAACTGACCCCCCTCCCCAGAGAACAAATACATGGTTTGGCGGGCATCCATTAAACCTGGACTTTTTCTAATTCAGTTTGATTTGGTCTGATTTGGATTATTGTGTCGGCAGAAAGGTTTTTTGGGGCTGCAAAACTATTCAAGCTGAAAGTCTGACCTAAAACTGATAGTATTTCAGTGTGCAGTTTTAGAAGATACAAATGTTGACTTTTTTTTCAGATGCAATATTTAACAAATACAGGTATGTGTTAGATAAATGAATTGATTGAAACATGAATGGAGATCAGTGAGGTGGCTCAGTGGATAAAGGTTCTTGCTGCCAAGCTTGAGCAGCTGAAGTCAATACCTAGGACTCACATTGTGGAAAAGAAAACTGAATCCTGCACGTTGTCCTTGGGCCTCCACATGCACACTGTGGTACTGAACATGGTCCACACAAGCAAACACATACACACAAAATAAATGAAATTTTTGTCAACATAAGTAGGGATGATATTTAGTTTATTTATTTAATATATGACTTATATGTGTTACAGTTTGTGGATCAATGCCTTAGCCCTGATGGTACTAACAAATTAGACTTAATCTTCATTATGCCAGTTAAAGAGACAAGCAATTGGGAAAAGCAGAGAAAGGAAATGTATTCAATATTGACACATTTGCCAGAGGAACAAAATGGGCTGTAATGGTTCTCCAAGGCTACCACTGGGGTTCTGGCATAAGTTTAAATAGAGAGCAAGAGCTATGTAGAACCAACATCCCTAGTCAAGATATGTAGTCACCTCTTACTGACTCATCATTTTCTTGGTCCCTTGCTCCTGTTGTCCTGTAAATTGTCAGGGCTGTGTGAAATTGTTTCTGAAGAGATTAGTTTCCCCTCTGACTGTCATCAGGGTTTCAGTCTGTCTCTCCTTGTAGCATGAGAGTCCTGGGAAATTTTCAGTTCCTTGGTGTCTATTGTCTCCATAGCCTGATGACCAAAGGGAGGGACCCACAGGTCTTTCTTTAGTATGTATTCACTCCTGTCAGGATGGTCACAATTCCTCTGCTTTCATACCTCAGTCTTGAAGGATTTGTCTTGAAATTTGCCTGTGTCTGAAACAAATATTAGAAGCAGAAGACATTCAGTTAGTGTGAGAAAGCCATAGGTAAGAACAGTTTCTTCATAACTTTGACTTTGGCTATTTTTGGAAAAGAAGGCTTGGCATAAGTGAGACAGTTTATTATGGTGAAGCACAGTTGGCCTTGAGCCCACAACCCTCCTGCTTTAACCTCCAATGCTGTGATTATAGGCAAGTACTCCTATGGCCTGTGTGACTTGGCTCTGACTCTCCCAACTACCCTACTTGTCTTTACGCAGTTTTATCTACAGAGATGCGGTAGTTTAAATGAGAAATGTTTCCATGAACAGATCATGGTGGCATGGATCTTTAATTCCAGCACTTGGGAGGCAGGGACAAGCAAATTTCTGTGAGTTTGAGACCAGCTTGTTCTACATAGGGAGTTTCAGGACAGCTGGGGCTATAGAGAGTGATCTTGCCCCCAAAATAACGAAAGAAAGAAAGAAAGAAAGAAAGAAAGAAAGAAAGAAAGAAAGAAAGAAGGAAGGAAGGAAGGAAGGAAGGAAGGAAGGAAGGAAGGAAGGAAGGAGAGAGCGAGAAAGGGAAGAAGAAGGAAGGAAGGAAAAAAGAAAGGAGAGAGAAATGGTGGTAAGGAATGAGGCAGATTGACTCCACAAGCTAGTGCATTTGAATGCTTGAATCCTTAGTTGATGGGGCTGTTTGGGGAGGCTATAGAATATTTAAGATGGGGAGCCTTATGAAGTACATCACTTAGAGCAGGATTTAAGAGTTTACAGACTCACCTCCACTTCCAGTTGGCCCACGCTGTTTTCTGTGCTGGTGATCTTCACCCTGCTTTCTGGGTAGAAAGCGATCAGTGATCACTCATCTTTCTGCTCTGACTAACTGTCATACATCCCCTGTCATTATGGACTCTCCCTCTAGGACAATAAGCCAAACTTAACTCTTCATTCCTTAGCTTGTATCCAGAGTGTTTATCCCATCGGTAGAAAAGCAGCTAGCACAAGACATAACTGAATAGCCATCTGATGATTTGGTCCCAGTAATCCCTCAATGCTAAAGTGAGACCAGATCCCACATTGGCAGCATATATGACAGGTGTCAGGGAGTTAGTAAAGACAGACCACTTTGTGGCCAGTGTTAAGAAACTATAAGACAACAGAGGAGTGACTTTTAAACCATACCTAGCTATAGTCTATTTTTTAATTTAATTCTGTTTGTCCTCTAAGTGGTGTCCTAGCAGCTCAAGAAACATGCTGTTCAGGTTCCTTAAAGTTTTGCTTCTGCAAAGTATTAAGAGACAACATTTGCAAAGTTTATAAAATTTCAACTAGTGATTTAAGGAAAACCGCCTTCTTGCATTCCTTGGCAGTAATGGACAGCTCTCTAATTGGACCTAAGACCCACTCAACACGAGAGGTACCACAACTAGTACTCGATACATGGCTGACTACTCAGTGCTAATGAAGTCACGGTCATTGGAGGAGAAGCTACAACCACTACTTTATTAAACCAGCATAACCCCTAACAGCAATGTGTAAACAGTTGTCCTTATATCCACAGGTAAGTGTAGTCTTCAGCATTTATCAAGGAAAATCTCACAGCTACAGATAGAGACCATTATAGAAAACCACAGCCAGTCAAAATACAGAGTTGTGGAGCCCCGTACCAACAGCTTCATCTACAAAACACTCCTGCACCTGAGGCTCAGGGAATACTGCCACAAAAGGGACCTAAAGACTGTAAGAGACAGAATATCAGGGCGTTTCGCTGTGCGACGGTCTTCTAATAATATCAGAAGCCTCACCAGTAGTCTTGCCCAAAGGTAAGCTGAACAAGGATGAAACCAACAAACATGCCAAACTGGATAGAGAGTAGCCCACAAGTCCCCAACCCTACACAAAGAAATATAGGTAACTGAGGAAGACTGGAAACAGGAGAGGTGGTTTTCCCCAGGGAAGAAGACACCAATAGCTATGTCCAATGCCAAGTTGATAGTCCTGAAAACATATATATATAAGTATCATCATATGGACTGAACAGTTTATATTTAGGAACATATCTGTATATACATATACACATATGCATGCAATAACAATTATTGATAAAGAGACCACAGATTCAAAGAGCATGGTGAGAAATATTTAGGTGGGCGTGGAGGGAGGAAATGGAATGGAGAGATGTACTTGTTTACAGATGTACTCCTTAGATGATCAATATCCAGAGGCTTTTGATGATTAAGAGGCTGTGGTTGAGTGCATATGGTATTCTAGGTGAGTGTCAGGTCTGGGGAGCACCTGCTGGGATCTCCAGGTTCTTCTGTCTCAAAACAGGATATTAGACAAGGACGTGTGGGTACTGGAAGAAGCAGCAACAGATTATTAAGAAAGAAAACACTTCCAAGGAAGAAGTGTGCCAGGAGAAATGCTAGGAGTTCAGTGGCACCCACGTCCCACAGATTAGGACCACTGAGGCCAACTACAGAGCATGAGCTTTTTCTATACATGCTCCATTAAATAAAGAGGGGCTTCCAGTCTGGTTTCTTTTACATGCTAATTTTGGCCTCACTCTTCACCCTTCCTCTTGGACACAATTCCCCTGAAAGCTGTGGTCCCAAAAATCTTTGTAAGGGGCAGAAGGACGGTGATCAGTCTTCTATGACATCTTCCAAAATGATAAAAGGTGTAATTCTTGATAATTGTTGATGGATAGCAACAACAACAACAACAAAAAGAAAAACCTCAGTAGGAATTACTTAGCATCTCTAGAACAACCCAATTATACCAACCAAAGACCTCATGAAGGACAAGAGTCTAGGAAAACCTTTATCATGATTCACCCAGAAGGTCATATCTGAGTACTTTTCTCCTAGGAGTGAAATGTCATGAACTGTCAAAAACGAACAAAAACTATTGATTACATTTTGAGGATGTGGCAAAATGCAAAGAAGAGAGTGAAAAGGAAGCCAGTGACATCGTGTATTAGGAGAAAAATAATGTGAGGTCATTCTTATTCAACCACCCAACATTGACATAGCCTCTGTGCTTTATAGGCACCCTAGAAATGCATGACACTGAATCTAGCTATGGGTCTAAGATTGGACACTGACTTGCAGATGCATACTCCCAATGTTATAACTATTACTGAGCCCTACAGAGGGAAATCCTCTGACTAGGGCTCACAACACTAATTCTTTTGGCTTTTGTGATGTTTTATTAAAACTAGTTACTACACAAATTTATTCAGTAAGTGATCCTAAATTGTTAGTGAAGGCCGTGTGATGATGATTAATCTGGGTTGTCAATTTGATGGCATTCTGGAACAGTGTGCTGGTTTGAATGAGAAATGCCCCCCATAGGCTCTTGGTCCCCAGTTGGTGGAGCTGTTTTGGGAAGTTTAAAAGATGTGATCTTTCTGGAGGAAGTATTGCACTGGGAGTGGTCTTTGAGAGTGTATAGCATTGATCCACTTCCAGTTTTCTCTCTGCTTCATGGTTGCAGTTAATGTATGATCTCTCAGACCTTTGCTCGCCATCATGCCTCTGCTTGTTGCCTCCTTGCCATGATGGACTCTTTAATATCTTCATTCCTGTTGGGGTGGTTACATTTTCTTACTTACAGAAACATGAAACTGATTTTAGAAAACAAGCAACAATAATAGCAAAGGGAGGCAATGGTTATTAGCCTAATATCAATGTGTTCCTCTGACTCTGTGTCTGCCTCCTTACTCTTTCTTTTTCTACTCACCTTAGAATCTAAGAACAGGACTGATAGAAACATCTTTGTGACAAGGGACTGTACCTCCAAAGAATTGGCAAGCCTGTGGATTATGTGCGCGCAAGCACATACACACACATACACACACAGGGAGGCAGTATCCATAAGGGTGACGCCACATGTACAAACAAGAAAATACATTTATCTTAGGAGAACCAAATAGTCCCCTCTGGCGGTGACAACGTTCAATTCTTTGGGATCACCTTACAGAACCGAAACAAAGACAACTATCAACCACACCACACCTTAACCAGAGCTGCTTAATCATGCCTACTCCTCATGCCGCCATTTTTCTCTACTTAAATTTAAAAATCTGTGTCAGTATCCTGGGATCACCAGATCTCTTCATTTTTCTTTTATCCAGTGTCCTCATTAAGCAAACCTCTTCTCAGCCTTTTCACTGTTAGTCGTCTCTTTCATTTGTGTTTAATTTAGTTGCCTAGCCTAGCTTGTTGGGACTGCCAGAGCAGGGACATTGGCCCTAAAAACACTAGTGCAAACTTCAGCAAACCAAGCAGGAGGAAAAGCCCTTGTGGCATCCGTCACCAGCAGCGTGGCTGACCAGGACAGACAGAGAAGAACCAATGGTCTTCTGTGGCTGCTAGAAACAGTTTTCTTCCCAGGGCATTTTTAGATCTTTCCACTTTGAAATGCATTTGCTGTATTCTATCACTTCTTATTGAAGCAGAAAGAAAAGTGTTTAAACTCCAAAGGGGGAAATTCCCTTCAAGGGGAAATTTCTGGTCAGTCCTTTTTCCAACGGTGAATATTGGCCTTGTTCTTACTTCTTGTTGTTTAAGCTCTGAGATAAATCTAAGTATGCCATCTGCCATTGAACAGAAATACTGAAATTTTATAGCTGTATTCTTGCTACTTTGTTGTTTGAGATTTTTTTTTGAGATTTTTGAGACCATTCTGGGCTTAAATCACTATTAAAAACACACAAACAAACAAATAAAAAACGGAAACAGTTAAGCTGGAAACTTAATTGAAACTGTAATCAGTTGTTGTTTTTTTTTATTTATCTTTATTACCTAAGCTTGAAGGCTGTTTTGGCTGTAAGCCATCTGATTCTAGATAGGAAAAGTTAAAATTCTATACGACCAAATAGTAAGAAGAAATGGAAGATGCATTTAAGGAGTCAATGGTTTGGGAGAGACCGCCATTATAACTGGTATGCCATGAGAAAAAGTAATTCTGTGCTATCAGGAAACCCCTTAGGAATAATTCTAGAAGACTGACTCAACTACAGCTACAAAGCCATAAATAAAAGGAACTGACCACTCTTTAAATAACATTTAAGGTTCATTCCATGAGATGGAACCTAATATTGACAGCGTCAATAAGGCCAAGAACACATACCTAGATAGGCCCTACAATAGGAAAACCTATTATTCTGCTAAATAAACATAGCAATAAACAACTCCTAATGGCATATTACTATACCTGTAGATCGGTCAGTACGTGACTCAACCCTCATCAAAGAAGCTCTTACAGTAGATGGCAATTAACACGGAAGCCCACAAATGGCCCATATTGCAGAGAATAAGAGACTTTGGGATGCTCAGCTCTAAAGAGGATGTCTATATCCCACCCCTCCCCTCAAGCCTCAGGGATCAGCATTGGAAGACAGGGTAGAAAGACTGTAGAACCAGAAATGGTGGATAACTTCCAGGAAACTGTTTCCCTGACACAACAGGGCAGATGCACATACAAATGCACAGAGTGAGAGAGTGTGACAGAACGTCCTGCACAAAACAAAATCCCACGGTGTAAAGGGGTGGGCCCGTTACCTATCAATGAAATTGTCCAGGACATTCACTCTACAGAGCCTAATCCTACAGTCTCTGAGTCAGAAGAGGCTAAATGACTCACCATTTCTGATCTAAAGGATGCTTTTGTTTGCTTTCTGGTTGAAAACAAATCACATCCAAGTTTGCCTTTGGATGAACAGACTCTAGCCAAAAGGTACTCTTCAGTACTTCAATACTTCTTGTCAGATAACCCTGACATGACTCACCAAACAATGCCACTTTAAAATCCAGCCACTCGGAGCCTCTAGCCAAGCATCAAAACATATGTGAAAGTTGTTGATACTGTATCCATGACCAATCAGACCTGGCAGATCAGATACTTTGGGCAAACTCTTCACAGAAGGAAGAAACTTCCTGAGTCACAGAGGATGCCATGCTGGGCATGCAGTAGCAACGTTACAAGAGCTCACTGACTTAGATCCCCTCCCTGAAGGTACACAAGCTCAAGAAGGCTAAATTACTAGCTCTTACCAGGGCCTCTAGAGCTTTTATAACAGAAAAGTCTTCACATTTCTATTGACTCTAAATATTCATTTAGATTGCCCATGCCCAAAGGTCTCTATGAAGAAAGAGGAGAGTCCTGATCTCTAATAATAGAGATAAAGCTTCTTCCAGGTACAACTCTTCTAGAAGCTATCCTCATGCTGAAAGAAGTGGTTCTCATACACTGTCCCAGTCATCAAAATGGAAACTGTCACAGCCCAAGGCTATTGCCTGGTTGACCAGGGCGGTGCTTTTGGTGCCCCTAATACTTTAAATAAACTTGACTTCAGTCTTTCCTGAGTCTTCAAAAGCAAGCATTAGGGACCAGAGGATGGAGTTTCAATGGACAGGACTGTCTCTTCTCATTGGAAGATGAACTCTCATGGAGTTATTTTATTGCATGAAAAGTTTGTGTTTTCTATAGTTAGTTCTAGTAGTCAAAGCTTTCATTCTGGGAAAGACACATTTTTAGGTCACAGCTCAGATACCCAGCAATAAGTGAGATAACTCAAACATGCCTCCCTGTGCTAAGAACAAGACCAAAATGAAACAGTGAACAAGAATTAGGAGACCTAGTGTGGTGGGCCATATCCCTCTAGACTGACCACAGTACTTCATCCAGGTGACCAAGCTGTTGGAAACTTCTGGTATCTACTAGGCAGTGTTGCTCTCTATTCAACTGAGTTTAAGAAAGGAATCTCACTAGGACAGAAGGTGTCTCACAGGTAGCGTGGGGTTTTCTAAAGAACATCATTCCCAGTTATGGCATTAGCTCTGTTAACAGGAAAAATGTTCCTGCCTTTGTCTCTACAGCAACACAACCGTGCAGTCAAGCCCCAGGAGCTGACTGGGAACTATTAGTGAGTGGTGCCTGGAGGCCTCATTAAGATGAAAACAGTAAGATAGGAAAGATAAGCAATACGCTGAAAAAGACTTAACTAAAATACGTCTAATCAAACATAAAAAGTTCCTATTCCCTACTATTTTCGGCATACAAGTGACTCCTAAATAGAGGCTACAATTGAGTTCATCTAAAATTACTTATGAGCAACCATTCCAGATCTCCATACAGGAGCTACAATCTCCACAATGAAATTACAAAGATAAATATCGTGTATAACAACTTAACTTAGTCTAACCTCTGTACATAAGCTTGTTTTTCTTATAGTAAGGTCCTGTCCTTAAATAACATACATCCCTGTCAACTAGGAAGTCAAGTCCTGTTAAAGACATGAAGAAATTGGGGTCTAGACCAACTAATATAATAGTAGATAAACCTTAATGATGTACTCTTTTTAATTTTTTATTTCATTTTATATTCTAACCACATATCTCCCTCCCACCCCTCCTCCTGCCCCCCCCAACTTCCCCTCTAGTCCACCTCCCATCCACTCCTCCCAATGGGTAATGGCTCCAAGGAGGAGCACACAAAGTCTGGCAACACTCGCACTTTGTTAAAAATTACAGATCAAGTTATGGGTCCATAGTACCTGAGTGAAGATGGCAGCCTCCGAAAATTAGCCTCCTAACCTTTTGTAGGGCCAACAGTCATTTCATCTCACTGGATAGGACCTCAAGTATCACTTTTAAAAATAATATCAAAAAAACCCACTTTATATCATCGTAAGTTGTGATGCTGCCACTTTCAACTTTCTGTCTTTTTCTTATTTCAGGTTAGACCCAATGCAACTTGTTTTCAGATTCGACCTGTCTTATTAAGTCTACCAGCAAGCTAATTCCGTATGCAGGGATATCTCTCTCTCTCCCTTCTGCTATTGGTGAGTCCTTAAAAAATCCAACCTTCCAATGTCCATAAAGTAAAAACTCCTCAGGTTGTCTGAGATTAGAGAGTATATTTTCCTTCGCCTGCTTGAGAACACCTCTTTTCTTCCTCTAAGCAAGAGGATTCTGATTTTCTAACTGAAACAAAAAGGCACGTGTTTGCCTTAACAGATGAGCAAAATCAGTTACACCTGGTGTGATGTAGCTAGCTGGGTGATTAGCAGCAGAATTTTTGGTTGCCATGGGATTCTCCAAATAATAGATTTCACTCTTGCCCAGCAAAAGAAGTGTATTTTGACTGACTCTGACAGAATCTATGTGACTCAGTTGTCAGAATTACTAGGAAAACAGTCACACTCTATGCCATGAGGACAGCTAAGGTCATGCACCTAAGCTTGCCAAGTCTTTCAGGATGAATCCTCTCTCACTTGCCAGCACTACCTTATAACTGGGACACTGTGAAAAATTCAGCAAGAGGCTCCTGTGGTTCTACCTTCAGGCCGTACTTACCCATATAGGGCTCCTACTCTTATAGAATCATCTTCTTTTAATCAAAGCAGACGAGACATCACCCACCTAAATGAAAAGACTGCACAATCTCACAAAGTGGTTCTCCAGTGTTATTCAAGAGGAAATCCATGCTTTTATCAAGACGAAGTATTGTGCTTATATCCCCAACTATGCAAGTTAGCTGGAGCAGTGAAAGGTAACATTGCCACTCGCAGTGCCTTTGCAATAGAGTCTTTGAGCAGCTGACCAGTCAGTTCTCATGCCTAGGGCTATTACTTCTCTTTCTTTTTTTTCTTTTTCTTTTTTTTTTTTTTTTTTTTTTTTTTTGCTATCTAACTTTCTGCATTTGTAAGACTGTTATCCATACAACCCATATCACCATAGAAACACCTCTGTTGCATATCCAGGAAAGGGCATAGGAAACAAAAGTTCCTAATACTGGCTTGGTCTTACACTAAAATACTCCTGCAATGCCACTGGCTGTCAGGGAGCAGTTATTAAAGGAAATAACACTTGGCCCTTAATCCTTCATTGAAATGAAATGAAGGCTAAACGGAGGATGTGAAGGAGGATGCCTGCCACTGGTCTAATTCCATTTTGTCCTCTTCTGGCTCTGAATTTGCCCCCTTACCTTTTCTTTTTGCCTCTCTTTGAATACAGAAACAACAGAACTGATGGATAAACATCAATGTGACATGAGACTCAAACTCACCCAAGCAACTTGTGAACCTGCAGAGAGCACCCAAAAGGGGGCAGTTATCTGTGAGACTGCACCCTGGAGTGGAAGTGATTATCTCATAAGAAACAAATTTTTCTCTGAAGAGTTGCCAGTCTGTCACGTATGTGTGATAAGTTGTATGAGTACCAGTCTTACAAATGCGGAAAGTTAAATGACAGCAAGAGAAAAGGAAGGAAGGAAGGAAGGAAGGAAGGAAGGAAGGAAGGAAGGAAGGAAGGAAGGGAGAGAAAACAATTAATAGCCCTAAGCGTGAGAAGGAGTTTCCTCGTCAGTTGCTAAAAGAATCTATTTATTGCAAAAGTGCCACCTTGCAAAGCCAGAATCCAGGCAGTGATCAACCGGACCTCTCTTTGGCCAGGACAGTAATTATACCAGATTCTCGCTCCCTGTGCTCCAGGGGTTTCTCTGCTCAAACCTAAAGCCAAGCCAGTATGACTCAGGGTCACTAGGTCCTTTTATTTGTCTCTTTATCCAACGTGGCCATGTTAACTGAATCCCTGCACTCTGCTGTTCACTATAATTAGTCTCTCGAAGTGCAGTACTGGTGAGTAGCAAAGCCTCGTCTAGTGGGCTCCTTGAGCAGGTAGTTACAGTAGGCTCACAGTAGGGTAATGGTGCACAGTCCTTTAGGGAGATCTTGACGTTCCTGCAGTGAGAGAAAACTACACTTCCTTGCCCAGTTTTTAAGTAGAAAACTGATTGCCTTTAAGACATTTGGAAGCTTATATTTTCATGAAAAGCATGCTATTTTAGTCATGATAAAAGGCAACTGATTTTCAGGTTTAACAGAATGCTCTATCTATCTTTGGTTCATAGAGTATTATTTCTGATTGGCTTTTTGTAAATTATTTAGGAGGGGGAAGAGGTATGAAGTGTAAGTATATTTTTATTTATTTACTTCATTCCATAAGAAGCAAGATTTACTGCAAGTTGGAACCTATTTATTAAATTCTAGGAATATACTGGTAGATGTTAAAAGATTATCAGTTCTTTGTTGCTGCTTCCCTTTTGAGACAGGCTTTTGCTAGCCGTCACAGGCTGGTCTCAAACTTGCTGTGTAATTCAGGCTTGTCGGAAATTCATGATTTTGCCATATTTTCCTGAGTGAAATGTGAGAATCATAGGCACACTTGACGTGGGAGTGTTCTTCTGTATTTTGTATTACTCTTATTGGTTGAATAAAGAGCTGCCTGGCTTATAAGATAGGTCAGCCCTTAGGTGGGCGGAGTAGACAGAACGGAAGTTCTGAGGAGAAGAAAGGAAGTGAGCCAGACGCCATGAGGCTCCCATCGGAGATGGAGGTACCTTAGGACCGTCCGGTAAGTCACCCACCTCGTGGTGCCATACAGACTTTTATAATGGGTTAGGTTTATGAGGTGAGGGCTAGCCGGGAAGAGGCTAGAGATCATGGGCCAGGCAGGATTTAAATGAATCCAGTTTGTGTGTGATTTGTGTATTCCGGGTATAGCCATGTGGACGTGCAGCCATGTGGCCAGGAGCCGGGTGGGCCACAGCCAGCTGCTCCCACCATTTACAACACACACTGATTAGTTTAGGGAATCAGGAAGGCTTCTCAAAGGGAGAACATAGAAGAATGGTTACAAGCAAGCGTCCACTGAACAGACTTCCTGGGTTCAAATTCCAGAGCTTCCCCACTGCCTTAGCTACCTGTGTAAGCTACAGGCTTCAGCGTTCTTTTGTTTCTTCCACCGTAGAATGGGGTTTTGAAGATTATACCAACTGCCTTTAAGAGTTGTTGAGAGAGCTGGGCGAGGCAAGGCCTGTGACATTTTTACAATGATGTCTTGTGTAGACTAAGGAAAACCAGAGACTCTTTCTGATCAGAATAAGTAGATGCTTGCCTGGAGCAGAGGAAGGACAATGGAGAGGCATGGCATTTGTGAGGTTCAGAAATTTAAAACATAGGATGTTTAAAGAGCTGCAGGAGTTCCAGGGACTTGAGGCACATGGTTCACATCTCTGGGCCTGGGGCTCAGGCTGTCATGGAAAGTCAGACAGCTCATAGATGGGGTCCTAATCTACAAGCCTACCACAGTGAAGTTCTTTCCATTGAGCAGCCCCACACAATGTGTTTCCTAACTTGTGTTACAATAAATGCTGCTTCTTGTCTTTACAATCTTTTTTAATTTTAAACTATGACAGATTTTTTTAAGTATTTAACCATCTTAACTCAATGCAGCCATTCAATTGTTTTTCATTTTATTGGTTGTTTTTTTTTCTCTACTTTAAAAAGTATATTTATAATCTTGAAGGATTATGCAAAGAGTAAAGAGAGAAATCTTGGAGGCAGTTGTAGCCTAAAGAGGTTGCATGTCTCTTTCTTATAGTTCAAAATAACGTTTACCTTTCCAGAGTCATGTGGTTCCTTTAACCAAAAACATTGTCCCAAAAATAAGAGAAAGCCCCTGTGTGTAAAGAAGATAGTTTTAACTGTTTTCCTCAAAAGAACAATCTTCCCAAAATAGCAGAATCTGAGGCATGGGTCACAACTTCAGTACATTTTTTTTGGTCAGGTCGCATATAAACCCTTAACAGTAATCCAAAATTATTAATGTATGAGAATTTTTCAAGGTCCTAAGAAATGAGGTTGGAGAAGTCCCTGTGACCAAACAATGAGTTTAGAGTAGATCCACCTTGAAAGAACTGGGAAATACTTAGGAGATAAAGACATCACCATGCTTAGGGTGTAGAAAATACATTTACTTATTCATAACCTTTTATTACCAGTTCAGTATTTAGTCTTTGACAACGTGACTGCTTTAGTAATATCCCTTGGCTACTCAGTGTGTTAGGCTAAGAACCTACCCACTAGAAGCTGGAAGGAACTACCACTCACCAAGATCACACTTGATGGAATGTTTCCCTCGAAGTTACAATGGACTGCTTGGAATAAGAGACTGGCTGGCAAAAGCAAGACCAACACAAGGTGAAGCTGTTTTAAAATTTAAGAATGGGGGGGCTGGAGAGATAGCTTATTGGTTAAGAGCACTGACTGCTCTTCAGGAGGATACAGGTTCAGTTCTCAGCACCTGTATGGCAGTTCACAACTGTCTGTAACTTCAGTTTCAGGGGATTCAACTTCCTCACACAGACATGAATGTAGGTAAAACACCAAAGCCCATAAAGTTTTAAAATATATTTAAAATGTTATGACAATCCCATCCAAATAAGGTTTCATCTTTGTGTAGGCTTAAAGGGAGATATTACTCAAAGCAATTTCATGATTGCTTTGAATTAAGTTGGTCCCTTGCATCTCTAGAAGATCTTCTATTATCATATATCTTAGCACAGCATACATAAGTGCTGTGTTATAAAATAAGAAACCTCAGAAGAACACTATCTATTTAGGCACATAAAATACTAAATATACATCAGCGAATTGCAATCCATGTTTCAACTCATTTTTCCTTAGAAATGTATTACGTTTAAAAGAGAAAGTATTGGGGTATTTTCAACATGAGTTGGAAATGAGATATGATACCTCTCTGAATATTAAAAAGTTCAGCTCCTGTGTTCTGTTTTTCTTAGTTATGCACAGTTCCATTAACCACAAATAGTCATGCTATTTTAGTTTTCTTGTTGTTTTACAAGCATCAGGTTGGTGGCCAGAGAGACACGGCAGTCAGCAGCTCCAGCCTGTCACATATTAAAGCATCAAACCCAAGAAGGAAAGCTCATCTTCACAAGCAGGGCAGTTGATTTCAAAGAAGCTCATGCATTTCCACCAACCGCATCCCAGCACTGCGACAATTCTATCTGCACTGAACTGCAGAAGCAGTGGAAGAAAAACTCAGGGGAAACACCTCCAACAAGTTAAGATACAAAGAGAAAAAGCGTTTGCTATTTGACAGTCCTTGATATCTTTTCTTTTTGGTCAGTATTAGCCCCTAGATAGCTGGCCTTAGGAAAATCTGAGCCAAAGGAAGAAGAAAGCCCAAGGAACTGAGAAGATCTCTGTCAGCTGACTCCTTTCCCTTTTATTTATTTATTTATTTATTTATTTATTTATTTATTTAGGCTTTTCAAGACAGGGTTTCTCTGTGGCTTTGGAGCCTGCGCTGGAACTAGCTCTTGTAGACCAGGTTCTTTCCCTTTTAAAGAATTTTGCAGAAATATCACCTAAACTTTACATCTCAGTGATCTGTACTGTATAAATGAACAACACTTTATCCGAGGAAAACTGTTTTTGAGTTTTTAATTAGACATACTAATTTGCTTCATAATTGTGGTCTCCCATGATTTTCATAAGTATGAACAAATAATAAAATAGTAGTGATAATTAGTTATTTACATGATGATATATTTTAAAATGGGAACGAGGAGATGCAAAGAGAAACAACACAACACATGACAACATATCTACTTGAAGCTTCGTGGAGGTAGGAATTGGTTCTACTGCATGCAAGTGCTCAATAAATATTTGTTGGATGTTGGATAAATAAATGCTAGAGGTAACCTCTCAGGAAGCTTAGAGGCTGTGGCTGTGGCTGCACCGCAATGGGTAGAGTGTATACGTTTGTGTTAAAAATAAACACACGAGGAAAGAAACAGCAGCATCAGGCTTTACAAACATACAATTAGCTGCGCCCAGATTAAGCTTGTCCTGCATTCTCTGGATTTTTGGAAGAAAAGTCATTGCTGGTAATGTTGTCTCTGGAGTATCGCCAAGACTCAAAACATAAATTTTCTTCGAATGATGCTCTGCGAAGAGAGGATAACACAGAAGGGAAAATACTTTAGCTGGGAAAACTCAAGGGCTTCCAAGTTTATTTAAAACCAAAAATTAAAGTATTTACAATTTTAAATGTTTTTCACATTAGGGAAATGATTAATAACATATTTAAGAAAAATAGCATTATCAGCTAGCTGATAGTAATCCTTTTTAAGCTACAAGTCAGAGGAAGGAGGTGATTAGCTTTTTCAGAAGACACAACCGTGTGTATTTAGTCATCAAAGCCATTTTTGTGAGGTCTTGGATTTTTTTCTTTGAATAGCTACATAGAGGATATAAGCGGACAGACATCCGCTAGTTTTTCACCACCTACATCTCAGTTTTAAGCTCCTTTCTTTGAAGTCTTAGTTTTTGATTTCTTGTTATTAAATTTCATCTTCCAGAAATGAAAATGATAGCTAATAAAATATTTTTTAAAAGATCTACTTTCAATGCTCAATGACTTACTGCATGCAGGTTTTTAATCCGAAGAGAAAGACTGGAAGCATAACTTCTCAGTGGGAGCCAGAAGCAAAGAGTTCCTGAGGTCCATGCAAATGGATTTGCAGTTTTTATTGAATATTTTTTTATTTTTGAAATTAAAATGTAGTTACATCTTTTACTCCCTTGCTTTTTTTCCTCTAACTACCCACATATACCTTTTCTTGCTCTCTCTCTAATTCACAGCCTCTCTTTCTTTAATTATTGCTATATAGTATATAATTCATATAGTTGTATTTATACATATATATATACTGTTATGTTGACAAATATGTGCCTGTATGTATAGGATTTCAGGGCGGGCTGGCCACTTGGTATTGGATAGCCAACTAAAGGGAAAGGGCCCTTTGCTAGGTTACATATTCAGTTTTTAGGATAGAAATATAATTCTGCCTGCAAAATGTGGATGATTTAAGAGAAGTTATAAAAGAGGTAAAATTAAGAAGTGGGACATTGAACTAGTCAAAAATAGTACAGATGTAATAGACACCTGTGAGGGACTTCAGGCTTTCTTCTACAGGAAGAAATTACAATAGCAAACAAAAATTGGATATGAAGAAATACAAAAAAAGGGAAAATAAATGAAAGATAGATTTTTTACCAAAAACAGTTAAATTTAGCAACTGAGTAAGAAGAAATATAATAAGTGAAACTTAAACAGGCAAAACTTTCACTCATGCTCAGTTTAAAAAAAAAACTATGAGCAGACAATGAAGTTTTAGAGTAAGCTAAGAGATTATAGGATTTCAGATTCCAGAGTAAAGGGGCCATCTAGATTAGGAAGCAAAAGAGCTGATCCATGCAGTTGTCAAGGACAATGGCGGGGAGTGAAACGGAGTCTGGTACCTAAGTGTTATGCGTAAGACTGAAAGAGATGATGTCTGACTTTTTAAAAAACAAAAGTTGGGTACCTCATCTCTCCCAAAGAGCTTGGGCTTTATCTTGTGGTTAGTGGGAAAAGCATTGAATGGGTTTTAATATCATCACAGTGGTGGCAGTTATAATGGATGTCAGGTCAGGAATCTGGCGGGAAAGAGAGGGACTCAGTAGGATGCTCTCGCAATCACTTGGGGAAAGATAATGAGAGTGTTTACTAAGATAGCAGCAGTGGGAAGGGATGTGAGGACAGAGTGAAGGATATATTTAGTTGGTTGGGTAAGAGGACAGAGAGAAAGAGGAGGGGTCAAAGACGATGGCTACCTCCATTTGAGCCTCAGAATGAGAAAACCTTTTTAACAATTATGAAAACAGGGTGGGGGATACAGCCTAAGATAGGACCAAATAATTAGAAAGAAATGTGAAAGGGAAGTGGAGAGTCTCCATTACGTTAGGAGTACGTTCAGACAAAAGAGAGACGAGGAAGTGGAGAGTGGTGTTAAATGCTACTGGCTGTCAAGGAAGCTAAGAACCAAAAGTTCCCCCTCTGATTTAATGGCCAAGTCTCTGGGTGAAAGCAGTTTCACTGGGGTGGTAGAGACAAAAACCAGACTGAGGTGGGAGGAAGACTAAGAGAGGAAGTGGTGGTAGTCTAGACACCCTCTTCAGAAGGCTTAGAAATAATAAAAAGGAGACAGACGGACGGAGGCAGAGAGAAAGATGGAGTAAGAAAGAACAAAATGAGCCTGTAAAATAGATCCAACATTTCTCTTGATTGCGATGTTATGTATATATATGAAATTATATATGCAAAGTTATATATGTATAAGATTATGTGTATATATACACATTTATGTGTATAGCCTATCATCCACATAAATATACATGTTAATTTCTATTTTATGTTTAATTTATTTTAAGTTTATAATATGAACAATTTTAAGTTAAAATACTGATGAAAAGGACAGAGTTTGCCACCACTCCTTACATTTTCCACGTGTTATTTATTCTATAGCAATATGATAATTATTTCCAGGCTACCATTTACCCTCTGTAAGCCTCTGAATATTTCTTTTAAATGTGCTTGTGTCTTATTGCTTGAGTGTTAAGTATTTCTTTAGAATAGGATTAAATGCCTGAGATTACTGCTTCCAGAACACAAGAGTCCTCTCATCAAGCAAAATACAAACACCTTTACCTTTTAATAAAACAAAAAAATATTTCTCTTGTTGAAGACCAAATAATATCAGCTATTCTAGAATGGATAAGTCTTCTAAGTACGTGTTCCTAACTTTGTCTCATTAACTTACCTGTTGTACAATACCTAACCATGTCTCGGTCCACTATGTATCTGGTACTGTACAGATCCAAGGGGACATACAAAACTATACATATATATACATATGTTTATATATATATATATGTGTGTGTGTACATATATGCAATATCTTTACAGTCTCCTGGATTTCTAAACCACAAATCAGGTCTGTAAATAAATCCCGTACAAAGACTTTCCTCAGTCAACCCAAACACTCCTTCCTTGGCTTTGACATTTCATACTGAATCATAGTGCTCCTTCCCCTATGGGGTTTTCAAAACATGGGTTTATTCAGCTGGTGTCTCTCAGGGGGGACCTGAAGGTGAGGTAACTCCTCTCGACAAACAGGACAAGGATTCTATGAGACGGAGATGGGAGAGGTGAACACATGTTTGAGAGCCATTGTCAGCTTTAATTACTGTAAAGCTCTAAGTGATAAATGTCAGAAGTTGTTTCGAGGTTGGTGTGGCACCAGCTCAGAGAGGAGAGGACAGGAGGGCAGAGGAAATCATCAAACACAGAGGAACTGGGGTCTGTTTCAGCCCCTCTACCTTGCTCACCCTGTCAGCTCTGCAAGGAGGAAGTGTCTTTTCTCAGGGCTGTGCTCAATTGTTTCCCCAGAGTCCCAGGGTTTTAAGCCAGTTCCCTAACTTCTGGTGTCTACATTTGTCAGAGGTGCTAGGATGAATTTGTTTTGAAAGGGGAGGTAAGGGGAAGAAGGGGGGAAAGAGAAGTAGAAGGGAAAGGACAATTGAAAAAGAAAAAAGAAATAGTAAATGAAAATGAAGGATTTTGCAATTACTTCCTTAAAGCTCCCTTGCCATTAAAGTGCCTCTCCTGGTCACAATGCCTCTATAGTTTCCTTGAGCCTTCACAGTATGGAGATATCTGTTAATATCAGGAATATGGCCTCAGAAAGATCTATACTCTAGTTTCTTCATTTCTACCTACTACATCTATGGCACTGGGGGAAGTAATCTTTCAACAGCATTATTAATGGTGTGTGTGTGTGTGTGTGTGTGTGTGTGTGTGTAGCAAAATAATTGATACAAATGAAAAAATCCAGTTCATAACGTCTTGCTCAGAAAGTTTTGGGGATGTTGAATTTGAACTTATAAAATAAAGGATAGAATGGGACCCAAGGATCAGATCGTCCTCTGAGACATTTCTTATTTCTATTGCTTTTTGTGTGTTGGTTTCATTTCTTTTGCCTCAACTTGTCTTTCTCTATGAAAAAGGAACCCAACATTGACGTCCTGGACTAACAGCATCCCGTCAACTTCAGCAGAAACCCATGTTCTATTTATCAACAAGGAAAATACTTAGGAATGGATGCACATTTTGCCTCTCTTGGGCCATCTGCCCATCCTCAAGTGAACCACTGTGACCAAAGGTCTGAGACATTATGTCTAAATTATACCCTTTCTTGTGGCCAGGATTATGTTGTCAGTTACAGAGGCTTACCACCCAAACCCAGACAACGGTCACTGTCCACTGCATATAGTTTATGTGAAAATTAGCTGTCTATAAAAATACAAGCAATGTGTGTGTGTGTGTGTGTGTGTGTGTGTGTGTAAGACAAAGGAACAAGAGAATCCAATCATAAAGCAACTATACTTGGGAAAACTCCATTGTCCTTCAAACTTCTTTAGGGTTATTTTATCTGTTTTCTTTGTACCTCGATTAACTATAGATAAATTGTACAATTTCTCTGATTCATTTCAGCCATAAGAAAAATCTTACCTACTAGTTAATCTTCAAAGGACATGGATGATTTATTCTTTTCACCCACTATTTAGGTGTGATCCATTTCCATTTTTCATATAATGGAAAGAGTTCACCATGGGTAGCCAGGATTTACAACACTCAACTTTTTCCTCTTGGAGGAGAACCAGGTGTATGGAGCACAGAGGCCAGCCCCTCCGCAATGTGACCAATCCCACAGATGAGGAATGTGCAGTCAAATTTTCCAGTTTACAATATGCCAAGGCTGACTTCCCCACGGATTCCACTGTGCATTCCTCGGTTCCCTGAAAGAACTTCTCAGTTCATTGCTATTCATTTTTTCTTCCCTAGCTAAAAATTTCCAAGACCCTCTCATCTTTCAGATCTCTTAGTCACCCATCTGGTGAATTACGTGACCCCTCCAATTGGTCTCCATTTTCTTAATTTTAATTTAGCTATATTTATATCATTCCCCCTTCCCTTTCCTCTTTCTAATCCCTCCCATGCCCCCACAATACTCCCTCTCAAATTTATAGTGACCTCATTTTAATATACATATATTATATAATTGATATATTATTACATGTGTCATATATGTGATATATTGTATATATGTTATATATGTATATATACATATATATATAGAGAGAGAGAGTATATATAAAATCCAAATATGCAGCAAGCATGGATCAAGCATTTCTGTAAACCATTAAGAAAAGAATAAGTGACCCAAGTTAGTGGGAGCTCACAGACTCTGAACTACATGGAACTGAACTAAGTCCTCTGAATGTGGGTGACATTTATGTTGCTTGATATGTTGGAGGCTGCCTGGCAGTGGGACCAGAACCTATCCTGGGTCATGAACTGGCTTTGGGGAGCCCATTTCCTTTGGTGGAATACCCTGCTCAACCTTGGCACAGGGAGGAGGGGCTTGGTCTTGCCACAGCTTGGTATACCAGGCTTTGTTGACTCCCCAAGGGAGGGAGGCCTTACCTCCTCTAAGGAGTGGATGAGAACTGGGATGGGGGGACTTGGTAGGGAAGGAAGAAGGGGGAGGGGGAATGGTGGCTAGTATGCAAAATTTTTAAATTTTTAATAAAAAATATTTTTAAAAAAGCCGGGCGGTGGTGGCCCACGCCTTTAATCCCAGCACTCGGGAGGCAGAGACAGGCGGATCTTTGTGAGTTCGAGACCAGCCTGGTCTATAAGAGCTAGTTCCAGTGCAGGCTCCAAAGCCACAGAGAAACCCTGTATCGAAAAATCAAAAAAAAAAAATTAAAAAAAAAAACAGAAGAGAACAAGCGGCATGATAGCAACAGTGCAAAGAGTATTTCAGGAAGTATATGTAAGTGCCGAAGAAAAATGTTAAAACATCTAGCGGATAGTTAGATAGAAAATTAATCTTTTAAAGAAACATAAAAAAAAAATATCTTTGGGGTTTGTCCTTGGTGGTGCACAGAAATAATTGACATCTCTAGATGACAGGAATGTACAAGTAAACATGGAATCTTGTAGACTCTTAGCCTCTGTGACAGCCACACTTCCAGGATAGCGAACAGCAGTACATAACATGAGGACAGCATCCAGAGTACATACCATAGCAAGGTCCAGTTATCATCCGCACAGGCTCCAAGTTTATCTAGTCATTGTACGATCAGCCCCAAAAGCATGGTTCCCTCACACCAAAGTTCCCGCTTCTTTCCATTTAGCATAGAGGACCCATGTTACAGCAAAATCCTACAACCTTCTCGAACGGTTTGGCACACTTCTTCCAGGGGAGAACGGAGTAATGAATGTCTTCACAGGATGCCAAACAATTCACCATAGCCTCTTTAGCCCTACTGGGGAAGGTGGTGAGGAGGCTTCACAACCGTTTTCATTATATCTCACACTTTGCCCTCATAGCATATTGCTCAAGGATGCCAGATTATGCACTACCTATTGCATTGCTCTCCTCATTAAGAAACCCATGTTTCAGCCTCTTATTTGCATAGTGCTCAGTGTTAGGAACACGTGCCGCTTTGGGAGAGCGCATCCTTCGACTCTGTGCTCTGAGGATAGCGATCGTCTCAGACAAGTTCCACTCCTGTTCAGCGAGCCTATGGTGTTTAATAAGTGTTCCCTGCATGCTCACATTTTGAATTTGCTTTCATTCCCCATATTACTTCCCAAGTATAAAAGGTCTACATACATGTGTTGCAGTGTCTTCAGAGATTCCATTTTCAGAATCCCCATTAGATCTACATACTCGCCTCCCCTTGTGCTTCTGTCACAATAGAGCAGCTGTTGACATCAGCATGATGGCTAGGAGCATGCAGTTTGTGGTTAGACAGAATTGAATCGGAAATGGCAATGCAAATTATCACTTGGAAACTTGGGCATATTGCTCAACTCCTGGAGATTTTAGTTTTGTTATGCCTAAAATAAGATAGAAACTTCTCTCCAGACTGTTACATGACTAAGCGATAACGTACACAGCGCACACTCCATAAGTGAGGGCTGTCCTCTTATGACCTTGAATCCCCATCTTGTCTTATACCTTTCTCTTACCCATGCTGCTACTTCTCATTTAGCTGCAACTTCCAGCATGCAATGGAAGTTCTTAGAGCATGTCCCTTGCACATAGGGTGAAAGACTGCATTTATTGCACTCTATTCATGAGAAACCCCCATCTAATAAATATACCCCGTTTCACTCTTGAATAGTCCCAAAATTATTTACAGCTCTCCATTGTAGCAATTGTTTATCATAGGGTACCCGAAGTTTTTAACTGTAGGAAAAAATGTTTCTACAAATAGGTGCATATATATATATATATATATATATGCACACACACATATACATGCACAGATGTGTGTACACACCTTTAGAAGGGTTAAATGTCCTCTCATTCTTTATTATACTATTTACTTTTATCTTAATAGCTTTGCTTTCATATGTCCTTTATTATTATAGTCCACTATTTAAAAAGTTTTTATGTTATCAACTTATTTTGCAGTTATTTTATATTTTGAGGACATATTTTCTATCTTATTCATATTCAAGCTTATTTGTAAGTAAGCATGCCTAACTATTAAATATAGATGTGGATAATTACCTCGGTTTAGAAACTGTCACCAAATATTTTCTAAGTTAGTAATGACTCATAGTCACTATCTTGTCAATAACTGGTTTTTTCAATGATTTTAATTTATTTTCAAGATGCACTTAACTTGTTTTCTAGGAATGCTAATTTTATTTATGTGTATGGGTATGTGGCCTGCACATATATATGGGTACCACATGTGTGCCTCGTGCCTGCAGAGGTGAGAAGAAGGTATCAGATCCCTTGGGCCTGACGTTAAGGTTACTTGTAAGGCACCATGAGAGTCCTGTGAACTGAACTCATGCCCTCCGCAGGAAATGTCAATGAATTTAAAATAGCCATCAGTTTATGTATTTTTAGAAGACTAAATGAACAAGGAATAGAAATGTTAACTGGATATACAAAACAAATTATTCAAATAATAAATACCAAAGAACTGAACTGAATAAAATTGCCTCTATTGGACTAGAAAAATGGCTCAGAGGTTAAGAGAATTTACCGTCCATAGAGACAACTCAATGCCTAAGTGATTCTCATATAACTTATATAATAAATTGTTAGCTATTAGTATTGTATATACAGTAGGCCCTTTTATATGTATAATATATATATATATGCATTATTCAGAGGGAGAAATTTTGTGCAGTAATTTATTCTTCTTAGTCAGTATTTATTAAAAATTAGTAGGAAAACAAATGGATGTTTAGTTTCCTCCTATTAAAGGCTTTTCTAAAACCATATTAAATATTTACGATTTTATTTTACGAACATCTTGTGTGTGAAGTTTCCTATTCGCCGTAGTCAATTTGTGCTTCAGTAGAAACAATGGCATCGTGTAGACAACATGGTTCACAGTATCCTCACTA
This sequence comes from Dicrostonyx torquatus, assembly GCA_028555095.1. NCBI lineage: Eukaryota > Metazoa > Chordata > Mammalia > Rodentia > Cricetidae > Dicrostonyx > Dicrostonyx torquatus. The sequence continues at coordinate 3,956,841 of JAQHUG010000021.1, forward strand.
AGAAATAATTGGTTTAGTCATTTAGATTTCCAAGGTAAAACCACCGAGGAAGCACCGCGGTCTGCAATCCTTCAGTATAAAACTGTAAATCCTGAAAACCAGAATGCTTCTGACTCTCTGAGAGCGCTCATTGAGCTGCTGTACTCTTATAACTTATCTACACCATCACCACCCAACCGAGAATTTTGACCCAGACTGAATATGCACAGATTGATCCAAAAGCAAGACAAACCCTGACCATGGGTTTCCCTTCGTGCTTTTTGTGATTGAGTTTCCTTATCCATTTGAGCTGGTATCAGGATAAGGCTTATCTTGCTCACACTTGGGTTATTGCAGGACTTTGTCTGCTCTTTCTCTACCTAGTGTACTTTATAGAATGCCACCGGTTTATGGCGTTGAATCATCCCACATTCACCGTATCACAGCCCTTATCAAATACTCTTTGCCATCTGCAGGACAAAACTCAAATTGTTTGGAAAGGTATTTCTAATTCCTCCCTAGAGTTATTGCTTCACCTTGCTCAAGACGCCAAAACGTCACATTGAAATGTTAAATATATTTGATACAAATTAACACATTCTTTTTTTTTTTTTTCTGTGGCTGGCCTTGTGAAGCTCTGCCCACCTTTCCAGCACCACTTGCATGGAAAAGCTGCTCTCAGCGCCAGCTGTGATTTTACTCCCTTCCCAAAAAGATACAGCTTTGTCTGTAGCTGCACTGCCCCATAACAAGGAGACAAATTAACATATTCTTACAAAACAACAGTGGACATACAAAGTGAAAACTTAAAGAACAGCTAAAACTGGGTTTTTCAGGATAATGATAGTTTACTAGTAGGGCACTCACCTTTTATTTTGATACCAAGCAGTGTGCTAAAGTAAATAAACAAATATTAATATAACCATGGTTTCAGCTATCGCTAATATTTATCACGAACATTGACTTTGGAAAAGCCATTTAAAATTTTAGACTTCAGTGTTTTCAGAACTATAGTGGGAGGGATAAATTGTGATACATCTGCATGGAGGAGTTTTATTATCACCTTTGACATTTCACTAAGAAGTTTTACTTATTGACATTATTGTTCTGTTTGAAACAGATTCCATTAAAGCATCTCCCATTTCTAACACTGAATGCCATTTCAACTTCCATCGTTCTGTTTCGAAGTATAGACTAGCAGAACATCATGTCATTGTGTAGATGGCCTAAGTGAACTTACAAGAGAATACTTTGCCTGATAGTTCCCTTTACAGAGCTCTCACCTCCTACATCATTTTTTGATACAATAAGAATACAACTTTGTGACTTTAAAAAATATTGATAAACACGTGCTGTAATTGTTGCTAGGTATAATTATAATTTCTGTGTCAAGTTTATAGGTTATGTTCATAGGAGATTTTTTTTGCCTATATCATGTTTCTAAACAAAACTTAAATACATGAAAACATAGGTTTCTGGCATATTATTTACTATACTAAGTTTAAGAGGTTTTCTTTAGCAATTCATATCTTACATAAAAATTATGTTATTCTGAGTCAGATTTTTCTTCTTATTCCTTTACGATACTTTGATTATATTTGTGTATGTATCTGTGGAATGAGTATATGCCATGGCACACATGTAGCGGTCAGAGGACAACTTACAGAAGCAGGTTCTCTCCTTTCACCTTGTGGGTTCTGGGATCACACTCAGGTCACCACCTTCACGTTAGCTCCTTTACCCACTGAGTTGTGCCGCTGCCCCTCTCTTTGAAGGAAGTATAAAGGTGATCAAGCTGTTTGCAAATTTCAATTGCTCTGCAGACTTACTTGGTTGGTGTGATGGTATACTATTACCTGGCTTTCACCACCATATATTCTCTCAATACACACTTGCTAGATGACAGGCATTCCATACCTATAAAATAATCCATAGTGGAAATTTCAAGAATCACCGCAATTGTATCATAGTTATACAGTTAATACAAGCTTTTAGAGTCTTTGTAAGCACAGCACTCCAGCGGGATGTCCAGGAAGAGTCCTAGTGGGGGGGCCCAGCATCGAACGTGTAGTGGAGACCTGGGACCTCCAACCAGACCAATGATCCTTTTCCAATGAACACTTGCAAGTAGAGATGTATGGACCAAGGAGCATGCAGCGTGACTTGTTGGGTCATACTGAAGCTTCCAAGATGAGATTATTTTAATTCCTTCCCTCTTTTTACATTTTTCTCATTTTATTTTCTTCATTTTTTTTCTTTTGAGTTTTGTTTTAATTTGGGGGAGGAGTGCAGGGGGCAGAAGGTGGATGAAAGGAGATGGGGAATGAAGGGGACCAAGATGAATGATGTAAAAAACACATAGAATAAATAAATTTTATCAATTTAAAAAAAAAGAGTCTTTTTAACCAAGACTCTTTTTTTAACGCCCAAATTGTACCATCTGCCTATTTTGCCTAGATAATCAGCCTGTCTCTGGCGGTCCACTCATTACAGCTGTGCTGGCATCCACTCTGACCACCATGCCCAGAACAACTGCATGGCATTCTACATGTGTAACGAAAACAGCTGGCATAAACACACTGACCTTCGGATGACACCTGACGTAGGCGGTTTGTATACATAATCATGGCCACAGACTGCCTGGCTTGGTCAAAGCCGTGAACCAAGTGTGGGTTTGGTGGGTTTGGGTACAGCTTAGAGTCCTCCAGTGTCTAGTTTAGGGTAACCTTAACACCGACTTGAACTACTTGTGTTTTTCTTCAGTAAGCACTGTGAACATTTTCTCAGTTTTATAGAATGCATTATTTACGAAAAAGTGGCATCAATCTAATTTCATTCCCGTTTTTATCATGTTGTATATTCTGATCATGGCTTCCGCTTAATGTCACTCTCTTTAACAAGTTGGTTAATAACTGGAATGTGTGCATACGTTTAAGAAAGACATGCTGGCATGTCTTCCTTGAGTGTCAATTATAGTCTTATATAGTAGACAGTACGCCAAGACTAAACCGGTATTAAAATACTTGAAAAGTATATGATATTCGTAACACAGTTTAAAGACATGAGCCTTCAGAAAGCTAACTCTTCTTTTGTTCCACTATGTTCTTCGTTTGTTCCACTATGCTCCATGTCTCCTCCCTTGGAAGCCCTCCAACTCCTTGGATATGCAGGCAACCAAAGGTTCAAAGCCAGCATCCACTTACAAGAGAATGTGTGGCATTTGTCTTCCTGGGTCTGTGTTACCTCAATAAGAATGATTGTTTTCAACTCCATTCATTTATCAGCAGATTTCATAATTTCAATTTTCTTAGACAGTCAAATAATATTACATTGTATAAATGTACAACATGTTCATTACCCACTTCTCGGTTGATAGACATCCAGGTTGGTTTTACTTCCTGGCTATTGAATAGAGCAGCAATAAGCAAGGCTAAGCAGGTATTTCTACAGCAGTATATAGAGTCCTCTGGATATAGACCCAAGGATGGCATAGCTGGTAAATGTGCTGTATCTATTTCTCCATAGTGGCTGTACCAATTTGTACTCCCACCGGCAGTGGATAAACGCTCTTTTTCCCCCCACATACATGCCAACATTTGTTGTTATTTGACTTTTCTTAATCTTAGTCAATCTGACTGAAGTAAGATGAAATTTCAAAATCGTTTTAATTTGCACTTCCCTGGTAGCTAACTAAGGATGCTGAACACTTTTTAAAATACTTCTTAGCCATTTGTATTTCTTTAGAGAACTCTGTTTAGGTCCATATCCCCGTAATTAATTACTTCTTTGAGTTCTTTATATATTCTAGATACTCAGCCTCTGTCTGATCTACAGCTGACAAAGGTTTTTCCCCATGCAGTGGGCTGCCTTTTCACTTGAAATGATGGTGTCTTTAGCTGTACAGATTTTTTAGATTGATGAGATCCATTCATTGTTTGTCATAATGACTGTGCTGCTGGGATCTGTTCAAGCATAGTCCCGATTCTCTCTTCTATCAGATTCAAGGTATCAGCTTTTATATTGAAGGCCTTGGTCCATGTGGAGTTGAGACCTCAACATAATAAGAAATGAGGATATAGTTTCATTCTCCCATGTAGCTATCCAGTTTGACCAGCATCATTTGCTGAAGATGCCGTCATTTCTCCAATGTGTATTATTAACCTCTGTGTCAAAAATTCTTGGTATTTTGTGTTTCTGCTTTATATTGCTTTTACACTGTCTGTGAAGAATCACATTGGGATTTTGACTGCTTTCAGTGGACTGGCCATTTTCACAATATTAAATCTATAGATCTATGAGCATGGAAGGATTTCTTATCTTCTGCTGTCTTTCTTTGGTGTCTTACAGTATTCGTTGTACAAGTCTTTCATTACCTTGATTAAACTTATTCCAATACATTTTAATCTTCTTTGAGGCTGTTATAAATAAGACTATTTCTCTGACTTCTTTTTCAGTATGTTTATTATTGGTATATATGAAGGTGACTAATTTTGTGTGCTAACTTTGTGTCCTTTTGTGTACTTTGCTGAGTGCATTTATCAGCTGTAGGAGTTGTCTGATTGGACTTGTTAGGACCTTTAGTGTATAAAATTGTATCATGTGCAAATAAGGATTCTTTGACACCTTCCTTTACTATTTATATCCACTTCCCCTCCTTCATCTCTCCTATTAACCTAGTTAATCCTTCATGAACTTTAAAGACCAGGAGTGGAGCAATGGGCATACTTGTCTTGTTCTTGATTACAGTGGAAATTCTTTGAGGTTTTCTCCCATTTAGCATGACAATAACTGTAGGTCTTCTGTATATTGATTTTGTATTGAGATACATAGTCTGTAGCCCTAGATTCTCCAGGACTTTTATCATGAAATAACATCATATTTGTCAATGTAGTTTCTGTCCTTGGATATATTTATGTGGTTGTTTACATTTATTGATTTATATCTGTTGAATCATAAGATTAGAAAGTATAAGGAGAGATAAACAACTCTAAAGACCATTGAAAAGCTCATTTGGAAATCTACTACTGTGGAAGCTTCTTAAAATATATGCATAATATAAAGAATATAAGGAAGGACATTGCCTCTCCAAGACACCAGTGTGTTACCTTTTTTAAAGGTATCATTCAGTGGAATCCCATCCACCCGCCCCCCCAAAATGTAGGCTGTTGTCATTGCTCTTGGTTGCTCTCCAGAACTTGACAGCAATAACCCATTGCTAACAATACCACATACTTGAGTCATGGAACCCAGAGGAATAGAACTGATGTTAGCCTGGGTGTGTATCCCCTACTGGTTGTCTTTCATAGTCCTGGAAGGCAGCATCCATGCATTCCAGAGAAGTCTTCATGGATGTCACCCAGCTATGAATCCTGAAAGCTACAATAATGATTGTCCTTGCAGCCTATGCACACTGGTTCAACATTGGCATGAATGTTATGGAAGTAGCCAAATACTTTCTGATTGGATTTAGTGTTCACTAGAGAAGAGAGGGCTAATTCTGGGGCCAAGAGCCAGTAACTATATAGATCATAGGCACTATGGTTTGATCTACTAATATCATTCTGCTAAATAAAAATAGTATTAAAATGAATCCTAAGGATTTATCATGATACTCATGGACTAAGACATCTTGCAGTCCTAATTGGAGAAGTTTCCTTTTGCAAATAGGCAGTGTTCATCATAGAAACCCACAATTATCCAATGTTTAAAAATAAAAGACTGCATGCAACATACTTATCCTTAAGTGAGACATCTAATCTATATCATACCGTCTCCTCTCAAGGCTCAGAGAATCATTGAGAAAGAGGGGGGCAAAAAGTTTGTAAGAGCCAGAAGCAGTAAATGCAATAATAAAACAGCATTTTTACATTTATAAAGTTTAAATCCCACATGAAATCCCACACACTACTAGTGGGAGACTTCAACACCCCACTCTCACCATTGGGAAGGTCTATCAGACAGAAAATTAACAGAGAAATAAGGAAACTACCAAATGTTATGAATCAAACAGACTTAACAGATATCGATAGTACATTCCATCCAAACATAAAAGAATATATCTTCTTCTTAGCACCTCATAGAACCATCTCAAAAATTGACCACATACTAGATGACAAAGCAAACCTCAACAGATACAAAAAAAATTGGAATAACCCCATGTCTCTTATCACATCACCATGGCTTAAAATTAGAATTCAACAGCAACACTAATTCCAGAAAACCTACAAACACATAGAAATTAAACAATGCTCACCTGAATCATCAATGGGTCAAGGAAGAAATAAAGGAAGAAATTAAAGTCTTCCTAAAATTCAATGAAAATGACCACATAATATACCCAAATTTATGGAACACGATGAAAGAAAGCAGTGTTAAGAGGAAAGTTTATAGCACTAAATGCTATAAAGAGGCTGGAAGTAGTCTCACACCAGTGAGTAAATAGAACTCACCCAGAAGAACTAGACAGCAGGAAATAATCAAATTGAGAGCTGAAATCAACAAGATAGAAACACAGAAAACATTAAAAAGAACTAATGAAACAAAAAGTTGATTCTTTGAGAAAATCAACAAAATAGACAAAGCTTTATCCAAACTAACCAAAAGGCAAAGAGAGAATATCCAAATTCACAAAATTAGAACTTAAGGGGGGAACATAACAACAGACACGGAGGAAATACAGAAGATCATCAGGTCATATTTCAAAAATTTGTACTCATACTCCACAAAATTGGAAAACTTAAAGGAAATGGACAAGTTTCTGGATAAATATCACTTACCAAAATTAAATCAAGACCAGATGAGAAGATTAAATAGAACTATAACTGCTAAAGAAATAGAAACAGACATCAAAAGTCTCCCAACAAAAATTTCCCAGGACCAGATGGTTTCAGCTCAGAATTCTACAAGATTTTCAAAGAACTAATACCAATACTCCTCAAATTGTTCCACACAATAGAAACAGAAGGAACATTGTCAAACTCTTTTTATGAGGCTACAATTACACTGATAAGCAAACCACATAAAGACATTACTAAGAAAGAGAATTGCAGACCAATCTCACTCATAAACATTGATGCAAAAATACTCAATAAAATACTAGCAAATCGAATCAAAGTACACATCAGGAAAATTATCCACCATCATCAAGTCAGCTTCATCCCAGAGATGCAGGGATGGTTCAACATACAAAAATCTGTCGATGTACCCCACCATATAAACAAACTGAAAAATAAAAACTACTCAATCACCTCATTAGATGCTAAAAAAGCCTTTGACAAAATACAACATCCCTTCATGATAAAGGTCTTGGGGAAAGCAGGGATACAAGGAACATACCTAAACATAATTAAGGCAATATACAGCAAGTCAACAGAGATAAACTCTCAGTGATCCCACTGAAATCAAGAACAATACAAGGTTGTCCGCTCTCTCCATACCTATTCAATATAGTTCTTGAGGTCCTAGCTAGAGCAATAAGACAACAAAAGGAAATCAAGGAAACACAAATTGGAAAAGACGAAGTCAAAATCTCAGTATTTGCTGATGATATGATAGTTTATATAAGCGACCCCCAAAATTCTACCAAGGAACTTCTACAATTCATAAACACTTTCAGTAATGTAGTAGGATACAAGACTAACTCAAAAAAATCAGTAGCCCTCCTTTACAGATGATAAATGAGATGAGAAAGAAATCAGAGAAACATCACCCTTCACAAGTAACATAAAATATCTTGGAGTAACTCTAACCAAATGAGTGGAAGACCTATATGACAAGAACTTTAAATCTTTGAAGAAAGAAATTGGAGAAAAGACCAGAAAATAAAAAGATCTCCCATATTTTGGGGTAGGTAAAAATGACAACAACAAAAAAACAATCAAATAAACCAGCCAGCCTTACACTTGTTTTTAATTAAATTTCTCCCAAGTTTTCATCTATTTATACTATTTATTTCCTACCTGGTGTCATAGTTTTGGCTAATTTTCGTAGGCAGAGACCATGTTTTACCCACACAAATATAAAGGCTTCCAACAGCCAAGTTTTGCAAATTAACACATCACAAATTAGAGGCTGATGGCTTGACTATTAAGTCTTGAAGGATAGACTATACTGAGGCCCTGACCTCTGCAGAGGATTCAGTCTTCAGAAAGCCCAGCACACTTTTGGAAGCTCCAAGTGTAACTGTCACAGCCACCTGTTTGTCGTGGCTGATTTCCTGGATGGACCACGTTCAAGTTTCTGGGATGTGCTGGGGCACTTCTTGTATGCTGGAGAGAGCACCTTTCACTTCACTCTTGCCTCTCACAATGCGTGTGTGACATTTCCCTTGGTCCTGCGATCCTAACATGTATAGGTGTCTGCAGCTCTATACCTATCCCTCCTCTGCTATGCATCCGTGAAGATGAACTTGAGACAAACTCACTGTTGCTTTCCGAGTAAAACAATTTGAACATAATGTTCCCACCTACAGGTAAACCAAATTATCTGATAAAATTGGTGGTACTGAAATTGTAGAGATCTAAAAATACCAGCACTCTGGGGTGACATAAATACTATGGCTGGGAGCATTTTAACCACAGAACTTTTGCCTTTTATACATCCGTGAGGTTGTTGAGTTGGTCTCTTCATGGTCCTTACTGAAATGGTTATGTCGAGGAAACGCACAACTGTCTGTTTATTTATTCTTTTTTCAAAATGAGTCCATATTTGTAGCCTTCTCGTAATGTCTGGTTCAACTTCCAGCCAAACACGCAAATACATTGTCTCAGGAATGATAATTCCATAGTGTTTGTCTGATAAAGAGCCATGAGCTTACATCATATATTTGTGTGTGTGTTGTATCATATCTATGCATATGATGTATATGTATGTATGCGCGCATACACACAAACCTTCTCAGGTTGATTTAGCACTGGAATAATTTCTAATCTAATCTTTACAATCTACAAAAAGTAGATTTTGAACTGTCCTGTCTGATATGAGAGAGACATTGCATTTTACATAGAGAATATAATGTCTTTTCTTTTTCATTGAATTTTACTGACTTGCACACACAAAAACAAACTGATTTTTGGTTAAATCGTCACTCACAGCATTGCCTGTGCCCAAACATAGATAGCCTAATTAGTCTGAAACTGAAGTTCTTTCTTGCTGATGGAACAGGACTGTAAAATAAATTGAGTTTGGGTGACCTATAACAATAGCATTGGTGATTAAGATGACTGGCTGACAAGACCACTAAGACTGACCCAAAGGAAACCACACCCATTTCAAGATTCATGAAAAGACACTATCGGTGGCTTTACTATGGATATCTTTTCCTTAAATAAAATCCTGTAGAATTGACAATTCCACTGCCAAAATACTGGATTCTTCAGTGAAAATATTCAAAGGGGGCTGTTTTTTTTTTAATTCTTTTGGCATCTAAGGAATCAGGATTTTAAAAAAAATAATCAATAGGAACATAAGATCATAGTCATAAACAATAACCAAAAATATGAAAATAAATCAGAAAAGACTATATTCCTCTGGGTAAAATGTGAGGCTAGTGTACATGGATTCCACAAAGAATAGTTACAAATATGAGCCTGAGTTATCCGGCTCCCCTGGCTACAGGTGCCAAGTTCAGGAAATAAACAGTTCTCCAATTAACTTAACATCTGTGGAAGGCTCCAATTCCAATGACGAAACACCTTTACTAATTTTGTGCTGCTTGATGTATATTAACTCTGGTTTATTATAAATGCAAGTTTTAAAATTGTAAACAAGAGATTATTTAATTTAAAAAGTATTGATAACTATAGAAATCTTTAAGAGGAGCCCCTTACCTGGGAGTCTATTTGACATCTCTGATCAGCTGAGTCAAGAGTTTTAGCACAATTAACATTTTCTATAAAGGCCATCTGCATAGAGACAATAGTCAATTTACTTAGAGATACTTCAAATAAGAAGTCTAATACAGCAATGAACTATGCTTAAAGGTTAAGCTTACATGACCTTTGAGTGTGACCTTATTCCTTTCCCAGCTACTCTCTGAGAATATTACAAACACTTGAAGGTTTTGCTTACAGTAAAAACATACTAGCACACTGGAGGGGGGGGAGGCAGATGGCTTAGTCAGCAGCGTGCCTGCCATGCAAGCCTGCTCACCTGTGCTCAGATACACACAGAAAAGTCGGTATGTCAACACACATGTGTAATCCTCGTAGGACGTGGGGAGACCGGAACATCCTACAACCTCACTAACCCTCCAGTGTAGCTAACCTGTCTGTTCTAAGTTCAGTGGATTAGCCTACCTCAAAACAATAAGAAAATGGAAGTGTGAAGTGGGGAAGAAGGATTGATGCTGATGGGAGGACACGACACCCACAAGACCGGAAGATGAGAGTGTGTATTGCATATGTATATGAAACTGTCAAAGAATAAATTCAATGTGAAAATAAAACAGAGTGCCAGAAGGAGTCTACCTGACATTGACTCCTGGCATCCACATACACACACACACACAGAGTCCTAACTTCCTGTGCAATCCGTATGACATAAGGTTACTTGATCAGGTGTCATGCCATCCAAAGAACACCAGAAATAACTTTATTATCCCATTTACTTCCTAAGCAGCTCCCTGAGAAGTCACTTGGTCAAATATACCACCGCTTTCTTAGCTTAAGGATGATTAGCTCTCTTGAGGGTCTCACACCCACACTCTGTCTTATCCTTCTCCTGAGTTCTTCTCTCTGCTGAACTAGCTCCCTAATAAACTCCAAAGCTGTGTTGGATGGATGCAGTATCCAGATTAGTTTTTCCTGTGGTGAAGTCAAGAATCTTGGTTCCCCCCTCAGTAGGGATCTCAGAACAAAAGTCCCCAAGGTTACTGGGTCAGAAGCAGGGAGCTCATGTCCTCAGATGTCCCTCCACTTCCCTGATACCTTAGTTCTAAGTGAACTCAATCCTTAGAAAGCATTTTTAAAACATTTTTTAATCTCCACAAATATAAGCAAATAAATATGTATAAATGTATTTAGAATTTACAGGACTACAACCTAGCTTACTAGAAGAAGCACAGGCATGATGCTGTGTGTGGAAGTTTGAATGCAAGCCCCCATAAGCTCATAGGAAATGGCACTATTGAGACGTGTGGCCTTATTGGAGTAGGTGTGACCTTATTGAAGGAGGTATGTCAATGCCCAGTTAGGCTTTGAGGTCTCTTTTGCTTAAACTACACTCAGTGTCACAGTCCACTTCCTGTTGCCTTCTGATCAAGATGTAGCCTACAACATGTCTGCCTGCATGCCACCACGCTCCCCACCATGGTGATAATGGACTGAACCTCTAAAACTGTAAGCAAGCCCCAGTTAAATGTTTTTCTTTATAAGAGTTGCTGTGGTCACAGTGTCTTTTCACAGCAATTAAAAACCCTAACTAAGACACTGTTACCGGAGCTTTTAGGGTAAAAGTCTAGGCTCCAGTAGCCTCAATTATCCAGACTCATCCACTGGTCCCCAGACGCCAATTTAAAAAAAAAAAATAAAAGTCATGGTTAAAAACAGAAAGAGGAGTTACTGAGTGTGGCCACATTGGGAAGAACATATAAAGAATTCTAGTGACTCCAAGTTCATTTTACGGTGCTGACATGAGGTTTAGTTTTAAACAGAGAGCAAGAGGTAGGCAAGTTACCCTAGCAAGTATGGTCTTGTCTATCATTGACCCATTATCCTTGTCTCTTCTATCATTGACCTGTCATCATTGTGTTAGCCCTATCTGTTCTGAAATTATTGAGTTATTGATCTCTTCATCACTGAGCATGCAACCTTGCCTTCAGAGATAAATGTGCTCATCTGAAAGGATTGTCTGTCCTGGGAGGGTTTATCCTGAAATTCAATGTGACTGAGGAAGAAAGATTAAGACAATAATTTATCTCTGTGCCTTCAGCCAAAATACAGGTACAAAATTAAGACAGAAGTGCCAGACTTTCAATCTGCTTTTAATTTTCTATAGGCCTAAGTAGGTAGGTGGTCAAATTTCTTTGGGGGGAGGGGCATGCACATGTGTGAATGCCTTGCAGGGCCAAAAGACAGCATCAATTCCCCTACAACTGGAGTTACAGGAGGCTGTAAGTGACATGATGTAGGTGCTGGGAACTGAACTCAGGTCAGCAAATGCTTTTAACCACTGATTCGTCTCTCCAGCTCCTTAAATAATTTTGTACAACCAGTTTCTAAGATTCTGTTACAATACTATAGAACCTGCCTGCATTGATATAGTAAAGATGAGATCTTAGAAAAGCATATTATATGTATTTATTAGAAGCACAGCCCTAGAGGCAACTGATTCAAGGATAGACACTCCTTCATGATACTTAACTTACTCAAATATAGAATACAGCATTTTACTACTTCATTAAGGAGAACCAAGTAAGACAGAATAGAATTGTTTTAATGTATATAATGTATTTTTATTGATGATGCTTTGGTGATAGATATTAATTATACTTATAACCTTGTACTTTGACGCTTTCCTCTGTAAAGAAAAGAAAAAAAAGAAAAGAAGAAGAAAGATGAGCATTAAGAAGAGCCCCACTCTGCTAGCCTTGCTACTCACACTAGATTACAACAATGTTCTATGCTTTTAACAAATGTCTTTTCCAGAAAAGTGTAATGATCTTTTGTACTTCCCTTTGGCTCTCCTATTTTCCGAAAAGAGAATTGTTAAAGAAACGGTGTGCTAATAGTGCCCATCCTTTGCTGCTCGTGGCAGCTCTTGGGAATTCTTTTCCTTGTCCTACCTTTCATCCTGCTGCTTTGCCACATTATCTTTGTGTTTTGCTCTTAGCGTGTGTCGTTTCCAAAGCCATTCCTCAGAAACCTGAGTTATTTTTTTAATAGATAGTTTCAGCTCCGTGGGATTTACTAGGCTGCCCTCATTATGTTGTTTCTGACTCTGACTGATGGAGGAAATCGCCAGCGTGACTAGTGCACCGGGCACAGGCTCCCTGATCGCTGAGATCACTAACACCTAATGCTTCTCTAATTATAGGCATGGCTCATTCCTGGCCATTTAACAACCTCGCCACAGGGAGTGACTCCACATCCTGACTGGAAGGCTCCCTTGATTAGCTTAAACTATACATCATAACCTTCTAGCTTTACAATAACCCAAGGGCCCTCCCTTCCAGAACTGTGGCAATGTGACATTCTTCGTATTTGAACGTGGACAGAGATAATATAGTTAACAACCTCCAACTTTAAGCTGAAAAAAGGTAAAAACTAAGGGTTTGATTTGGGGTTTTTGTTTTGTTTTGTTTTGCTTTGCTCTGTTTGTTTGTTTCTAAGGAGCTTCTTATTCAAATAACAGCTAAGAGTCGAGAATTTTATTCCGTTTCTTTCTTAAAAGGATTAAAATAAGACTCCTCAATGCTAATGAAGTTAAGTAAAAGTGGAAACTGAAAAACACATGAGCTGTGGGGAAGTCACTGTGACTTCAGGTCTCATACTGCAAGATGTGAAAGACAAAGCACTCTGGGATGGTGAGGCCCTGATTCAAGCTTTGTTACACTCATAATGCTCATAATCACACTTACAACACTGTGAGGGAAACCCTTACATGTCAAGCTCTGTATGAGGCACCTCCAATTACCTCCAGTTATATGAGATGAAACCATCACAGAGAATGTCAGTAAATTGGCAAGGACACTCGAAGAAAGGCACAACTGAAATTTGAACTGTCTTACTGGAATATAAATATTATGGTTTACATGAATCTTTTCTTTAGGCTTTGTGGCCTCACAATAACATAATATGTACACACTTGCAAAGGAGTGTTCCCATCTCTGAATGTCCATGGACCCGTCTTAGTGAGCTTTTATTACATTGAGATATTTTTAGCTCAATAGAAATGCAATTTTACTAAGCATTTGTTATGGATCACATTCATGTTACTCTCTTAATCCTTAAAATAAATCTTCTGTCTTCATTCTTAGGTGAAAATCTTCAGGCCTAGGAGGATTAAGGAGGTCCAGAGGCACACTTGTTTTGGTGACACCCGCTTTCATATTGTCTCTCGTGATGTTTAGGCATTTAGATTGTGTTTGGATGCTTTCTAAATTATCTTCCTGAGCAAGAGAGAATCTTAAGATCTATTTTCACATTGATCAAAGTCACGTCTTGTACAAAATAAGTATTCAACAGGTATTTACTGAGTGATGATCCATTTTAGTTACAGTATGTCATTGGCTTATTTGGCTAAAGAGCTTTTACATCATGAAGAAAACCATGAGAGTATCTAAAAACTGGTTCACAGGGCAGGAGCTCATGGCTAAGCCATACCTTATAAAACTATCACTTCATACATTTTTCTGGTGACAGTAAATCCTTGGTTTTGGGAAAACTAGAACATTCAGTTCAGTTATCTATTGACCATCATATTTTGAGGTGCACTTATTAATACTATCAATGGAGGTAACAAACAAGAAACACTTTTATAAAGATCCATTCCACATTCAAAAGGAAACATCCCTAAAGTGTAATAGTTCTATGGAAGAATGAGTATTTCTATATATTTTCCTTCACTTCCAAATGTTTGTTATCTACCATTGTATTAGTGAATATTGAATGAAGAGGTAGAAGAATAAAAAATAGAGTAAACTGAATGTCAAACCTAACTAAAATTAATTTTGGTTCACTTTAAATAAAAACCTATTTTGTAATATCATTCAGCTGACTCAGTGAATGGCACGTAGACTTTAGATTTGCATAATGAGGCCTAGATCAGCAATCAGTTTAAAAAGACTTGAAGTCACCTTGCAGATAGATCTGCAGACTTGTGTTATTGTAGCATAGCCTGTTATGGAACCAGTTTGTTAGGAAGAACTAGAGATTACTGTGTTAAGAAAAACAAGGACAAGTATCTCTCATTGTGGAGTTTGGGAGTAGGGAAAAAACAAGAAAATAAAGTAGGGTGAGGAGTAAGAAAAATCACTAGAGAGTAATAGATGATCAAAGTACATTCTACACATATACAATGCCATACAGAATCCAATTGTTTACAAAAATGATTTGTTTCCCACCAGCTTTGTAAGTTCACTGCTAGGCATTTTGCCCACAGCAAAATATCAAAATAAAACAATTGATTTGTTTTATAAAATTTGGAGTTTTCTTTTTTTTATTGTTAAAAGAAGAATTTACATTTACTCCCCTTGTCCCAGGCCCTCCCGCTCACCCACTACTCCACCACCCTCCCCTTGCTTCCTTGAGATGGGGCAGGATACCCTGCCCTGTGGAAAGCCCAAGGCCCTCCCCCCTCCATCCCGGTCTAAGAAGGTGTACATCCATATAGAATAGGTTCCCAAAAAGCCAATACATGCAGAAGAGATAGGTCCCTGTGCCATTATCATTGGCTTCTCAGTCAGTCCCATTGGCAGCCACATTCAGAGAGTCCGGTTAGGTCATATGCTCCTTCAGTCCTGGTCCAGCTGGATTTGATGAGCTCCCAATAGATCAAGCGCACTGTCTCAGTTGGTGGGCCAGTCCCTCACGGTCCTGACTTCCTTGCTCATCTTCTCCCTCTTTCTGCTCTTCCACTGGACCTTGGTAGCTCAGTCCCTTGCTCTGATGTGAATGTGGGTCTCTGGCTCTATCTCCATCCATCATGCGAAATTTCTATGGTGACGATCAAGATATTCATCAATGTAACTATGGGGAAAAGTCAGTTCAGGCACCCTCTCTTCTGCTGCCCAAGTACCTAGTTGGGGACATCCCTGTGAACACCTGGGATCCCCTCTAGAGACAAGTCTCTTGCCAATCATAAAATGACTCCCTTAATGTAGATATCTTATTCCCTTCTCCAATATCCACCCTTCCTCACCCCCAGGCTCTTGGAGTTTTCTTTGCAGTGGCATGTATGGCTGTTTAAGTCACCATATCAAACTCTGTGAACTCTGTCCTGCCTCCAAGTCCTTATGCTGTGCCAGAATAGTAATAGCTCTACCTAGATTTCTGCAGAAGTTCCTCACGGACATCTCTGCTTCAACTATTACCAGAAAAAGTCTTTTACATTGTGATTTTACTTATGCTGGCTCTCTTGTCTTCTGGGGAAAGATTTCACATAGTTCTAACAACTTCGAAGACTATTTCGGGAGAAATGAGATCTAGGATAACAGTGACTCAGTGATGTCTGCAAACTTTGGAGGACTGCAAACTTTGACCAGGACAGCTCAGAGATGCATTCCTCTTGACCTCTATATAAACCTTAACCTTATCTGAGAGCCACAAAGATTGTATGTGTTGCAGGAACTTAACCCATTCTTGCTCTTCCTTAGAACAAGAACATCCCTTACTCATAAACTGATGGTTTATACATAGAAACATTGCAGTTTGTTTCTTGGCTTCTCTTGTCTGCTTCTCCATTCTTTTAATTCCTTAGTTACTACTACCTATTTCTGTTCTTTCCCATATCACTTTTGTGGCAAGAGAGTAGAGTGGAGAGGGAGGTCAAAATGGGCATATGAAGGATCAGGTGTAGTGGTGCATACCTTTAATGCCAGCACTCTAGAAGCAGAGGCAAGTTAATTGATCTCTATGAGTTCAAGGTCAACCTGTTATACACAGAGAGTTCCAGACTAGCCAGAGTTACACAGTGAGACACCATCTCAGTAGCCTGCTGTTCCATGAGGTCTATGAAAGAAACTAGTTGGCAGAAAGGGAAATTAGAACTGCCCCCAATTCCGAGATGCAGCAGTGTAGACACAGGAATCGTGTGCTATGCAGATGACATATGAAAGTTCCAATTCTGGGGGTATGATGCCATCAAGTTTACTTTTCATCCAGCTCTTACCTATTTATCTTCTTGGTTCTGATGATGGTGGCTTGTGTCTTTATTCCTAGAACTCAAAAGGGGAGGTGGGCAGATCTCTATGATTTTGAGGCCCTACATGGTAAGCTCCAGTCCAGTCAAGACTGCATAATAAAACTGACTCAAAAAAAATAGGAAAAAAGGAAAAACAGCATGTAATAATAGTAAAAAGACAACCGAAATTTTCCCTTTAGTGACTCTTACAGTATGCTTAATTGAAAAGAGATGACAAAATCTATTTATCATATTTTTGTTTTTGTCTTTTGAGGCAAGACCATGTAGTCTTTACTGGTCTTGAACTCACTCTGTAGACCAAGATGACCTTGAACTCGCAGAGACCTGCCTGACTCTGCCACCAGAATGCTGTGATTAAAGGCAGAAACCACTGTCCCTGCCTCTATAAGACAGGACAGGTTTTTGGAAGGTTTTCTGTTTGTTGTTTGTTTGTTTTTTAGTCACAAAACATCGGGAGAATATATTTTCCTGTGCTGTAATAGGGGAAGTTTACATTGTTAGGGTGTGGTCTGTTTTTACTATAACAATAAAGATACTACAATAATCTCCTGATTTAAGTAAATCAGCAGAAAATTACTAATATAAATTTCTCAAAATGTTAATATAGAATCATCAAATCTAAGATGATTATTCAAATTTTGTATTATTATTTTATATGTATGAGTGTTGTTCCTGAAATGAGTGTTTGTGTGCCACGTGCATGCAGTGGCAGAGGAGACCAGAAGAAAGCAAAGGTGAATTGTGGGGCTGGAGAGATGGCTCAGTGGTTAAAAGCACTGGCTGCTCTTCCAGAGGACCTGGGTTCAGTTCCCAGCACCCACGTGGCAGCTCACAACTCTCTGTAACTTCAGTCACAAGGGATCCTTTGCTTTCTTCATTAAGTAGATAAGACTGACAAGAACTGATTTTAATTTTTCAACCCTTAGACTTCAGTGCAATTTGTTTGGCATAGTTTTCAAGCAATAAAAAATATCCAAGATATACATGTTAACCCACTAATTGTGTTGACTATCTTAGCACAATAATAGACCAATTTTAACTATGATTGTCATTAATGAGTTCAATACTGAAATATTAGAAAGTAACCAAGGAGACAAGATCAGAATAGTTGCAGTTTTTATTTCTGAATTCAGGCTCTGGGGCATGGGTTTGATCAATGCTGACTTTGTCGCCTACTAGTCTTGCAACTGAGAAATCCTGCTATCCTCTACTCCCAGCTTTTTCACTGACAAATTGGAATATATTTAATTGGCAAAGAAAGCTACTATCACTGCAGACAACTCTTGACTTAAGAGAGGAGGATGATTCTTCAGCATGGGAGTCCCTGGTTCTAGGTGGTCCAGGGTCAAACGTCTCACACTCTTTCTGGAGTTTGCTTCTATCTTTTTTCAGACCTCACAGGAAGACAAATTTTCTCTGTCTCAGGTAATTAGTTGTATGGGGACATTACACGTGTAAAATGGCCTGAAAATGTTCCTGTGGCCAGCCATTTTAAAACCTGAGATTAAAAACCAATCAATGTGGTGCCCCCCACAACGCTTCTGGGTCTGTGGGGGCCACAATCAACCAGGAGCCGCCATACCAAGGGCTCCCCAGGGTCTCTAGGCTGGGGCATGGGAGAGAGGAAAGGCAACAACTCCATGCCATTCCTTATTGTTGGAATATGCTGTATTCAACCAAACGCCACCTGTGACCCAACTAAGAGTTCTGGTGCTGGGCAGTTGGGCACCACTGTGGTGAGAGAGTACGAGTACAAGGTGGGGAGGTGGAGGAGAGAAAGAAACAAATGGTTTGAGGGCTGGGGAGAGAGGCAGAATGGAGCAGTCAGACTGGTGAAGAGCAGGCTGATGTGAATGGCCAGCTGGCCACCCACGTCCAGGAAGATGCCTGGGTCTGAACTATGACCAAGAGCCACATCTTGATCCTGGGCTCTTGAGCAACCAAGGAGGCCTGTGTTGATGTCCGTAGCTCCTGTCATCTCTAGGGGCTGTAAAGGGGGCTGTGATGGGGCCACATCGCTGTCCAAGGGCGGACTGCTATGGCCACCGGGGGCCATGGTGACAACCTGGGTTGCTGCCAAAGACCATGTCTGGGTCCATAGTCCTGTCACAGCCAGGGTCTGTGTTGATGTCCCTGGCCCATGTTGCCACCAGGGCCCACATGGATGACCTAGGTCTGGGAGCTCTAACCTGTGACCATGTTGGTATTCGAGGGCTGTGCCACTGCTGGTGCCAGACCAATTTGGGTGTCCAGGGCTGTCAGCTGATGTCATAGTATTATCCAGACCAGGGCTGCAGCCGAGGACCACATCTGAGTCCATGACCCTGTTGCATCCAGGATTTGTATTGATGTCTGTGGCTCCTGAGACCATCAAAGACCGTGCTGATGCGAGGGATCTAGGCTGCCACCTAGGGTCATGTGGGTATCCAAGGGCCACACTGCTGTGAGGACCATGCTGCTGTGGGGAGCATACAGGTATTGATTGCCTGTGTACTACCTGGGGACCATGGTGATATCCAGGCTCCTGGTGCAGCAAGGATCATAACTGTGTTTATGGTCCTACCATAGTCACAGTCTGTATTAATATCTATGGCCCATGTTGCCACCAGGGACAACCTGATCTAAATATCCACCACTGTCATCCGGGACCATGATGCTGTGCAGGCCAGGGCTGCTGCAGAAGACCATGTCTGGGTCTGTGACCCTACAGCATCCAGGATCTGAGTTAATGTCCAGGGCCCCTGTTGTCACTGAGGACCATACGGAGGATCAAGTTCTGGTCAACCAACTCGGACCATGTCAGTGTCCAAGAACCATGACACACCCTGGGCCATGCTGATGTGGGTGACCAGTGCTGCCACCTGGAGCCATGGAGAGTTCCAGACTCAGGCCTCTGCCTAGGGCCATGTCTGGTTCCATGGCCCTGTGAAGGCTGGAGTCTGGGGTGGTGTCCATGGCTTCAGTTGACACTGAGGGCTCTGTGGATGCCTGGGATCTGGCCAGTCACCTGGGACCATGTTGATGCCCAGGGGCCATGCTGCTGCCAGGATCATGCCAATCTGAGGGGCCTGTCCTGCCACCTGGACCATGTTGACATCTGGGGCTTGAACTGCTGCTGAGGGCCATGTCTGGCTCTGTGGTCCTGCTGCAATTGGAGTCTGTGGTGATGCCCATGGCCCATGTTAGTATGGGGATCATTGGAATCATGCTGGACTGAGCCAGTCCCACCCTTCACTGGCCCTAGGATGGCTGGTCCTGCCCCTTGCAGGATATTGTCATAGGCAAGCTGGCTCTACCCCTCAGGGGAGAGCTCACCCTAGCACTTGGGAAAGATGGCCTCACCCTTCACCACAGGTATGCACATCACCTAGGGAGTACACAAGAGCTAACCCTGTGATCAGGGACACAGAGGAGACATCCCTGAAGGCACCACCCTCATCTGCCATGTGGTAGTAAGGGTGAGGGAAAGATGTCCCCACCACCACCACCCATTATCACCTGTAACAGGTGAGCGAACTAGTCCTGGTGTCACAAGAATAGGAGAGCTAGCCCTGACCCTCCTCGGCTGCAGTGCACAACCAAGAAGACATTTCTTGTCTGGGCTGCACACCAGAGTTGACCCTGCTGTCAGGAAGCAGGTGAGCCAGCCCTGAGGGTGTGAGAGTAGGAGAGTTGACGCTGCGACCCCCTCATGTGCCCTTGTGAGAATTGGGAGAGAGGGCCCTGCACCTTGCCTGGGCAAAACAGTAGAGTTGACCCTGGCCATATGAGTGAAAGGGACCTGGATCTGAAGGCCCAAGAGCAGGAGAAGTGGCCCAGCTCCTTGCTGTAGGCTGCACTGGGTGAGCTAGCCTGGGCAGTGCAAGAAAGCTCATCCGAGAAGTGAAGATGAGGGAAAGCTAGTAACTGACCAACCCAGCCACCACCCAGGCCCAGAACCAGAGCTCTGTTGGCCTACCCCAGCATCCACCAAATCTATGAACTGTTGGAACATGTAAAGGGGATGACCCTACAGATCAAAAGAGCAGAATTTCCACGACACAGGACAACAAGATATCCAAGAGGAGACCCAATGAGAGCCCATTACCATTCTGGTGTAGCAGAAACCAGAGGCCTTAAGCTTACAAGTAAAGCTGTATGGGCTAAAGGGTACACCATGTGACTCAAGGGGCCACACTACAGCCTCCACGACAAGAGTCTTCTTTGTTTGTTATTTTTGTTTCTATTTTTATTCTTTGCTTTGGTTCTTTGTTTGGTTTGGTTTCTGGTTTTTCTTTTAAATTTCGATTTTGTTTTGGGGGAGGTTGCAAGGGCAGAGGATGGATGCGAGGGGACAAGGAGATAAGTGGAATCAGAATTCATGATATGAAATCCACAAAGGATCGATAAAAGTAAGAAAAGAAAAGAAAATTGACCAATGTACAAGGATGGAGAAAATGAGAAAAGATTGGGAGTGGAGAGAGGGGCTAATCTCCTATAATAAGCAAGGGGAAAAAGTTATACGAAAGTTTTAAAGAAGGCTTCATTGACTACTAAGGTGTATGTGAGAGGCAGGCACACAGACAGAGCTCTAATCTGCCCCAAGGTGCGATTTCTTTCTAGTTGGAAATGTTATTTAAACTCCAGTCATCTAACCTGTCTTTGTCCCATGTTTTATGAGAGGGGAGATCCATGGGTGGTGGTAAATGCCCTTAATCCCAGCACTCCAGAA
>JAQHUG010000021.1:3992168-4004079 GCA_028555095.1 Dicrostonyx torquatus
AATAAATTTAATTAATAAAAAATTAATAAGTGAGGCTTCCTTAAAAATTAAGATGAGAAGGGGTATATGAGAAAGTTTGTAGTGCAGAAATTGTGTGATTATATTATAATCTTAAAGATGAAAGAAAATACTACATTTTTGGTGCTTAGGAAATGGTTCATTGGTTAAGAGCAACAAGAACTCTTCCAGGGGACCGGAGTTCAATTCTCAGCACTTCCATGACAGCAAACAAGCATCAGGAGCTCTAGTTCCAGGGGACTATTGAACCTCTTCTGGTTTTGACCATGACCAGGAAGTGATATGGTATACATAAAATATACAGGCAAAACACCCACACACACACACACACACAAAAGAAGTTCTTTTATCAGGCTCTTATATTCATTGAAAACCAATAATGGAAGAAGTGAGAAGCTGGAAAAGTGCCTATGATAAACATAAGCAGAAGAGATTTGTATTCTGAATGTAAAAAAAATACCTATAAGTCAATATGTAAATTACAGATTGATTACAGCAAAGCACAATAGCTTTGAACAGATCACAAAAGGTGTGTAAGTTAGCAGTTACCACGTGGTATGTTTTCATTATTATAGCACACTGAGGAAACAATAAAAACACAAAAACATCACTTTATACATACAAGAATGGCCAAAATTAAAAGGACTGAAGTACAACCTCTTCCCTGAGATGTAGAATGTCTACAGCATGCATCGTTGATGGAAGTGTGGTTCCTTCCAGCTGAATCTAAATGCATGCTTTCCCTACAACCACCAACCAATCACCAAGTTAGTGCACATGTCAACAAAAAAAAAAAAAAGGTTCCTGAGGGCTTCATCTTTTTTAAATTATTTTTAACTATGTGCATATGTGTCAGTGTGTACCCATGAGTGCATGTGTCCATGAAGCTTGGAAGAGGGTGTCATGCTCCCTCTAACTGGAGATACAGGAGTTTGTGAGTTGTCTGAAAGCAGTGCTGGAAGCTTCACTCAGGTCCTCTGCAAGAGCAATATCTCATCTTAACAGTGGAGCCAACTCCCCAGCCCTGAGAACTTTTTCTTATTAACCAAAAGCTAAAAGCCATTCACTTGTGTCCATTAACAATAAAAAGGTAAAGTATGATGTTTTAATATAAGGGAGTTCTTCACAGCAATGAGAGGAATGAACTGCTGCTGTCTATAACATGAATGAACATCACGTGCTTAATTATGAATGAAGCAAACGTAAGGCATCAGACAGTACATACAGTATGATTCTATCTATGAATTGTATAAACAAAATTAATTTATTATGATACTGATCAAAATCATACTTTTGGGAACAGTATCTAGGAGAAGTATTAAGAGGTTTCTAGGAAAACGCCTATGCCTCTACTTATAGGATGTAGATAGATAGATAGATAGATAGATAGATAGATAGATAGATAGATAGATAGATACATATATACATACATACATACATACATACATACATACATACATACATACATAGATGATATATGGATGGATGGATGGATGGATGGATAGATGGATGGATGGTAAGTGTGTCTGAGTGTGTGTGTGTAAGAGAGAGATTGAGAGAGAATTCATTAATCTGTTCACTTGAGACTTACATTCTGTACATAGTTTAGTACCCCATTAGGAAGGAAGGAAATAAAGCTATAAGTAGACCCCTTTGATACCTAAGACTGGGCCCAGAAACTATGGAATTAGCTCGGGTGATGTCACTACCCTGGAATCCACCAACCCAAAGCAAAAAGAGGACTCAGCAGAACACACGTATTCATCATAAATGAAAAGGCCAAGCTCGTTTTATTTTTGCACCTTCACAAGAAAAGACTATTCCAGAAAAAAGGGCTATAGTTTAATTGGGCAGTTAATGTTTAATAGTTTATATTTTATATTTCAGAACAAATTGTGGACTAATGGAGCACAATGAAAGATCCTGGAGGACTGAGAAGGAAAACCCCTCATTCAGAAAATTCACAGACCACGAAAAAGGTGTCGGAGCAGGGGACATCGTTCCACTTGCCATCCAACAAGAGTACCACACAGTGTTCCTTAAGGCCGATGTTATTGGGCTCACCCCCATTCCAGTTAGTGTACTGCACTCTGCGTCCTGTCAAATCCTCAAACAGGTTTTCAGTCCTCTTATCTGTTATGCCCAGGTAGGCGATGTCTTTAGCCACGTTCTGGAGGACCCTGTTTTCCTCAGCATTCCTGGGAGTGGCCACAGAGGCCTGTATTTGGGAGCACAGAGCCTTCGCTCCGTCAAAGTTCGTCTTTCTACCACTGCTCACAAAGTGCTTCTTTCCAACTTGTTCACTCGTAGAGAAGAGCACCACTAAAACGTAAAAAGATGGGAGACACTGGCTTATTTTCTAGATCACTCATTGTGTAAAATTCAAATTGAAATACGGCAGTTTCCCTGGCAGTGCAGACCACAGAGAGTGCCTTCCTTCATGAGCCCCCTTGTGGAATGCTTACACAGATCAAAACATGCTTCTTTTATCTAAAATTCGAGTTGGACTGTTTACCTTGCTGCTTTTCCTTGCCGTCTTAATGTGAATCAATAGGCCTGATGCCTTTGTAGGTTTAGGTCCACATTGCAGAGCACATGCAATTTAGAGTTCTAAATTCTACCATACAACTGAACAAAAATGTCTGGGACTATCTAGCCACAGCTGGGAGACGCATGATTGGCTCCATTGTCTGGTCTAGATCCCAGAATTACAAAGTGGCCCACATCCTATTTCTGGTGAGCAAAGATCTGACCCCACAGGACTGCGGTCCCCGTGTCACACTCACTGCAGTGTATAAACTGAACTCTGTGAATCTGAGTAAGTAATTGAATTCCCATTTGCCTCTGTTTCTCCCAAACAATTGTTGGGAGGATAGCATGAGATCAAAATATGAGCGATTTTATCAGGTCCTAGAAAACCATATGCGTGCAGCGAATATTCCCTGCCCTCCACCATTCCCAAACTTTAGGCTGCCTGAACAAGAAAGGAAGGATACTTACACCTCTTAAGGCCTCTCAGCTCTGATTGTAGAGCTGTGATTTGTGCATCAATTTCTCTAGTGTCATATTCTAGAAAATTAAACAGTAAAAAGCACTGTTAGGATGAGATGAAAACTTTGCATATTGGGGAGTGTGGTATCTTTTTCAGACTTAAAAAAAGCAAGGTTTACTTTTATTTTTTAGGGTTGATATACTTTAACAGAGAAAACAATCTGTTTTACCTAAAATATCAATCTTTGCCTGATACTTTTTCTAAAGCAGGCACTCAATAGCTACTTTTGCTTAAATAAATAAATAAAGACTTGACTCCTTGCTTAAATTTACAGGCATATAAAGGTAGAAAGAATGACTGTCCTTCTTGTCATTCTTTTCTCCACTTCGTGCTCCTTTACTCTGAACCACCTCTTTACCTCTGCACGGCAGCAGGCTAGGTGGCCACACACTGCCTCTTTAACCCATCTCACCCTCCTCCAGGACAACAGTGCAAGGCTGCCATCATCATCGGATTCCAGGAAGATAAAATTCTCACAGGGCAGACTCCCTCCCAAGATAAGGCAGTTCCCCCATGAGGGCAAGCCAACAGTGTAGAACAGAAATGATCACTTGTGGAAATCAGACTGGTCCCCTCAAGTGATGCTGGCAAGAAGTACTTCTTTAGACTGCCTCTCTGAACCACAACTGGGGACAATCATCAGTGAAAGCACCCCTTAGCAGGACTGCTTACCTGTAAGTCCTTTCTGTCCCCTAGTCTATTTGTTCCTGTATTTAAGCTTGAAGACAGACTGAGAATCAATGATCCCTTTATTTATTATTCTCTCAAATACGTGTGTGTTTCATTGATATATGTGACCACTTCCTACATATAACACCAGGAGCACAGACGCTGAGAGCAACAATTAATAAATGGGACCTCCTGAAACTGCAAAGTTTCTGTAAAGCAAAGGACATGGTCAATAAGACAAAAAAAAAAGCCTACAGAATGGGAACTTGATCAGGAAGCAGAACTGGGCATCTACCCTTGCAGTACCTTGAGAAACAGTACACCCACCATCATTCTGGGCTCCAGAACCCCAAATGTCATCATCCCAGACATTCTGAAATGATCTCCTTACCGACACGCTCTCCAGGGTCTCCTTTTGGCCCCACTTCTCCTTTTGGTCCCTGTGCTCCTTTTGGCCCCACTGCTCCTTTTGGCCCCTCTTCTCCTTTTGGCCCAGTAATCCCTGGGGATCCTGCAGGTCCTACCTTTCCAGGAGGGCCCTGCAAGCCTCTGAGCCCTTGACCTGTTGGAAGACAAACAAAACTTGGGTTGGTATCTATGCATTTGCTGCTCTTTTTCCAAAAGTTTGATGCTTAATCCCCCGTGGTAAGGTAAGGTCTCTGTGTTCCATGAGTCAGACCAACATGAGGTCTACTTTTCAGGACAGGCAAGACAAGCATCACACACTTCTATGTAAGGCATCCAGTATGCCAGAGAACTGAAGCTTTGTATGTTTCAAGATACAGTATGCTGCTGATGAAAGTACAATATGCCTAATAAGACTTTACCCTCCTTGTATCTGCAGTCAGTTTCTTCTGGAATATAGTCACAGAACGAGGCTAGAGAAATGGCTCAGTGGTTAAGAGCATGAGCTACTACTGCAGAGGACACGAGTTCAGTTCCCAGCATCCATTCTGGGTGTCTCATGCCTGTAACTCCAGCTCCAAGAAGACACTGTCTTTGGTCTCCAAAGTAGCCTGCACTCAAACGAGTGCATGACTGTGTATACACACAAACACATACATGCACACACATACACACCTTGCATAATTAAAACTAATTTTTTAAGAGCAAAGAAAGCAGTTGAATGCATACCTGGTTCTCCCTTCTCTCCCTTGGCACCATCACGTCCGTCTTTGCCTGGGAAGCCATTCAGGCCTGGAGAACTGCAGGCAATCACAGGGCAGGTACTTTGAGCACCTTCAGTTACAGACTCTGCATAAGATGCTGTTACCATACCCAGGAGAAGGAGTAATGGGAACAGGAACATGGTCCTCACCTTGCTGTGGGGAAAATCATAGAAGATTACAACATCCCTTTCAATTCATCAGCATGTATATGCCATACTGACTTCTGTCCTGTAACTTAGGGACAGACGTTGTACATATGGATTACTCACTGCTAGTGTCCAGATTGGGTATTTTGAAAAGCAATCACTTACGATACTGTGTCTGTTAATTAACAAACGTTGGCATAACAACATAAGATTTAGTGAAGGCCCTTCTGAGGAAGGTCACCAGGGCCTAGGTCTCTGCTATCATTGCAGGCAAGTTATGAGTGTGCTGCTCATGGCAGTGAGAGCAAAACACCTTCACATCACCAATTCAGATGGGAATGAATGGAGCACAGTATTCTGAAGGACCTCACCTTCCTACCCTTGGACACCATCTGCAGCCCAACTCCTCCTTTCACACTGGAATAGACGACTTCTCTCCAAGATCAGCTAGTTATTCTTTTCCCGTTTTCCAACAGTAAACTGTGGTCTAGTGATTAAAAGAGACAGGGCCAGACTCTGATCACATAGTAAGTCTACTAGCCCCGCTCCAAATGAACTTGAGTGCACTTCTTGGTAGTTCATTTCCACACAGCAAGACAGGGTTACTGGGACAGAATTTTCTCTGTAAATTTCTCTCTAGTAGTTTTCCTCTCTACTTCCTAGGTTGTGCATGACAAAACTGCTGGCAATTAGCCACACCTGTCTAGAATGCCTCTGTCACCATCACATCTGTCCTTCAAGACTTTCTTCCAGCTATTCCTCACTAGGGAATTGTAACATCCCAGTCCTATAGGCTTTAGATCCCACAGCACTCTCCTTGTAATGTCTTCTTTGCAAACAGATAATTGAGAAAACGGACATGTCCCAGCAAGCAGAGAAACTGCTGCCACCAGCATGACTTCTGACCTGCCTCTTACCTCAAGCCTTCAGACATGAATCAGATCTCTTGACTGTGAACAGAGGAACCCAAATCCACTCCTCAGAAAGCAAGGATTCAGTGGCAAACTTCCACTCAACTGGGAACTCTGACAGATGCCTCCAAGTGAGGGAGGAGCCAACCCTGATAAAAAGGGATAATCCATGCTGACCTTCAACCCCAGATTAATAAGCAACTCTCTTTAGGACTGTATTAGATGTTCATTAGGAGGATTTACCCGGAAGCTTCCAAGGTGTGCAACATGGATGTCTACCTTAATGCAGCACCATTGCCCCTTCAACTGACATCCATTTTGCTAATTCTCATAACTGAGTTACCATAATAAGCAGGTTCAAGAGGCTAGTCATACCAATTCCCTCGCTTCCAATACAGAAACATGTACATGTCCGAGCATACATATGCTCTGTGCACACTCACTATATACTATATACACATGCACATGCACACACTACAAAGGATAGTAGACATGTTTGCTTCTGTCAATACATGAAGAACATTTCTAGACTCCACACTATTGTCTTCTCACTGGGATGTTCTCACTCTTTAGTGTTCTTCTCTCTGACTCTTTCTCTTCTATTCAAAGATTCTTGTCTAGGAGAAACTTCCTGTGATCTTATCTTACATAGTTCTCCCCAGCCCCCTTTCCGTGGGCTGTGCGTGTTTGTACTGACTACAGTGCATTTTCTTATAGCCATTTTAATGTGGTAAAATGTATATAACATGTCACTTAGACAATTATTAAATGGGTAAGTCAGTAAGAACATTTATCCCCAACAATATTTCATCATCCCAAACTTAAATTCCACACACTAAACAGTAACGACCCAACTCTCCCCTCCTTACCACCACTGGAAACTGTCGATCTATTTCCTGTCTCTAAGAAGTTAACTACTTCAGGTGGAGCAAGTGGTTGGGATCATGCAATATTTACCCTGTAGTGTTGGGAGGAGAAGACAATGAACATCTTGTGGGTAAATAGTCTTTGCTTTGTTGCTCAACTGGGGCAGTATAGTAGAAGTGGCACAAGACATTCAAGAAGTACAATTCAGTAAGCTCTGATCTACCTTTCTTTTCTACATTCATGTATTTGTGCATGCATGCATGCATGTGTGTATGCACGGGTCCATGTGCACATGTTTATGTCATGGTACACATGTAGAAGTCAGAGGGCACAAGGCAGTTTGTAGGTATCTCTTCATCCCCCATACGGGCACTGGGAATCAAGCTCAGGTGCTCAGATTTGGCTGCAAGCACCTTTACCCACACTCAGCCATCCCACCGGCCCCTGAGCTACATTTCTAATATAACTGATTTTTCTGTATCAGTCTGGTTTCACTACTCTCATAAAATACCTGAGATGATTGACTTAGAAAGAGGAAAGATTCACTTTGACTTTATGGTCAGTTGTTCCTCTCGCTTTTGTGCCTGTGATGTCTATGGTGTCTCATGGAGGGGACTTAGCGCAGAAGAGAGCTTCTCTGTCTTGCAGCCAGAAATGAGAAGAGTGGAAAGACAAGCCTCACACTGCCCACAAGCTATTTAGGAGTATTCCTCCAGTTACCCAAAACTGCTTACCAGTTTCCATCTCTTGATGGTTTTATCACCTGCCAATAGTGCCCCAAGCTGGATACTCAGTCTTTAACACAAGGACATTTGGGGATAATACAGATCTAAACACAGCAGTTGCTGTGGAAAATCCACATAAACATGGAGTACTGAGGGAACCCACTGTGAGAGTTTCACACAGAGACTGGGAGGGGTGTGGTGGAGGCCACAAAATACCAGAATAAATATGATTGAGTTGCCCTTCCAGGTCCCTTCCAATCACAACTGGACTTACAAAGGATCCTGTTTGTTAATTCCTGCTGACACATTCCTTGTGAGTGTAAAACTATTCAGGGTAGTATATTGTCACAGGGCTAGAGCAAATGTCTATTTCTTTGGGGCATAGAAAAAGCAGGAAGCATCTTGACTTACATTTCTCATTGTTCAGAGCCAGAGCTTCCCCCTGACGCTGCTGGTTCAGTTGCTGAAGATAAGGTCAATAGTTGGGACCAGGTCACACTGGAAGTGCTCTCTTTGATCACAGTGTGTTTTGCTTTTGTGTGTACTTAGTCCCAAGGTCAGGAAGCTGCCTTTCAGTCCCTGACCCTGTTATTCCTGGAAATAGTCTGTGAAGGGGTGGATACCTGGATGGGCTGTCAACCTGCCAGTTAACCACAGAGCTAAGCACTGTTGGCATGAACAACGTCTCTTCCAGTCTTTTATAGGGCTGTTTTGTCCCAAGAGTTTCTGGTCCAAATCTATTGTCACCTGCTTACACACAGACAAGGTCTACATTTGCTCTGTATCTCAGGGCCTTTCTGACATGACTTCTACTCTGATGACCCCACCAGAAGTTCTCCTCACCTAACTGGCTACTGAGATAATGGTCTCTTTGCCCTCCGTGAAAGCTGCCTGCTTATCATCTCCTTGCTAAGATGGAGAAAGGACAGAGACAAGAATGAGAAAAGAGATATTTTGATTGAGGAAGCCATTATGGGGCTAGCAAGAAACATGTCACTAGAGAAATTCCCAGGGATCCACAAGGATGATCCCAGCTAAGGCCCTAAGCATTAGAGGAGAGGGTGCCCGAATAAGACTTGCCCTGTTGTCAGATTGATGAGTATCTTAAATGTCACCATAGAACCTTCATCCAGAGCCGGACGGTGGTATAAATAAGAGAGTTCTAAGCCTAATACAAAATTATATACAATAAGAACAAATATCTTCAATAATTATCCTATTCTAATGAGTTTAAGTCTTGTATAATATATAACTTGGCCAAGTCATGAGAGGAAAGTAACTGCAACTATCTAGTCTTCAACCCATTGAAGGGAAATAATATAACTTGAGTAATCAGGAAGTACAACCAAGCAGCTTCCAAAATGTGCAACAAATGACAGAGACAACTGGCTACCTGGGCAATCACCCAAAGTTTCATTTGCAATGTTGAAGCAACTAACTTTGGCTAAGGCCTAGATTAACTGACAGACCATTTTCAGAGGCAAGAAATTTTTCAAAACCATCTTACCCTGTCTTGGCAACATTTGACAGCCTTTTTCCTTGTGTCCTGCTTATCCATTTCTGGATACCATGTATCTTGTCAGTGGTTGAGGCATGGGCAGTTCCTTGCCCAAAGGCCAATATTGCCAAGAAGGAAACAAACTCCAAGTGGAGTGTCTTCGTGTTCAACATTCTCTCGGGAATAGATCAGTGCTGCCAGAAGCAAACGTGTCTCACTTCAACAGAACCCTAAATTATTGAAATGCCATATTCTACAGCTCTTTGAAGTGATTGAAGATTACCTATCTATGCAGAATACAATTTCTATGTATCTAAAGAACCTGATTAGTCTAACTATAAGTATAACAAAAATGACTATTGACCTATTATTCTTAATACCTATATATCTTAAAGACTAAGACTTCATATTATAATATTATACAATAAACAACTGTGCAACAAATGAGGACAATGGCCTCAAAATGTAAACAATGTATAAGTATCTTGATCAGAGGTAGAAATGTCCTAAAATTGTATCAATATGCAAAAATATTTTAAGCAGAGGTAGAAGCATGCATGCATACAATATGACAAAATAACTTTGCCTTGATATACAAATATTGTGGACAAAAATAGGGGCATATTTAATATAATTTAAGTCTGTATCAATATACAAGAATCTATACCAATGTAAATTGCCTATAAATAATAACTCACAAGTATTCACTCTATTACTATTAATTTTAGTGTGAGTAAGCTCACACTCATCTATTATTCCATCCAATTTTCCCTTTCCTTTTCAAAGAGATCCCTGAGCCTACAAAATATCCTCCCAAGCCCCCAACCCTATACCAATTATAATCAACCCCTAAATGATGTCCCTAACCCTGAGGACAAACTTTGTTGGGAGAGGGGATGTTGTCTTCTAGAATTACTTTCAGCTGTCACGGGGGCAATGTTCTTTCTATGATATCCTATGAAAGTAAAAATTATGGTTAAGTTCCAAGATTACTGTCTGGTAAAACTGCAAATGGTCTCTGAGGTTCCTATTTGGAGTTCTGGCTAGAACATTGTAAAAAAAAAAAAAAAAAAAAAAGTGCACCATTTCAGCTAATCAAGTTGAAACCATCTTGAGCAGCTTGGCCCATTAGCTCTAGCTTTTTATTGTATAACCCTTACATCTTAGTTTAACCATCTCCATTAATCTGTATGTAACCACGAGGCCGTGGCCTACCAGCACAGTCTCAGCATGTCTATCTCTGGGGGCGGCTCCATGGCATCTCTCTGACTCTACCTTCTTCCTCCCGGCATTCAGTTCCATCTTTCCCGCCTAAGTTCTGCCCTATCAACAGTCCAAGGTAGTTTCTTTATTTATTAACTAAGAAAAGCAACACAGAGATGGAAGGACCCCCCACACCAGCCACCCACAACCTCTTCTGAGGCAAAGCTGAAGCCCTGCTACGTTTGTGTAACATGAACAGTTGGCTCAGCCTCTTGCTCCTGTGACTTCCCTGCCATGACGGACTGTACCCCTATACTCTGAAGGAGAATGAAGAGGAACACACCAGTAAATGACAGTCCAAGAAATTTCTAGAAAGATGGAAGCTCTCAGCTACTGCTATAGCACCAGCCTGTCCACCTGCTGTCATGCTTCCCACCATGATGGTCATGGACTCACCCTCTGAAACTGTAAACCCAGTAAGAAAGGGGAGGAAGTGGAGGAGGAAGAAGGAGGAGGAAGAGAAGGAGAAGAAGTAGATGCACTTGAGAAAAACAAGGTTGGTGTGCTCCAAAGGAATCTATGGGTCATCCCTGCCATCTTCTGGTCATACTGAGAACTACAACAAAACCAAACTGCACCAAGAGCATTTATTCGATTCCCAATAGACGTCTTTCTGTGCTGTTTAATTTAGGGACGATAGCTCACTTAATTCTGCAACACACTGAAATGGTTCACAACATATCACTTTTGTTCCCAAGTTCTGTGATCCACGGAAGCTCTTACATGATTCAGCATAAATAATGAGTTGTGAACGGATACCAAACAAAATCAGCAGTCGAAAGTAGTACATAGGATAAAGGCACAAGTTTCTGAGGGTTCCTCCCTGTAGGGTTAGAAAGAAAGAAATTGTGATGATACATGAAAAAAATTACCCCAGGGAAATTCTTTAGTTTTAAAGTTCACAGTGTTTAATGGATACAGTCATACAGAGGCGCTATCTTTGCTGTTGTGACACACACACACACACACACAAAAAAAAAATACTTAGTAAAAAACAACTTAAGAAAGAGGTTTTTGTTTTGGTCTGCAGTTTAAGAAGGAATAAAATCCACTACCGTGGAAGAGCACAGTAGTGAGAGATAACTGTTCTCGTTACATCCACTCCTGAAGCAGAAAGAGAGGAATACTGGGTTCTCTCCCAATGGATTCTTTCTTTCTTCATCGTTATGCACTATGAGACCCCAGCCGGTGAGTTGGTGCCACCTACACTCAGTGTAGGTCCTCCTTCAACTCACTCCCTCAAAGTCATACCCAGAGGGTTCTCCTTGTTGAATGTGAAGGGCAGTTGTGAGGCTTGGGCAGTTTGTGGGGCCTAACAGTGGGACCAGCATCTATCACTAGTGCTCCAACTGGCATCTAGGAGCACATTCTCTTTGGAGGGATACCTTGCTCAGTCTAGATATTGGGGGGTGGCGAGAAGGGCCTTGGTCTTGCCTTGAAGTGAAGTGTCAGATTTTGTTGACTCCCCATGGGAAATCTTACCCTGAGGAATGGAGGAGGTGGGAGGAAGGTGGAGGAAGAAGGGAGGAAAAGAGGGAGTGGGAATGGAGATAGCTCTGTAAAATGAGAAAAGATTGTATCAAAACAATCTTA
>JAQHUG010000021.1:4018762-4028785 GCA_028555095.1 Dicrostonyx torquatus
AAAAGAAAAGAAATCACTACAAAATGCCTACAGCGGGATTTATAATGGCCTTCTCTTGTCTTTCTCCTGAAAGTAGAAGCCATCATGAAGAGGAATTTATGGTAGTTCTGACACCTTCAATATTTCTTTTAGATAAATGAAAAGGCTTGAAGGCTGCTGCATCTGTTGGATCTCAAATGTTATAGTCTAAAATAGTCTTTATGTTAACTCTAGATCCCCCAATAATAGATCTAATCACCCTATAAAATCTGACAAGTATTGTACATAGAACTCCCTAAACAGGGGGGGGGGGGTTGGAGCTCCTAAAGATCATCAAGGAATCACTTACCAAAGACAGTTTCTCACCCATTTTTCTAGGATCTGAGATTCTACTATTATACACAATGGCTTTTCTTTAAACCTGGAATTCCATAGGTTCTCCAAATTAACTAAAGCAAATTAGTATTTACAAATAACCATAAATACTAGATGAGCTGCGAGTTTGTTTATGGTTCGTGTCAGATATAATGCTTGTTGACATGCCTCTGCCCT
This sequence comes from Dicrostonyx torquatus, assembly GCA_028555095.1. Classification (NCBI taxonomy): domain Eukaryota; kingdom Metazoa; phylum Chordata; class Mammalia; order Rodentia; family Cricetidae; genus Dicrostonyx; species Dicrostonyx torquatus. The sequence continues at coordinate 4,019,294 of JAQHUG010000021.1, forward strand.
GTACACTCATGTCACCAGGCTCGTCTGCTGAAGAGTCTCCAGCCCTTTCAATAAGATCATTAAATCTCACATTGACATTTATGGTTATGATTCCCACCTGCAATGGCAAAGCCTTGCCCAATTAATTTCAATGCAAGAGCAAAATTAGCCCCAGTGTCTTGGCCATAGAGGTCAAAGAACATCAAGTATCTTCCGAAAGAAAGACTCTGTCCTCATCCTGCTCTTCTGCTAATTTCCAGACTCTGAGCACTGAGAGCTAACCCAGATCCTGCCAGTGTCACCTGACCAGGGCTGGTGTCTTTCTTCCTATATTCAGTTTGGCTTTCCCACCTAGCTATATTCTGCCCTGCCATAGGTCAAAGCAGCTTTATTCATCGACCAATAAAAGCAGCACATATTCGCAGTATACAGAAGGACCTCCCACATCAAGTCCCTCCTAAAGGACACAATGGCAGAGAAGGCAAGGTCTCCTTAGCTTATGGTAAGCAGTAATGCTATAGATATGGTAGCTGGGATGGAAACAGCCATCTTGCAATAAGTAAGGGAGTGACACCAACATTTGCTGCTTAATGATGAAGAGATAGGTGGCAACGGGGCCACCGATGGCATTGCTCGGCTGCCAAACCAACAGCTGCCAACGTCTGGATCTTGAGTGCCCCATCGCTAGCCCTGCGAAATGAACCAGACTTAAGCTACAAAGTGCTCTAGTGTTTGCAGATGACAAAGTCCTCAATGTGTGAGCCTTTGGGGCTCATTGCAAAGGCTATAAGCTCAGCAAAGTCCCTGGCAAACCAGGGCTCTGCGCCTGTGTAGCAGTCTTTGCCCAGGGAAGCAGCTCACCAGTGCTGCCTGTCTGTCTGGTGGTGCCTGTATCTCATTTGGAATAAACTCCAATGGGGTAAACCTTTTCTTCCCTGTGTGCCTACATATGGAGCCTTGTGTGCACCTCAGGAACCACCAGGCTCCTCACATGGACAGATGCTTCAACCAAATGCCCGAGGATGTCTGTGGTTCAGGTGCTGTCCCCAGGCTCCAGTGACTTCTCGGCCTCACTTGCATCCATCTGTCAGACTTGGGTCTTACATGCCTACTAGAGCTTAGCTGTCAGGAAGTTCCCTGCTTGCCCCGGCCACGGCTGTTGTGAGTTTGCTATGAAGAGGTGGAAACCCCTGAGCTGTTCATACAGACACCAGTGAAGGGCAGGACAGATATCTCTTTCCAACTGGAGTGTCCAAAAGTTTGAACAAGGCTCTGCCTGCTGAGAGGATCCCAGAGCTTGCAAAGGCAAAAGGCCCTGACCCCTACCGTAAATAGGGACTGTCTGTGATGTCACACAGTGTTTTAGTTTACTTTCTATTGCTGTGATAATGACCACAAACAAAAGCAACCTAGGAAGGAAAGGGTTTATTTGGCTTAAAGGTTACAGTCCTTCATCAGAAAAGCTAAGGTGGAAACTGGATGAACCTGAAGGTAAAACCTGAAACAGGGGTCATGGAGGAACATTGTTTAATGGCTTGCTCCCCACATCTTGCTAAGAATATCTTATTATACAACTCAGGACCTCTTTCCTAGGGGGTGGCACTGTCCACAATGGGCTAGGCCCTCCCGTAACAATTGTTAATGAAGAAAATGCCCCCACACACTTGCCTACAGACCAATCTTATGAACGTATGTTCTCAGTTGAGACTCCCTCTTCCAAGATGACTCTAGCTTGTGTCAAGTTGACAGAAACTAAGAAATAACATGACGATGACTCTGCCTGGTCTAACAAAGTAAGAGAAGGGGAAGCTGAATGCGAGTGACCGGTGAAGGCAGGTGATAAAGGACACCATAGATAAGACTAGGGCCCCTCTCCCTTGCTTCAGTAAAGAAAGGTGCTTTTGTGAGTCTCATCACAGATGCACAATGGTTGCTGAGTCTCACATCGTCAGTGGTTGGCTCTCTAGAACACAGATGAACTTCTGGCTATCACTGGCAAGGTAATATTCTGAAAATATCTTACATCCTAAGACCGGAATTCTTTTGGACCTCACAATCAAAGTTAATAATACACCTTGAAGTCACTTAAGACTGCTAACCTACTGAGTAATCAGTCTGTTTGTTCAACCTACCTTTAAGAGAACAATGTAACAACCAACCTTGCTAGCCTTCAATTTCCCATATAATCAACTTTTACAACATAAGCTAATATATACTCATGTACCTCCTGACATAGAACCCTGACCCATGTGTATCGACTTGCCGAAAGCAGCAAATACATAAATTGAAGGCAACTTCCTCAAATCTACCATCCATTTTATGGACATGGGTTGATAAACAGCAATATTTGTTATCTAGGTCAGTTGGGATCAGTTGGAGCCAGTGACTTAATCCCTCGTAAAACTCTGTTAAAGATTCCTGAAAAGTGTCCTGTTCCTTCCTCCATGTGATGCTCTCTGTGGTGTTCAGGAAATATAGAGCAAAACCCTTTGCTAGAGACAGACAACACTAATATGCAAACACACACAAACACACACGCACGTGCATCACAGACACACACAGCTCATAAAACAGACATCACAGAGACAGACATAGGAACAGACACACAGAGGGATAGACACAGGTACAAATAAATTCACCAGACAGCCTCCAGGCAGGCACAGATTCAGACTCCTCATACAATAGATGGACAGGGGATGGAAGACACAGGGAGCATGAAGTAGAAAATCCAAATCCGGATTCATAGACCACTCCAAGGGGAGAAGTTTCTCCTTCTGTCCTTAATATGACACCAATGCATGGCTGTGCCTTGGAGTTAATCACTAGTGCCCTAATCCCCACCTATCACCTCTCTGCTGACTGCTGTGGTTCTCCCTTTCCTCAGCCTGTTTTGTCCTCTAACAAAAGGGACTTGGATATTTATCTTTGTCCCTTGAGGATTGGGAGATGTGAACCATGGTTCAGAAACAGCCCCATATCAGATATTGCCAAAAGCCATCAAGTCTCTGGTTTTGACTCGGTGGCCAGACAGTGGTTTGACTGTTTTGCGTCTGATGCTAGGAGGAAATGGCAGCCAGCAGCTAGTGGAAAGTCAAGCTTTTCAGCCCAAGGTTCTCAGTTTATCCAGCTGGAAAGAATCAGAGCTTCAGCAGCCAACGGCAAAAAAACCAACTCAAAATGGTGGACACATTCAAGCAGGGCAAGGTATGCATGAAATCAGCAGATGCACTAGCAGGTGACTTCGGGTAAAGCCAGACCTGGAAGTTAGATAAGGATTCAGGAAGCGCTTCTGCCCTCTGCCCTCTGTCCTTGTCATTCTAGTGAGAGCTTTGAGTTTTAAGTTGACAAAGTTGTCAACAGTCTCTGAAACCCTCACTCCTGATTCCAATCCTGAGACCTGACTTGTACAACTTTATTGGTCACATGACCAGGTACCAGCCAACTGCACTTGCTGTGGGAAATACCTTTGGTTACTAAGCAGATGGTAATGGTGTGGCAGCTGTCTCCAAGGAGCCTTGGCGGTTGTCTCCCAGTGGGGCCTCTTGAGATGCCATGTTGGTGGAGTTAAAGGTGCCTCCCTTCCTACACTGGCCCGGTGGTGCTTTTCCCTCACACAAACTTGACTTCTCTTCAGTGAAGATTTAGTATCACTCCTTCACTTCAAGGCCCAATTCCCCTCTTGCCCAGACAAAACGAGACTTGCCATAGAAAAGTACCACTGGGGACTCGCTCCTAGCCTCTTAGATGAGCATGGTATGTTACAGGATTCAACTAATGATGTCAGGAATGGCTAAAGAGGGGCTAAAGAGCTGATCAGGGTAAAGAAGTTTACTCACAAGCTCCGTCTACCCATAAATCTTTATTCTTTTCTCTTCAATCCATCATTTCTCATTGTTTCCTCTTGTTCTCTCTTGTTCTACATTGTTCTTGGTTCTACATCATCCCTCCTTATCCTCCTCGTTACAAATGTTCCCAGTCATATATACCCTTAAAACCAGCAATACCCCAACCCTAGCAGGTTACAGGACCAGAATTCTCTTGCCCCACAGAAAATCAGATAAGAGTTTTCACATACACACACAGATCCAAAGGAGTGGCTAGAACATGTCTGGTGAGCTCTTTAATGGAGAAAGTTAGTTAAGAAAGGGGATTCTAGAGGGGAAGGTTAGTGTGCTATGCTACATTTTTGGTGGTTAGTAAGAGCTAAAAGGTTTATTTTCAGTAAAATTATGAATAGGGCACGGATTGGATTTTAAACTAGAACACACCGCTTCTTTTCTCCCAATATGCATAGAAGATACCAGGTGACTAGACAACAGTCAGGTAGAAACTAATGGCTCTTGATCAGATAACACATACACCAGATGCTGCAGTTACTATGGACCTAGGTCTGGAGTTAGATTTACTGCTCTAAACAAAGAAGAGACCCAGGCCTCTAAATGATCACTTCCAGGCTTTATCAGCTGTTCTGATCATCTTTATCAGCCGTTCTGATCATGGGTGTTGATGGTCTTTCTCTGAGTTGCAGTTAATTATCCCTTCTGCTGTTCTTGAGAGTCCTGAACTAGATTCATCAGTAAACTGAGGTGAAGTGAGCATAAGGGGTTAGGAATCTTTTAAGTGAGGTAAAAGCAAAGCAGCAGGTAGTAAATCTATGTCCTTGGAGATCTGTGAATATCATAAATGGGATGATCTTGCCTGAATTCTGACCAAATGCCTGCTGATAAACTTAACTGCAGGAAGGCAGATCTCTGTGCTTACCTAACCTAGGAGAGAGCAACAAGGCCTGGCCAGTTCTGGACTGTGTGAATTAATTCCCAAATATGTAACAGAAAGGGAGGTAGCTACAAAAAAAGACAGCCACTTTACTCACAAAGCAATAACGCCCAAAAGACTTGCCTTTTGATTTAGCCTTTACCAGATCCCTTGGTTCTGAAAAGTTGCTTGTGAAAAGATGGCTGGGCAATTACTGTATAATGTTGCAGCTTGTAGCAGGCAAGAGACTGCAATCAGGAATTCACAAACATTCACTAATCAGCTTCTGAGTGACAGGTCTTGACAGACACTAGATCCAGGAATTGTCAAGAGTAATGAGTATCCTTGTCCTCAAAGAGATAACTGTAACAGAATCCAGAGAAATCAGGAAGGTGAATGCATCTGAGGCAAGTTCCCATGACAACAGTTAAATAGAACAATGTCTGAGACAGTTCATGGAGGTGTGTGGAGATGGGAACAGACTCTTCGTGGAAGTCACAACTGGCTAAAGAAACGTGGGTCGGGTCAGGTGACCACCAGAACAGCAGTGCCTTGGGTTGTCCCTGCATGTGAACAAGGGTGACATTCCCAAAGGCTCTTGGCAACCTTCCCTGTCAAGAGTCTAATCGCAAATGTTCTGAGTTCACATGCCCTCTGTCCACTACTTAACTCTGGCTTCCTTGTGAGACAGCCCCTGACAGCACATACGTGACCAGGAGTTGTATGCTCCATTGACACACTATCTGTGGACACTGAAATAGGAATTTCATACAAAGAGCTCAACCCTGATGACTCTGTTCAACACTGCCCCCCAACACCCTGGCTAACACAGTCCAAAGACAAAGAAACAATTCCACCCAAGTTCAACTTGAAGAACCAGTGGGATTCTTTACAGGAGTACGGATGACTCAAGGCAGCTGCATCACTGAAGAGAACACCCCTGGCATGGATGGAGTGCTCTTCTTGCAGACTGCTGGCCAAGTCACGGAGTCTCTGTTGGGGTCCGATGCCCCAACATAAATTACTCTTCTCTCTCTGGACAGGCATGGAGGTACGGGGAAAATTGAAACAGTTCACACAGCAATATCAGAAGGGAGTCTCAGGCTTCATTCATTCCTGAAGATCACCCTCATTTATTATTCAAACACCTTTTATCCCCCCAGGTAAACCAAGGTGAAAGCTCATTAATATTCTCTTTCTGGGGAACCTGGGAGTACAGTCACATCTGCAACTCGCAATCACATCTGCAACTTGGTCACCAGCTTGGAATTTACACCTCTTTCCAAGCGATCTACATAATAACTAAAGAGAAGGAGCAGTACATCCTGAGCCTTTGTTAGGTAGCCACAGGTTGTCTGGCAGGACAGTAACTGCCTTGGAAACCGACCAGGGCCGGAGAACTTGGCTGTCACACCAAGTAGGAAATATGGGCCTAAAGTCTTATCCCTCCCAGCAGTCCTTGCTGCTTATATGACCTGGGGGCTGGGATTTGTGGAGCTTGTAAGTTTCATGGACTTCCTGAAACCTGCCAGTTATTTATTACCTGAATCATAAGAGCCTCCCTCCCAAAGGGTAATGTTTAAATTCAGACTGCATTGCTATACAGCCCATGTCCAGCTTGATGCACAAACTGCAGCATGCACACCCTGTCTGGGAAGGTCAGACGGTGAAGGATACCAAATAGAAAAGAAAGCAGCCAAAGACATGCCCAGAGAGGAACCCATGCTGTGAAAGCAAAGATTCTGCATCTCTCTGAAGTGCCACCTGGAGTGTCACAGCTCATGGTGACTCTGGGCTGTGAGTGTCTCTCAGAGAGGCCTTAGAAACTGAGCTATGACTGATCCGGCATCTGAAACTGCTTCCCCTTCTGCTCAGTAACGTGAGTGAATGCCTTCTGCTCTTTAGGCCATTGTTTTTTCCTTGGCCAAAGGAGACACTTGGGGAAATAAGCTTCAACTCTCCCAGCTCTGGAGTATTGAGACAGGTTTTAACAGGCACCCCAGCAAGGGATCTGACTTTCAGCACCATGGACAGGATGTGGCAGCCCTTCTTCCCCCTCCCCCCCTCCCCCCGCCAGGGGAGTTCACCTGACTTGACTTTGCAATCACAACTGGTCATCACTGAGAACACCCATGTGTTCCCCCAATCCTGGGGCTCCCTGTGAGCCTGTGGAGAGACACTGTCTCCTAAGGACTCAGTGCTCCTGGCTTCTGAGGCATAACTGGATGGGGCTCTCTTGGTTCATACCCTCTGCCCTTTCCTGTCACCTTTCACTGTCTATCGGTGTTTTCATTCCTATGCTGTTGGTACAAACATTCACTTACTGCAGGAGTGCAGAAAGGCTAAATGTCCCTTGTCATCAATATGAAGACCCTATGGTTTACTGAGTACCTATAAGAGATCAAGCATTGTGCTCTGGGCGAGCAGGGACCTAGAAGTGACAACTCAGTTGCTGAGGTTATTCTTTACTTTCAAGTTAAGTCCTTTTCCAAGGAAAAAAAAATGTTTTCTTTCTAGAGTAGTTAATTTGAATGAATCTCTGGACCTAGCAATATTTATACTATATTACTATATGTCCTTTGTCTCTTGCCCTGCTGATTCCTCAGATTTTTTTAATTATTAAAAATGAAAAAAGAGTGTGGCACATTCCCTTAGCCTTGACAATGGGAAGTAGAGGCAGATGGATCTCCCTGAGTTCAAGGCCAGCTTTATCTCAATAACATGTTGAAACCAATCTGGACTGGTAATATCCTGTCTCTAAAGAAAAACAAAAAGTCTTTTCTTCAGACCCAGCATTCCCAGGTGTCTTGTTGGAGAGCTCCCAGTTGTGGTTTGCCACCACTGAGATGACTTGCAGATGTCCGAAATGCCATCTTCCAGCTAAATTACCCACCATACAGCCGGCAGAGTCAGCAGTTACAACATACAACCCCACATGATGACTTTCCTGTTGTCATGATGGAGCAAGAAGAACAACAAATCGCTCCCTTTAACTCAGGATTGCATCAAGTCATCACGTCACCCACTAGGTGTGGGGAACTCACAATGAATCCAGAGAGTTCTACTTTCCTGTCTGGATCTAACAAAGAAAAGCCAGGGTCAGTCTCGTTCCCCTTGTTTGTTGACTCCTCCAAATAACCACAAGCAATGCTGGATTAGGCATTATGTCCAAATGTTATACATAACCTGATATTTAGAGGAGCAGTAAACATACACCATACATTTTGTTGAAAATAATATTGCATCAGGGCTGGAAAGATGGCTCAGTGTCTAACAGCATTGGTTGCTCTTCTTGAGGACTCGGGTTCAATTCCCAGCACCCATATGAAGGCTAACCACCACCTGTAATGCAGGTTCCAATGTCACTGTTGTCAATTTCCCTCATTTTTTTCTTTTCATTTCTTTCACCTTTTCAGTTAGAAGACAAATGTATATGAAAGAATCATTCCTATTTGCTTTTTCTTGCTTTCAGTACAGAACAGAGTGAGGGAGAAAAAATAAGGTCATATTCTAAATACTCTATATTAGAGAGACTTAAAAATTGCAAATAATGGCCTAGAATGTTTCTTACAAAAAACAAAAACACTTAGCAATGGAAGAGAAGGGAATAACAGAAAAAATCCACAGGGCTGTTATTAGCTTCCCTTTGGAGGCTGTTGTGTAGAATCCCAGAAATGATGCTGAATGGCCTGACAGAATCACATCACTATTCCACTGATTTCCCTTCCACTTAAGATGCAGCCTCCAGTCCACTGGTAGAAGCAGATACAGTTGCTAGGCAACCTCCTCCTGGAGGTTGGGAATAGAGGTTGGAGGAAACAGGGTAGAATATAACCTGTAACACAGCACAGTGTGCCTGGGACAGACAACATCAGCAGGCTTCACACATGTATTTTAGTTCCCAACAAAAAGATTTGCATGTAACTGGGACTTATTTGCAAGTTTGACTACTGATGGGAGAAGATGAGGACAGCTGTGGAGGGCTGGGGGTGGGGGAAGGGCAGACAGGCCTTTCAGAATCCTTCTACTCCCACAATGAATAATTCATTCAACATCTTACACAGACAAAAATTGGGGTGGAGAGGTCAATGTAAGTGACTTTCTCTCCGTAAAAAGGAGGGGCACAGGAGATGGGGTCACTTTTAATAAGGACCAAAATATGACCATTGCTTTTTACTTTTCTCTTTTTTTTTTTAAAATGTTAGGTTTCTCAGATTTTATATCACTTCCCTGAAGACCCATTTAGAGGAGAAATTGCAAGATAACATTTGCCGTCAGTCAGGCCCCTTGAGCCCATCCCCTGTCTCTTCCCAGCCTAGACTTCTCCAATCTGTGAGGGGAGACTGATACCAGGGCCTTAAGGTGAGCATCATCAATGCTCCTGTATCTGTCCACCTCCAATGGCTGGATCTTCATGGCTGCCATGTAAGCACTTGCCAGATTCATCCATGTGCTGATAACAGAATGTGAAGCAAAGCCTGGGAACACAAGAAAAAGAGAGAGAAAGAAAAATCACCAGGTATCTCAAATTAGAGTCTCATAACATGCCAATGACACAAATTAGGTGCCACATGTTTTTACTGAAGGTGACTACTAGTGCATTGAAATCTGCTGTCATCAGTGCTGTTGTTGCAAAACAGTGTCCCAAAGAGGAGTTTCCATTTGAATCTCCAAATACTTTCCTAAAGTTTGATGTGGGATTCCCCTCTGTGTGCTGTGATTAACATTAGTGGATAAAGAAACTGCTTTGGACCTATA
>JAQHUG010000021.1:4050039-4060201 GCA_028555095.1 Dicrostonyx torquatus
AGAAGAAGAAGAAGAAGAAGAAGAAGAAGAAGAAGAAGAAGAAGAAGAAGAAGAAGAAGAAGAAGAAGAAGAAGAAGAAGAGAGGTTTGTTTGGAGGATGGAGAGATAGCTCTGGGTTTAAGAACACTTACTGTTCTTGCAAGGATCCAAGTTCAATTCCCAGCACCCACAAGATGGTTCACAACCATCTGTAACTCCAGTGTCAGGGGCTTTGACACCCTCTTCTGGTAGGCCCACATGTGGTATGAAAGCAAAAACCCATACACGTGAGAGACCATCCACAAACCTTGGTTAGAGGTCGTCCATCTTTATCACAATGGAAAGCATGAGTAATAATCATGCTTCATCAACTACTGAGCTTTCCAGTCTTCACCTCTGTGCGTCCAAAAGAATCTGTTTCTCTCTGCACTAGCCACCCCAGGGTGCCAGCACGCACTAGGATCAAGAGTTCCTTCTTCCCTCCCTCCCTTCTATCTGTCTTTTTGTCTTTTTTTTCCTACAGTCTTTCCTTGTAGCAGAAGCTTCCCTCACATTCAAGATCCTTCTGCCTCAGGCTTTTGCAGATGAGAATGACAGACTTGTCCCACCATGCCTGGTTTTATACCTGCTTCTTCTTCTGGTTTTAAGGGATCTTAAAGTCTCAGCATCCTTCCCATTGGCCTGACTCTAAATATCCAGGCAGGAGAAGAGGTTTGCATGACATGCAGATGTAGTTGTGCAATGTAGCTCTGACCAGGTCAGCCAAGGCGCACCTAATAGGTGACAGTTTAAACGTACGAGTCCTCAGTTTCTTAACCAAATCCTATGTTTCCTTTTTTGTATTTGTATTTTATTTTTGCATTTCAAGTTATTAATAAAAAATGTTTTAATACACATTTAAGCACAGACATCGGAGAAGAGAGATACTTTTTGGGAAAACCATACTGTTAAATACCTTATATCATGTGTGGCCTTCTCAATAGATGGAGTTTCATGGTTCCTGCATTTTCCTGTCAAATAAAAAGAATAATTTGCCCTAGGGGGATCCACATCACAGCCATATTCTCAGCCTAAACCCACATCCTGGTAGAACTTTTTTGTGGGCAACCTGCACCTGCTCATCTCCATGAATTTTGTGGGATGGGTGTAACTAAGCAAGAGCCCAGGGGTACAGAAGCCTAGAGGGAGCAGCTACCAGGGCTGAAGGGAAGTAAGGAGTAAACACTCAAAGGGTTTGACTTCCCCTCCAGAATGATGTAATCATTTTAAAGCAAGATGGAGACACACAGCATCACTACATCACAGGCATGCTGGATGTGGCGAAACCGTTGGTTCTAAAATATTAAGGACTGGACGGGGGGTTGTTTTTACTAATTAAAAAAGCTACATGCCAATGAAGCTTTACATTCCTATACCCAGTGTTTCTTCTTTCATGTTTGATTTCAAGATATTGACTGGGAAATGAACTGCCTCATTTCAGAGCCAAGAGTAAAGGAAAAATGTCTGCAAGGATGTCATGAAAATGCTTTCATTATGTCCATGGACGATAGGAAACACCTGCATGAAGGAGATAGTCTTGATAGAAACAGAAACTCACACGTTTGTAACTTTTCAGTTCTTGAAACAGAATCCCGAGTGTTCTAGCTTATGTAGTTCTGAGAAGGAGCATCAGCAAGCCACCCGGGGAAATGACTTTAGGGGCCACTTTCATTTCCTCTCGCCATCGGCCATCGGCACTGTTGACAGCCTTGCACCGTTGTAATTGTTCTGGACTGTTCTTCAGCCTCTAAGGTGAGGATGACTTCCAACAAAAGATTAAAAAAAAAATGCAGGGTTTCTTGTATAGCCCTGGCTGCCATGGAACTCAGAGATCCACCTGCAGCTGCTTCCTGAGTGCTGGGATTAAAGGTGTGAGCCATGGTAGCTCAGTCCCTTGCTCTGATGTGAATGTGGGTCTCTGGCTCTATCTCCATCCATCATGCAAAATTTCTATGGTGACGATCAAGATATTCAACAATGTAACTATGGGACAAGGTCAGAACAGAAGGAGGGAGAAGAGGAGCAAGGAAGTCAGGACCATGAGGGACGGGCCCACCAACTGAGACAGTGCGCTTGATCTATTGGGAGCTCATCAAATCCAGCTGGACCAGGACTGAAGGAGCATATGACCAAACCGGACTCTCTGAATGTGGCTGCCAATGGGGACTGACTGAGAAGCCAATGATAATGGCACAGGGACCTATCTATCTCTTCTGCATGTATTGGCTTTTTGGGAACCTATTCTATATGGATGCACACCTTCTTAGACCGAGATGGAGAGGAGAGGGCCTTGGGCTTTCCACAGGGCAGGGTATCCTGCCCCATCTTAAGGAAGCAAGGGGAGGGCGGTGGGGTAGGGGGGGGGAGCGGGAGGGCCTGGGACAAGGGGAGTAAATGTAAATTTTTCTTTTAAATTTAATAAAAAAAAATAAAGGTGTGAGCCAATATACCCTGGTCAAAAGGCCATTTTTAAACAAGTCTCTCCATGCCAAAAGGGAGGTCCAGACAGAGCTGGCATGTTGTCTTTTCTCCCCACAGCTGGCCCAGCCTGGAACCCTAATCTCTGACACATCCAGAGCTCAGACAGGCAGCAGAGCATGTTGGGGACACAGAATCCACATACGTTAACAAATCGGACTTGTTTCTTGTTTGCTTGGGTTTTGTTCATTTCTTAAATGAGGTTAGCCACTCTGGCTTGCGGTCCTTTTACGCTACTATGGAGGGAGTAAAACAAGTTGAGTTCAAGCTAATGTTTAAGTGTTTATTTACTTAGCTAATTAGGTAAGAGGGGCTTTGCTGCTGGCTCATCCTGCTGGTTCAAGTCCTAGGATTGATGCCCAGGGCAGAACAACAGCAGTCCACTCCCAATTTGGATATTACAAGATGACTTTAGGGGGATTTTTACATCTTGTTTAGTACTGAAATGGCTAGCCATCAAATCCTCACTACAGTTGCCTTTCCATGTGAGTCAGTAATGAAGACATGCATTGGGGGTTGGAGGTCAGGAAGATATTCAAGTGTCCTACCTTGTCTCTCTGGCATCCATTATCTTATACCTGACACTGCTCAGGCTTACCATAGCCCCAGATCTCTGGAATGATAAGGCTTTTGCCATTCTGCATCCTGTGGTACTTATGGCAAGATCTGAGCCCAGCAAATAACCAAGAATGTCTTGTTCTGATTGCGTCATGTCGAATCACCCAAGTTAGGAAAGTGTGCTGAAAGCAAATAGAAATAGCAGCCTGTTCAAATGTTTGGCCTCGTGAAGGCTAACACATTGGTAGCACAAGCAAAAGAAGGGTAGTGAAAATTTATTTGTAACTCAATGTTATTCTCCTATTAGCGTGTATTAATGATACATAGGTTTATCTGGACATTTTACTATGTTGATGTATTTTGATAATATCCACCCTCATTACTTTCTCTTATCTCCTCCCACTTGATGGTTCTCTTCCTCTTTCTAACTTGTCTGTCTTTCACTTTCGGGTTTATTCTTTTTATTATTTATTTTGTGGTTTTATTTATGATGATGATGATGATGATGATGATGTGTGTGTGTGTGTGTGTGTGTATGTGTATCAAGGGGTGGCACCCATGTTACAGCTGCATATGGAGGCCAGAGGACAACTTTGTGGCGTCAGATCTTTTCCATCCACCTTTTTGCAAGTTCCAGGGAATGAACTCGTCACCGGGCTTTCATTTTACCCAGACTCATGTTGCTGATCCTTCACTTCCCCTTTTAAAGATCCGCTGGGTTTAATTAAAATTGCTTGATTGAGTATGGGTGAGGAAACACGGGCTAGCTACACCACTGACACTGTCTTCCCCTTCTCTCAGGAGGCATCACCTGGCACTGGGTCTGCAGGGAGGAGAGGGATGTCAGGAGCCCCTCTCTTGTCTGTGATATGAAGTGATGGATTCCATCTTGTGCAGGTAATCACAGCTCCTGCGAGTTCCTGGGTGCTGTGGGAGATAGCATTCCATGCTCTTCCACCTCTCCCTCCACCTCTTATACTTGTCTGTCCCCTCTTTGACAATGTTCTCTTGCTGTAAGGCATCTACCATAGAAAACCATTAGGATCTGGGTTTAAGCCAACAGGAAGTCTTTATTACTGGGCCAGCGACTACACTGGGTGTTTAGGATCTCAGTGTAGCCCCAAGCTTTTCTTGGGGTGAGGTTTTTAGCACAGAACCCATTCTGGGTTGACACACTCATTTCACAAGAACGGTTATCCAGAAGCAGAACTACAGAAGCCAGGAAGCCAAGTGAGTTACCCATCATCTACTAGTTTCTGGTTCAGCTCCTTATCTGGTCACAATATATATTTTTTTAACCTGCAGTTAGTTGAACCCAACTCCCACTTTTGAAAGGCTTGAGCTATTGGTGGGTTGGTAAAGTTTATATTTTTGCCACTAAACATGGAAGTACTATGGGATGCTTCATAAAATGCTCTGAATTTTATATATACTCCCCCGCTCCGCTTTGGTTTTTCGAGACAGTGTTTCTCTGTGTAGCCCAGGTTGCCTTGAAACTTACTCTGCAGACCAGGCTGGCCCCTAACTCAAAGATCTGCCTGTCTCTGTCCTCTGAATGCTGGGGTTAAAGGTAGGTATCACCATACACAGCTTATTATACTGCTTTTTGTGCCTACTGTAGAGGAATAGATCCACGTCCCATTGACAATCAGCATGAATTGTCCAGCTGGTAGAAATAATTTTCTTCTCCACTTATTGATCCAGTGACACAAAGAGCTACGAACAACCTTGTGGTTATCATACTGTCCAGTTCAACAGAATCATTGTTCCTCCTAGAAGAAGGCTTCTAAAATAATAGAGTAAGGGTGCGTGCTTTTAATCCTAGCACTTGAGAGGCAGGAGGAATTCTGTGAGTTCAAGGCTAGCTTGGTCTATGTAATGTGTTCCAGGATGGCCAGGTCTACAGCCAGGATTTCTCAAAAAAAAAAAAAAAAAAAAAAAGTAAAAAAGTTGTAAAGGCAAAATTTTGAAATGAGGCTAATCACGTGTTACTAATCCTATACTTAATTGCATGCCTTTTATTTTAAAATTTAAAATGTTATTACATTTTTATTTATTTATTTACCACTGCATATATGCATGTGCACGTGAGTGTGCACACATGTGTGTGAAGGTCAGAAGACAACTGTGGGAGCCTCGCTTTCTACCATGCGAGTCCTAAGGACTGAAGTCAGGTGCTCAGGCTTGGTGGTAAACACCCTTACCCTTTCAGCCCTCTTACCACACCTTCCTTGGTGGTTTTTGGAAATGGAGTCTCACTCAGTGGTCCAGACTGGCCTGGTGTGTCTCCTGGTTCTAGGATTAAAACTGTGGAACCTTCTTTTTAAAATTTACACTTTTTAAAAGTGTGTGCATAAGTGCAAATGCGTGTGTGCTATGGGATGAGTGTGGCAGTCAGAGGGTGACTCCTGGGAGTCAGCTCTCACTTGCCCTGCTATGGGGTCCCAGGGTTAGAAACTCAGGTTGCCAGGAGTGTGTGCAAGCACCTCTACCTGCGAAGCTATCTCACGGGCCACATTTCATTTTTATCATATTTGATTTTTAAAAGTTTTTTTTTTATGTGAATAGGTACTTTGTCTGCATGTATGTCTATAGAACATGTGTGCCTCATGTCTGTGGAAGCTAGAAGAGGGAACTTGATTCCCTGGAACAGAAGTCCCAGACAGTTGTGAGCTTCCCTGTGGGTGCTGGGAATCAAACCCAGGTCCTTTGGAAGGGTAGTCAGTGAGTGCTCTTAACCACTGAGCCATTGTTCCAGTCCTGTATTTCATTTTTAAATTTAACCTTCATGCCTTTTTGTTTTTTCGCAACTGACTTCACGAGAAGAATTTACTCTTAGTAGCAATTAAGAATAATTCACATTATTCTGGAAATTGATGACAGTTTCCAAATACAGAAAAGCTGTTCTCAGCTCTTCACGACTGCCAGGTCAAGGTCAAGAGGGCACCCCTGAGCATAGGGTAGAGTGCAACCCACGCAGTGTGGTGGATTGAATGAGGTGGCCTTCCGAGGCTCAGGCATCTGAGTGCTTGTCTGCCCATTGGTAGGGTTAGAAGGTGTGGCCTTGCTGGAGGAGGTGTGTCACTGGGGGTGGGTTTTAAGGTTAAGTTAGCTTTCTCTCTCTCTGCCAGCACGTGTGGAATAGATGTAAACTTCAACTGCTGTCTTAAGAGCTGGGACTGTATTCTACTATGCCTGGAGAAGATTGGAAAAGGATTCCATTCTTTGGTTTGAATAAAATTCCCATGAAGTTCTTTCTTTGGGAGGGTAGACTTTTGTTTTGAAGAAAGCTCTAGATAAGCTGGGTGTGGGGATGCAGGACTGAGATTCCAGTGTCTGACCTTGTAGGCAGGAGGATCAGGAATTCAAGGCTATTCTCAGGTACACACAAAATTTGAGGACAGCTTGGGTTACATGACACCCTATCCCAAAAGGATGAAAATGGGGATTGGGGGAAAGGGGTAGAAAGGAAGAGGAGAGGAGAGAAGGAAGAATAGTAGGAATAAAAGAAAAAAGAGGAGGAAAAAAGAGGGGAGGAGAGGAAGGGGAGAGAAAAGGAAGAAAAGGGGAAAACAGATTAGTGGGTCCATACATGTTTAACCGGTCAATGCATGGTTCTCTTTCATTTTCTCCTATTTAACAGAGGGGTACTTCTCAAGTCTTAACCTGAAACCTAGTGTAGTCCCTGGAAGTTAAGCCTTATAAATGTGGGAGTCTCCTCAATCCAAGAGCACACTCCTTTCAAATCAGACCAGCAATTTACCAAAAGTATCTTATATGCATTCTTACATGTTTGTAGCTCCAAAAGTTTCTATTTCAGTTAAGTGGATCTTGCTGAGCTTCTTTGGATTGATCTTGTCTTTGTAGAAATTGAAGTGTATTTTTCTCTGGAATCTAAGTTTACATTCAATTTCAATTGAATTGAAGTTTCAATTGGTTTTTCAGGCTACTGTGATGCCTCATCCAGTAAAGATACTTGCTGTACAAGTCTGACAATTCAAGTTCTATCCCTGGAAGATGGAAGGAGAGAATTGTCTCCACAACGTTGCCCTCGGACCTCCCAACACGTGCTATGACATCTGAGCACACACACAAATAGACATCTTGAGACAGGGCATCACCACTATGTAACCCTGGCTGGCTTGAAATTCACTGTGGAGACCAAGGAGGCCTGGAACTCATAGAGATCCCCCTGCCTCTTCCTCCTGAGTGCTGGAGCTAAATGATGACAGCAGTAGGTAAACAAAGGCAGTGGTGGTGGGGGCACACCTTTAATCCCAGCACTCGGGGCAAGGCAAGTGGGTCTCTGTGAGTTCAAGGCCAGCCCGGTCTACAGAGTGAGTTCCAGGACAGCCAGGGCTACACAGGGAAACCCTGCCTCGAAAATCCTTCCCCATACTCCTCCACAAAAAAGGAAAAAAAAAAAAAGAAATTGGATACTCAGAGTAAAAAGACTGCAAAGAAAAGTAACCAGTTTTTTTTTTCTTTTTTCTAAGCTAAAGCCAAAAATATCCTTGGGCCCCTAGGCAGACTTATCTTTACCAGAGGCCAACAATGCCAAAAAAATGTTTGGGGGCTCTGACCTTTTAACTGATTCCTAACTGGCTTTAGGGGGGAAGGTTAGAGTAGAAAAACTGGTCACAAGAAAGATCTCTCTAGCCTGGGTGGAGATCTAACATTCCACTTGGTTCTGGGAAGGTGTACTCACTTACCTTAAACCATGCTAAAGGGATAAGCAGAACTGTTGACCCTTTTATGAGATGCTGGACTTTTCTTTCCCAGAATCCCTACTGCTCCATACAGTAGCTTGTGGACCGCAGCCACGAAAAGTCGTGACTTTTCTTTTTCTTCTTTCCCCTCTCTAAGCAAGCTTTCCTTGGCATCTTGGTCTTCCTTGTTCTCTCCCTAAAGTGTCTTACCTGCCAAGTAGTTGCTTTGTCAGTCCTGTGTCTGATCTCCATGCCAGCTTAGACTGTGCGACTTTTCTTTCCTCTTCTCCATCCTCCTCCAGGCAGCTGCTGAGGTTTCATAGCTTGCCTGACCTGAGGTTTGATTCTCTAACAATACTTCCTCTGTGCTTCCCTTTGACTCTGTCCTTAAATTCTTTTGTTTATGATTCTTAAGAACCCCAAGAGGGCCACGAATTTCACTCACATAAAGATATGTGTCACCATTTCAAGCAATTTTTAAAACTTATTTTTATTTTATGTGTATGGGCGTTTTGCCTGCATGTATGTCTGTGTACCATGTGCATGCCTGATGCCATGTGAGGCCAGAAAAGGGCACCAGATCCCCTGTAACTGGAGTTATAGATGATTGTGGGTGCTGGGAACCAAAGCTGGGTCCTCTGGAAGAGCAACCAGTGTTTTCGCTGCTAAGTCATATCTCCAGCCCACAATTTTAAAAAAAAATTGTGTGTTTACATCAGGGCATATACTAAATTTTGAAAAATACAGGTTAGCATAGTCTCTGTGCAAGAATGGCATGCAAATTTACAAAACATTCCATATTTGGGGACCCACAAGTACTCCGACATCACAGGGTCTATGATGACCTTGAAGGTCAGCAATTGCATCTCTGCTGCTGTCATTTCTAAAAACTAATTAATTAATTCACAGATTAAGAAAAAAAGCATGCCTAGTCTTTTCCTATTATAAGGATGAGCATAATGACCTAATGCCCCTTCTAAGCTGGAATTAAAGCAGTAAGCCGCCATCTCCATTGGTAAGCTGTCTTTCATAGCTCACTGTGGACTGTGGTCTGTTTCTGTAGATATTCAGGGCTTTGTATCATCCTATATCCAGTTAATGTAATCCACCCAGAGTCTAGATACTTTCATTTCTTTGGTAAGGAGCCACAGGTCTGCTGGTGCAGAACAGGAGCCAGGGGTATACTATATCTGTAGCAGGAGCCTTTTATCCTTTTTAAATATCTCTTCAGGTAAGAAGCACCCATGAACTGGGTTGTAGTTCAAATGAGGACTCTTTGTTTTAGTGGCTTTTCAAGTTTTAGTTCATCCGATCAAGTAAAATGTTAGTAGGCCGTCCAACCCTATAGACTACCTGGGTCTCTGCCTGGTAAGCTGACATCCCCCAGCTGTCTGGTGGTGAGAGCTGCCACTGGTTTCTACCATTCTGGGATTCCACAATTGCTGTAATACAGGAGCTTCTTTCGTCAGTGCTACCTTACAGTCTCAGCACACTTGCAGAGGACAGCAAGTACAGCCCTTCCAGCACCACTGGTGCTCCTCTTCCCCATGGACGCCCCAAAGTTTTGGTGGAAGGACCGTCTCCTGGAAGACTGGGCTGTACATGAAACTTCTACTCTTATCTCCTTTCTCCTCAAGGCTTAGGATCTTTCCTTCTCAACTACACCAACCATTAGGTATGCTAGCCCAATTTACAGAGGAGATGGTTGTGTTCTGTTTCACCAACCAGCTTAGCAGCCTGAGGGTCACTCTTGGTTGAGCTTATATACTGCCTTTTTTTTCTTTCCTTGTTGCTGTCATGAAGCACTCTGATAGGAGATACGTAGGGGAGAAAGGGTTTCTCGGGCTCACAGTTTCAGGTTTCAGTGCAACATGGTGGGAAAGTTAGGGCATCAAGAGCTTGAAGCAGTTGGTCACATCGTGTCTACAGTCAGAAGAGAGCAAAGAAACATGTGTGCTTGTGCTCTGCTCGCTTGCTCGCTCCAGCTAATACAGTCACAGGATACCAGCCCTGGAAATAGGAGCCACTCACAGTAGAAGGATCTTTCCACCTCAGTTAATCAATATTCCCTGCTACCCAGCAGGCATACCAAGTGATTCTAGATTCGGTTAAGTTGATCATAAATACTAACCATCACATAACTGAACACATTATTTATGGTGCTGCAAAAAATATCAGCAATTTCCCTATTACCTCGATTTTCTGTTGTAATTAGGGGAGAGATGTGCGTGTTGTGTTCCCCAGCCACCAGGCTCCCAAGCCCCCAGCCGCTGGCCCGCTCAGCTACTGGTTGCTTGCACCCGAAATAACCACGTGAGGACGGTATTCATTTCAACTCTGCCTGGCTTATTATCACTAGCCTTTTCCCGGCTAGCCCTCACCTCATAAACTAACCCATT
>JAQHUG010000021.1:4060631-4098861 GCA_028555095.1 Dicrostonyx torquatus
CTCACAAATCAGAATTCTCTGCTTGAATGGTGGACAAAGATTGAATCCAGTAATCCAACAATCCAAACAAGCAGCCAGGGCAAAGGAAGAAGAAGGGGTGGACTCAGGCTCTGCATCTGCATATATAGCATAAGAGACCACGCCCCAGTAGGCAGGTAACCAGAAGCTGCCATCCTTCCCACAGCAGTAGGTGTCTTACCTTCCTGGAGTACACTAAGACCTGATTAGGCCTGGGGTCTGGAAGTTAAGAGATGATGATAGGTCCTTGCAGGGTTAATGTCTTTATGGTGAACTCAATATAGGACCTTTAAGAAAGGTATGGCCAATCTGCTATTAAAGAAGGAACTGGTCCAGCAAGCAAGGGAGACTCAGGGAAGAAAAACTTAGGTTTGGGTGAGGCAAGGCATCATACAGGCTAATATGTGCACAAATCTCCTATAGAACCAAGGATTTCCTTGAACTCCAAACCTTCTGTCTTCACCTCCCAAGTCCTGTAGAATTGCTGTTCAGGATAATCATATCCCAAACTACTGAGATGTCCTCATTCCAATGTTCAGACAGAAGACCAAATAAGGATATAAAGTCAGCTTGTGTGGAAATTTGGCAATCTACAGGATCAAAGGTTAGCTTTAAATGATTTGTTAACTATTTTCTTCCTACAGCAATGGGAATAAAGAGATTCCTTCAGGGCATTGAGGGCTCTAGTTTCTGGACCTGTCATGTAATCTACAGTCTCTTCAGGGTGCTTAACCCTCCCTACAGGTCTTTCCATTGAAGGGGCCTAACTTAGCAACTATCTGATCTATCAAAGACCTGCCCATAACAGGGATTTTAGTCACCCTGATAGTTTAGACAGGACTGTTTCTTGTGTCTTTCCTAAGACCCATCATTTTCTCTTTTCTCTGCCAATATAAAATTAGCATCAAGTTTATGTATAAAGGTCAAGTAGACAGTCCCAGGTTTCTGTCTTTGGAGGTCAGATGTTCTCACTTCAGTTGCAGGTTTATTCAGGAAAACAAAATATATTCAATATACCAACAGTATACTCAAGAATTTCAAGTAAATGCGAATTTAATTCAGGGAATTCAGAGGGAAGGAGAATGGAGGGACAGAGAAAGATCCATTTACCTAATAAAGATAGGTGCTGGGGTGTAGTTCAGTGTTAGAATCCTTGCTAGCCCAGGGTTTGATCCTCATCATATCATATCTCAAACCGGGGCGGGGGCAGGCTGGAGAGATGGCTTAGTGGTTGAGAACACTCGCTGCTCTTACAGAAGATCTGAGTTGAGTTATCAGCACCTGTATGGCAGCTCACAACAGCCCGCAACTCTTCTTTTAGGGGATCCAATGCCCACTTGTGACTTCTGAAAGCACTAGCATATGAAGCGTATACATACAAACATACATGTGTTTGAGAGCGTGCGTGCGCGCGGGCACACACATACACAAACAAATAAATAAAAATAAATCTTTAAGAAAAAAGATTAAAGCGAGTGAGTAAGAGAGTTTAGAGGCTGTGCTCTTTGCCCGGAATTCGTAAAGAACTTTCATTTTCCCATAATGGTTCTCATGAGATGTGACCCTAAAATCAATGAGTGGAGACCAACTATTGGAGTCTTCCTTCATTAAGAAGACTACCTTCCTTCATTAAGAAGACTACCTTCAGTCTTCCTTTTGTCTTAGTGGATTGGTCCAGGAACTTCACGGATTTTAGGGTTGCCCTTACTGTCCGTGCCACAACGGGCCCTCCCCACTGCTAGTCGACCCATGGCATCAGCATCCTGAACCCTACTTAGGAAGCGCGGCTTGGGACCTCAGAAACCTTGCTATCAGGCTGGGGACTCCACCCTGCCGCTGAAGAGCGAAGTGGGAGGAGGTGGGCGGAGAGGAGGAGAGAGAAAGGAAGGGGCCTGCCTCGCCTCCGCCCCGCAATCCACTCCCATTGGCTAAAGGCTTCCTGGCCCCATCCTACCGCCCGCCTTCGGGAGCTGCTTAAAGTGTGCGGAGCAGGTGCCTGCAGTGGAAGACGAACTTTGCGAGATTTGGTGTAGTTCGCTGCACCCATTCATAGCCCGAAAGGTTCACCCTTCGGTCCGGCCCGCAGTCGTTGGGAAGAGGACCCAGGGACTGCAGCGGCCACTCGCGGGGCACTGGGGCCAGAGGACGGCCGGGGATTGCCGCTGACCCTAGTGGGCTGGGGAGGTGACGGCGGCTGCGTCCATGCAGCTGTGTGCCAGGGCATGGGGGCTGCGCCTGGGCCGCGGAGTCGGGGGCGGCCACCGCCTAGCTCGGGGCGCGGGCTTGAGTTGGGCGCCACAGGGCCGGGACAGCAGCGGCGGCGGCGGCGGTGGCGGGGACCGCGGCGCGCCTGGGGCCTCGCGCCTCCTGGAGCGCCTCCTGCCCAGACACGACGACTTCGCTCAGAGACACATCGGCCCGGGAGACAAAGACCGGAGGGAGATGCTGCAGGCGTTGGGGCTGGCGGTAAGGCCCTCCACCCTCCATCCTGCCGGGGCTCAGCCCGCCGGGCCTCCGGACTCCCACCTTGCCTCTTGCGTCCCGGGCCCCAGCTTGGAAGCTTGCTCGCTCTTAATCTTGGTGTCTTCTTAACTTTTCTGCTGTTCCCGCTCTTTAAAAGTATACTTAAAGAATGTCCCCAACTCCAGACGAATTCTAATTTTGCAGGGAAGTGAGGAAGACCCCTACTTAGAGTGTATTAATCCGGTCAGTTTCAGTTGCAAACGAAAATCGAACCCGGAGTGGCGGATTTACCGTCCCGCTCCATCACTTTTTCCTCCAAAAGAATTTTCTGTTGTCTGAAGTTTCACTTTAAAAGAAATCCTAATTAGACTATTTAGATGAGGTTCCTACAGCCTTTGAAAATGAAAAACACAGGGGTGGCTGGCTCCCTTAACTCTGGCATTGTAACTCCCTGTCGTGCTCACTAGCTTGTGTTTTGTTTTGTTAATTTTAGAGCATTGACGAACTCATCGAGAAGACAGTCCCCGCCAGCATCCGCTTGAACAGACCCTTAAAAATGGAAGACCCTGTTTGTAAGTGGCCGGGAGGACTCCTGGGGTTTCACTTGCTCTGGCTCCTTTGCCTTCTATAATTCCCGGTGGTCCAGCTTTGGGATTGGATTGTTCGGGACTGAAAATATACAGTACTTCACAGGCCCCAAGCACGGTGGACTTTTTTTTTTTTTTCCCGGGGAGAATCTATGCAAACCCCTTTGGGGTCTTTATCCCTGGGCTGCGGGGGCAGCTACCTACAAGTTTCCCGCAGGAGGGCCATGGCAAACACACGTGGAGTCCTCTCCACTTCCTTCAGCCTTCGTTCACCCCCACCGGAAGAAGGGCTTTGAGGTCTTTTGAGCTGGAAGTGTCTTTATCTCTATAGATGAGGTGAGACAGGAAAAAGGAATCACCTGAAGTCGTGCGTTTGGAAGGATTTTTAAACTTCTCAAAGTTCTTTGCACCAGCGTTTCAGGCTGTTCTGTCTCACATCCCCTCACCACTACCACCCATCCCGACATACGCACGTACACACACACACACACACACACACACACACACACACACACACACACACCTATTGAAAGGAAGCAGTGATTTGTAAGGTCCGAATGATTTTTCTAGAAAAGCATACAAATATGGTTTAAGCTTGATTAAGGAATCTCGGGCTATATATAGATTCTAGTTTTTTAATATTTTAAAGATTTGCCTGCATTGATCTATGTGCACCACGTGGGGTATTGGATCTTCTGGAAAGGAGTTCCAGACAGTTGTGGGATGCGATGTAGGTGCTAGGAGCCAAACCTGGGTCCTCCAGAAGAGCAACGTGTGCTCTTAACTGCTGAGCCATCATCTCTCCAGCCCGTCTCAGGAGAAATGTTTTTAATGGTCTTAATATTGTTTTTTTGGGGGGGGGCGCATTTTTATATGGTTTGAGTTCCTCTAGTGGGAGAAGAATCTAGCCATCAAGAGTGTGGTCAGAGCTGAAGAATTCTAAGAAAGACAAAACACCAAGCCCCCTCATCTGGTTCTTCACATCATGGAGATATTTCTCTTTTACTACTGTAGCTGGGTTTTTTTGTTTTGTTTTCTTTGCTTGCTGTTGGTGGTTTGGTTTCTATGAGAGGGAATTTTCGACACAAACCTTTTTTTTTTTTCGAGACAGGGTTTCTCTGCGGCTTTGGAGCCTGCGCTGGAACTAGCTCTTGTAGACCAGGCTGGTCTCGAACTCACAGAGATCCGCCTGCCTCTGCCTCCCGAGTGCTGGGATTAAAGGCGTGCGACACCACCGCCCGGCCCTGATTTTGTTTTAAAAGATGACATGAGCCTGCTCTTGCTGCAGCCGGGGGATCCTGTGCCTCAATTCTGCCTATAACAGTGGCCCTTATCACAGCCAGGTTCTGATGGCAGGGAGCTTGCTCACAAAGAAAGCCACCTTCCGAGACCTAGCGACAGCCACAAGCTTCATCTATCTCAGTTTCCAGAAATCAGAATTCCGAGACATTAAATGTGGAAAGAAGGAAGAGGTTGGCTTGCTTTTTTGAAACAAGGACTTTCTTGCAACTCAGGCGAGCCTCAAACTTGGGATTCCCTGGTCTTAACTCACATGTGCACCACAATGTGGAACAACTGTATTTATTTATTTTTGAGCAAAGCAGTTTTGTAGGTGTAATTCTTTTCTGTCTTTTTTAAAGATAGGTCTCTCTATATTGGACTAGCCATGTACAACAGCTGGGATTAAAGGAGTATATTAGTTGTGTGTTTTGTTTTTCAAGACAGGGTTACTCTGTGTAACAGTTCTAGCTATCCTGGAACTTGCTCAGGCTGGCCTTGAACTCACAGAGAATCACCTGCCTCTGAGGGCTGAGATTAAAGGCGTGCACTACCACCACCCAGCCTAGCTGTGTATTTTTAAAGGAAGTCATTGGATATTTGTTCAAATAAATGCCTTCTGAGACTTTTAAAGTCCTAATGCCTGTACAATATCGTCTAAAGTAAGATGTTCTTTTCAAAGCTGGGAAACCAGTGTTGTCTCCTCTCTCTCTCTCTCTCTCTCTCTCTCTCTCTCTCTCTCTCTCTCGATAGGGTCTCCCTTCCTATCTCTGTGACTGGCCTGGAACTCACTTTGTAAACCAGGCTTATCTCAAATGCAGAGATCCACCTGCCTCTGCCTCTTGCATGCTGGGAGAGGTGGGATTAAAGATCAACTTGTTTTGTTGATTAGTTCAGATAACTAATTTTTCCATCAAAAGACCCTTCCCCCCCTTGGACCCTTGGAACAGGTTCCTAAGACTTGACAACTTGAGTGTAGACCTTAAACCTAGTGGCTTCTGCAAGATTTTAGGCTGGTTCCATCTGCTTAGTCTGAAGTGACTTGGAGAAAATATTCTACAGTCAAAATTCCCACCTCCCCTTTTCTGCAAAGCTTGCTTATTGGAATAAGGAGCATGCATGGGTGGTGAGAGGGTTAGGAATGCCAAATTCGCAAGACTTGGCTGTTTCACTCTGTGGTGTCATGGCTAATGATTGGTCTCGGAGGAAAGCTGGCTGTTTCTTGCTGCCTCCCGTGGGAGCACTTTGGAGTGGAGCAGCCTTCCTTATAGCTTCCTCCATGTTCTGATGCTTTTGTGTACTCGGGAGAAATTCTGCCGCAAGGTGAATTGATAGCTGTGGTGGCCATAGGAACAGGCAGCTGTCTTTAGTAGCCTCATTGCAAGTAGTGAGATGTTTGGGTTAATTCTTAAGCATAACTAAATTTTTTCTTTTTTATTTTCAAGACAGGGTTTCTCTGTAGTTTTGGTGCCTGTCCTGGATTAAAGGCGTGTGCCACCACCACCACCCGACAATAATCTTAAACACTTACATAATACTTCCCATGGGCACTTCCGAAAAGTGCTTTCTGTCTATTGTTTGTTTAATCCTCATTACAACCCCACAAACTGAGTCAATCTTTCTCCTTCTCTCTCCTTTCTTTTGGAGACAAGAGTCTCAACTGGGTTGCCCAGGCTGGTCACAAATTCCTAGACTCAAATCGTTCCCTTCCCTTCCCAGGTAGAGCCCCACTACCTTGCACAGTCACTGTCCCCTTTAAAAGGGAAGAAACCACAGTGTACAGAGGCCCCGGTCACAGCTAGTGACCTTTCTGTGGGAGCAGGATGCAAACTGAGGCCATCTGCCTCCCCAGCCCTCTCCAATCATGACACGATGTCCCAGGCAAAGCAGAAAACTCTTGCCCTGACTTTTCAAAGGCACACAAAGGTAGCCACACTGGAGTCACCCTTGCCATGTGTAAACTGCCCCAGCAGAAACGAGACAGCACCATAAGGGTGATGGCTAAGTGTAGTGGCTTTCACGGTCATCACCAGGGTGAGGAAGTGTAGTCAGTACTGAGGGCCAGTGCTTGCAGGGATGAGAACTAACCCCTTTCTGGCAAGCCTGGAGGACATTCCTGCGGGCAGAGGGAGCTGCACGTAAGGACAACGCATAAAGGTCCCATCAGTCTGGAGAGAACTTCCTCCCACACATTTCAACCAGTTAACCCCTCAGTCAGTCTTATTCAGAGAAGCAAGCAATGCCACTGAGTTCAAAATCCTGTCAGCTTAGTTCCTCTCAAGTGAATTTCCCGCCCCCAGCCACAACCTTGCACCCAAATAATAATAATAATACATAAATTAGTTTAAGAAATATATTCTAGTGGGAACATTGGTTTCCTGAATGGTACAAGCTGTTGTTTAATTATTTTGTATTTTCTGCAGTACTATTTATTAATATCACAATTAATTAAGAATTACTTCAGAAACCAAACAGATGACCTTTTAGTCGTGCTCTGCTTTGCTGTGTAATCTTTCCAGTCAGGTCATCACCAAGGAGCCAGATTAAACTAGCCCGAACTAACCGGACAAACGCCGCAGAGATTAAAGTTTACACAAAACCTCACACTGCTTTTCCTGGCCATGCTTTGGGGGAGAGAGAAGTGAAGCCTCTAAGGCTCAACTTACTCAACTGGAGCCGAACTCTCAGGATAAGAGTTCTGATGGGCTGCTGAGAACTGAATGTTCTGAGGTCTGCCGGCAGGATGAATTTGTAGATAAATGTTTAATGGCAATGATCAAGTGGGGGGGCGATGTGCAACGTGGACGAAAGGCTGACTTTATCACCGAGGAGGGTGATGTAGTCCCTGGGCAGATCTGAGCACTTAGAAGGGGCAGCCATCCTTCCCAGATCAGTTTAGTGTCCTCAGTCCATCCTGAGGCTCTTCTTGGCTATTTCTGGCTCCTCCCGTTCCCAACCTCATTTATAACTAGGATCATTTCAATTTTTTTTTTAAATCTAATACCTGGGGACATAAATAAAGACAACCAAATGACAAAGTTAAGGTTATTTGTTAAGTATTTGTAGCAAGAATTAGACTTGAGTTTTGGGAAATTAAAAAAAAAAAAGCTTTCTAGAGTGGGGATGAGGGGGCTTCAGGAATGTTCCAGTGGGAGGCTGTTGGCTTCTAGGACACTTCATGCAGAAGGGCTAGTGGAAGGCATAGTGCCAAGGCACAGCTTTAGAAGAGATGAGTTGAACACGCATATATGGCTTTCTCTGATTGTCCCTGATCTGACAGTGGTCTTTGCAATGCTAGGAGTTGAACCCAGAGCCTCTGGACTGTTAGACACCCCAGAAATCCCAGTCTTTATAAAGTTTATTTTTAGCACTAAAGTAAGTATTAAAGTTTTCTTGGATTTTGATATATAAAACCACACTGACCTCACTGTTGAGAGAAATACCTAAATATAATTTTTTTCTTAAAAAATTATATGTGGGTGTGGGTTGGGGTGTGCACATGAGTGTAGGTGCCCTTGGAGTATGAAGAGGCGTGTTGAATTCCCTGGAACTAGAGTTAACAACGGTTATGCGCTGTTTGACCTGGGAACAGGACATGTCTGAGCCATCTCTAGCCTCCATCCTCTTAAAGGGTCACAGAAGCTATCCAGCTTCGACAAAGATGTAACTTTATTTTTTTTAATTTTGTGGGTTAATGAGATGGCTCTGTGTGGAAGGGCACTTGCGGCCAAGGACCTACAGGTGGAAGGAGAGGATGATCGGCACAGGTTGCTCTCTGACAGTTCCTGTTCTCTGACATGACATCCTCATCTTCTTGAGCACAGATACACTGCAAACTAGTCTTTTAATCATTATTTCACATAAGCAACATTCCTTTACATTTTTTTTAAGTGAACTGTTTGGAAAAACTGTAGGTGACCCATTGCTAGTTAGAGGTTATTGCCAAATTCAATGGTTCCTCCAAAAGACTAATAAGCTGCACTCCCTGTGATCTGCCATGAGGTTCTATTGAGCCTGCTCACCTTAACTTTTCCTCTTTCTTACTTTTCAGTTGCCAAAAGGAATGTAAAGAGACTAGAAAGATTGCTCAAAGTTTAAGGACACTTGTTATTTCAGGAGAGAAACAGGGTTTGGGTCTCAGCACCCACAAGGCAGCTTACAGCCACCTGTATAACTGCAGTTCCGAGGGACTTAACCTGATGTCCTCTTCTGGCCTCTGGACACCAGGCGTGCCTATGGATGGACATATGTATGGGCAAAACACTAATACACATACATTTTAAACAAGGTTTTAAAGATATTTGCAGATACAGTTTTGATGCAGATTTCCTGTATACCTTCTGCCCTCACCTCCCACCAGATTAGTCGGTTTGACAATTAGTAGGCCTGTTTTTCCTTTCTTCCTCCCTTTCATTCTTTTTTTTTTTAATTTTTTGGTTTTTCGAGACAGGGTTTCTCTGTAGCTTTGGTGCCTGTCCTGGAACTAGCTCTTGTAGACCAGGCTGGCGTCGAACACACGGAGATCCGCCTGCCTCTGCCTCCCGAGTGCTGGGATTAAAGGCGTGCGCCACTACTGCCCGGCTATGTACCCTTTCATTCTTTATATCCCATGATGGCCTCATCCTTGGGATTGCCTTGCCTTAGCCTCCTGCCTTCTAGAACTGGTGTGCACCAACATGGATGGAGTCATATCAATTCCTGTTTGCCCATGGTCCATAGGTACCCATAGTTTACCCGTGGGGCTTAACATAATATCTTATGGAGCAGTGGATAATGATATCGTATGTTGTAGGAGTTTGGAGCTGTACTGTGGCCTGTATTGATCATAGTATTCTATAGAAAAGCTCCATTGCTTTAAAATCTACACACAATCCTGAAACTGCTGCATTTATCCCGATTTGTACCTATTTCCTATATACTACTAACTTATGCTGAATTTAATTTAGCTTCAAAAATATTCAGTGCTACCAAAATCATCCATGATGCAGCACTGTAGATACAGTCTTATTCTTGGAGCTATAAAGGACCCTTTGTTCATATATGAAATTCCCAGGACTATCCAGCTTTTTGGGTTTTGAATTGGTGTTCCCTATGGCCTCTATCATCAGTAAGTGGTTGACTGCAGTTACCAGATCTGTTTCCATAGTTTCCTCCCTTAGCTTTTTGTCCTCATTTATCAGGAGGCTTCTGTGGAAGGCACCACACAGGCACTGGTTATACTAGAGCCAAGTGATAGTAAAATAAGGTCCCTGAGGAGGTAATACTGGATATTCTGCAAATAGGATGGATACTGAGATTATAGCGAGGGCAGAGGTGAGAGTATAAAACACGCTATTTGAAGAACGCTGGATAAGCTGTAAGAAGACTAATGACTGGGGAGTATGGGAAGCAAAGGATGTGATGTCGCTCTGGAGGATTTGGAGCCAAAACGTTTACATGGTGTACGTTCAGTGTAGAGATAGTTCAGCTCCTCCCGGGAACAGACATCAGGATGAAGCCCACAGGTCCACAAGGAGATGGAAGCGGGGCATGACAGGAGCCTCAGACTCCTGCAGGTCTGACCCGGGTAGAATGGACCAGACGTGACAGGAAGACTGAACAAAGAGACTCTCAGACGGCTGTACAAATCTAGAAAGGGTCGGAGTTGCAAGGCATTCAGAGCTCAAAAGCAAGATGTGAGGGGACACCATAGACTTAAGAGTCCACAGTGACTTCTTGGGAATGGGTGGCTTCCCCAGTGAATGTGAGAAAGTAGAGCATGTAGAGGGAACCAGAACAGTACATAAGTTAGTGTCACTAGGGTCAGGAGGACAATTTCCCACGAGTCCGGGGGTCCCTGTGTTGACTGCTGGACCTCTTCCGTTCAAGAAGGAAGAATGGCCATAGAATGAAGAGCGCCCCCTAGGGGTTTGGAAGCTGCCTGCCTGGGGTTCTCTTTGCACGGAAAGCAGAAAGACTGAATTAAGCGAAAGTGGAGTTTCCAGAATCAGCATGTCTGTGTGGGTGGTGGAAATGAAGGTCACCCCTCACAGAGAACCTGCTGAGGTCAAATGGCATTGATTCTGCCGTTTAGTGAACCCGGAGCAAGAAGCAGGAGATGTGCTCACTGAGTTCAAATGAGGCTGAGGACTGGCATCATCAAGTGCCAAGTACTTCAAGGTCTACCGGTCAGCTCAGGTCACTGGGTTTGGAGAGAGATGGAAAGGCTCATCCACCTTGTACCTAGAGGTTCAACGACCAACTTCATGAAACGGGTTGAGGGCATGAGCAGTATACTGATGGTGAGATCAGAGGTTCTGGGCAAGTGCTAGATCACAAGGTTGTACGCTGCTCTCGGCATCTCTCTTCTGTGTGTCTTTGGTAAACTGCCTTTTACCAGTAGCTGTGTGCCTTGGCTTCATGTATGTTGTATGGTGGATGAAGACTTATATCCCTTTTTAAGATTTATTTATGTTATGGCCAGACATAGTGGCACACACCTTTAATCCCAGCACTTGGGAGGTAGAGGCAGGTAGATCTCGGTGATTTGGAGGCCAGCATGGCCTACACAGTGGGTTCCTGTTAAAAAAAAAGTCAACAAAAAAATTATTGTTTTATTTATTTATTTATTTATTTATTTATTTATTTATTTATTATGTGACCTAGAGGTCAGAAGGTATTGGGTTCTCTGGAACTGGAGTCATAGGTTATAAGCTGCCCAGTGTGTGTGCTGGAAATTGATCTCTCATTCTCCTCAAGAGCAGTAAGTCCTCATAACTATGGAGCCATCTCTAGCCCCTCAGATCCCATTTTCACTGCTCAGGCCTGTTTAGCTTATTAATCCTCAGATATTTTTATGGTATAAACTGAGGGTTTTAGTAAGGATTCTCCATGCTGATTAAACTATGAAAAAAAAGTGAAATCTCTCAAAATCTAAAGTTATTACAGACACTGATAGAACTTTGCCAATAGTGTCAAGTTTCCATTTATGAATGTTTTTCCAAAGCTTTTGCATAAAGGAATATAGTTGAACCACATATAAAAACATTTTCTGTAGTAGCCTACTATGTCTGTAATAGATAAGTTAGTAGGCATGCTGAACTTTCTGTATGGGAGGCCTTAGCCTTGTAGCACACCACTCTCAATCTGCCATGCTCCTGTCTGCGAAGAGATCACAATTCATTGCTTGGTGAGATTATAAACTAAACCACACATCTCTCCATAGACTGTTTCTTTGATCTACAGAGAGTTGTCATTTGCCCTTCCCTTGGGCAGGGAAAGTTGTTTGAGTTATGCTCTTAGAACATACACTTCCCCTTCTGCTTCTGCTCTGCAGGGCATAGCAGTGTGCCCAGGGGGCAGAAAAGAGGGAAAACAAACACTCTCTCTTTTTAACCTAGCCATCTGGCCTGAATGTGAATTCATATAGGTCATCTGGTGTTCTAGATAAATATTGTGAGCTGCAGTGTTTCTCTATGTTAGCTTTAGAAGAAGAAGGAAAAGAAGCTAGATGGAGGGGGTGTGATGGAGGCCTCTCTGAGAAAGGAGAGATTTGAGTTTGAGGAAGAAAGTAACAGATAGGCTGTTCCGCGTCTTCTCTCCACCACTGTGGCTGCTCTTCTGTGGATCCTGAAGCTGTGTGTCTTTCAAGTGAGCAGGGCCCACTGCAGAGGACAACTCTGTCATTTGCAGATGTGAAGGAAGGAGCCATCAGATGCACAAAGACAGGCAGTGGTGCACAGAGACAGGTGGTGGCAGTGTGAGGAGTTGCAGATGACTGACAGATGATTTGCAAATGGGAAGAGTCAAACCAGATCAGGATAAGGGAAGCTGGAGTGGGGTAAGAGGTGTTACTCCTGTTGTCTGGCCACATAGTAACTGTGATTTTTTTCATGTTAATTGTCAATTTGAGATTGTCTAGACTCTTGATTACATTAGTAGGGAGTAGGAAGACCCACCCACAATTGGTGGCACCATTGCTCAGCAGGGGACTCTGTATTAAGAGTAGGAATGATGAACGGAACCTGGCATATAGACTTTTGTTTTGGGGCTCTCTGTTCTTGACTGTTGTTAGGAAGAGTGAGTCCCCCCAGTCCCTGCTGCACTGGCTTCCCCACAGTGATTGCAGCTGGAATCGGAGGCCAGATTTACTCTTTCTCCCTAAAGCTAAGTTTAAAGTGCAGAGGATTTTTTTATCCATGTGCCAAGAAGTAGAACTAAGACAGCAATCCTCTGCCTGTAGCTAAGGGCCTTCTCTTCGAGTTTCTACTCTACAGTGGCCAGAGAATCTAGTGTGGTTTGGCTTCCTTTTATGAAAAAAACTTCTGTGACTGAACAGACTTTGGTCATGAAATCCTCCACTACCCAGAGAGGAAACTTGACAGCAACAGGTGCATGGGTACAGTTATGTAGGCTTAAGACATGTGGTTATGGAAAGGGTGCTATGAATGACTAGGGGAAAAAGGTTACGTTTTTAGGCAGAATTTGAATATTCATTCTTCTACTCAGAAAATCATAAAATACACTATCGCTCATGAAACATTTATCATATTGATACCTGCTCCCCACCCCATGGTTTCCACACGGCTGTGGGGCCAGGGATATGCAAGCTGGCAAGAAAAATCTGCCAAGGCACTCTCTCCACCCTCACAGTCTGTCCCCAGCTTTTCCTTTCAGCCTCTGGCAAAGAAAGACCTTTCTCATACTGGTGACATTGTCTGGACAAACTCGAATATGAGTGCTTTGGTCTTCAGTGTTGATGATTTCCTTGGAGCCCTTTTGAGTGTCTTGCCAAGTGTAGGAGGGTGACATGGGGAGGGAGGCTGAATCTGCTTGCTGCCTGCTCTGGGCAGAGGCTGCCGGCTGGGCAGCCCAGGAAGTGCTGTCACTCCCAGAGCTCTTTACCAAAGACTACTGCATCACTTCATTTTTATCATAAATAAATTAAGCTCATTGTGCAAAACTCAGAAGCATAAGATTTTCAAGGGAGCTTGAGACTCCATGCTACCTCGAACCCCAACTTTCAGTCCATCATCTCAGAGATGTTTTCAGTGCAAGCACCTGCGTCTTTACTTTTTGCTGTTATCACGTTTATCTGTACACTCGCTTTGTGTGTATATGAGAATGTGTGTGGAGGTCTCAGGACAGTTTGCAGGGCTGGGTGGCACTTGGTTCTCTCCTCCCACCGTGTGCGTCCCAGGGATTTGAACCCAAGCAGACTATCCGACTTGGCAGCAAGCACCTCTACTGGCTGAGCCATCTTGCCAGCCCTATTGTTTTGTTTCCTTGAAGCTCTAGTTAGTTGAGGTTGGCCTTGAAATCAGGGCCGTCTTCCTGGCTCATCTTTTTAAGTGCTGGGGTTATAGGCATGTATTACCACGCTCATCTATTTATTCTTTAAGAAGGGGAATGATAAAAATTTAGACGTAGCTCAGAGTAGGATGCTTGCTTAGCATAAAGTTTAATGCGTCATACCACACCAAAGAGAGAGAAAATGATCATGACCTAAACAGTGTGCACGGACACTGTATAGGACACAGGAATGCCATCTTCAGGCTATGGGGGCAAAGCAAAGCACGGATCCTTCTTCTTACATAATTAAGACCAAAAAAAATAATGTTTTGTCATGGGTTACATGGAGAACATGTGTTCAAGTAGCCATGTGCTTAGGCAACAACACACGTCTTGACTCAACATTACCTGCCTGTCCATTTCAGGGCATTTCTTCTACAGATCCATTTTTATCTGAAAATTCTCAACAGCCATAGCAATGGGTCAAGTGTATAAGACCTGCGCTGTTCTACAAAATTATTTGAACCAGGTGTGGTAGCGCACACCTTTAATCCCAGCAAGAGAAGGCAGAAGCAGGCATATCTTCAAATTTGAGGCCAGCCTGGTCTATTTAGCAAGAGTTCCAGGTCGGCCAGAGCTCCGTAGTGAGACCCACTCTCAAAATGAAAAGAAATAAATTCATTTGGTGCAAAGTTCTGGATCTTTTAGACACCCAAGGCAAGGAAGCTGCTATTAGGAAGTCGTTCTTGTGTGGAATTCCAGAAGGAGGAAGGTGTACTCAGTGAATTCCAGGAAGACGCTGCAGTCTCTACCTGGAGGCTTCTAGGAAGCAGAGCCTGAACTCTGAAGCCCTGAACTCTGTCCTCTGGCCATCGGGACCAGGGCATTATGCAACGCTCTGAGGCAGGGGCACAAACAGGTCAGAAGCAGGTGTTTGCTCCACAAGTGAAAAACTTGCTGCTTAGATGTGAGAAAGATTGCTTAAGCCCCTGCCCAGTGGGGAGTGCACAGCTGGGGGTGCACATGGGCCAGCCGCCCTGCAGGGCTGGAGGCAATGAAAATGACAGCTTGTCTCCTAGCGGTTCTGTGTGTGTGTGTGTGTGTGTGTGCGCGCGCGCGCGTGCGCGCATGTGTGTGTGTGTGCGTGCGTGCGTGCGTGTGTGTGTGTGTGCGTGTGTGTGTGTGCGTGCGTGTGTGTGTATGAGAGAGACAGGATTTCACTGTGCAGCTCAGGCTGGCCTCTGACTCCTTGTGTGTCCCAAATTGGTCTTGAACTTGTGGCAATCCTTATCTCATTCTCCCAAGTGCTCGGATTAATGGCCTGAAGCACAGTGCCTGGCGTCCTTGTGGCTTTTAAGATGTTCTCTTCCTCATTCTATCTCATTTCTCTCTTAGTTATGTTCACTGTGCTCTGTACTCAAGAGTCAGTGCCTGGGAACTCCTGTGCCTAGGACCGTGATCTTTGTGTTAAGTTGGGAGGAAAAGCATGGGAAATGTGCACCTTCTTGAGAGGGGCTCTGGTGTGAAAGCAGGGGATCTGATCCCCCCCCCAGCTTCCTGGGGTTGAGCTGCCCAGGGACTGGATGGCACTATCTCCTGTGTGTGGGCTTCTCTTACTAGGAGGAGGCAATGTTTTCTGTAGAAAGGGAGGCACTTCTTAAGGCAGATGAGAAGAAGCAGTGACAGGCACTGTGTTCTTTCAATGGAAATTGTATTTAGATTTGATTATGGTCCAAACCTTAGATTTTGAGTCATGTTTCTGCTCATTTCCATCCCAATTGGTCCAGACTCGGCATCTCAGCATATGCATCTCTGTGAGCTTTTCCCTTTTCTCTCATTTTCTTTCCTTTTATTACTGTGTGGCCATGTCATGATGACAGCTAACTCTGAGCCTCTAAATACATTGGGTTGCCTCTTCTGCGTTTATACTCAAGTGTCGTTTTTCTGAATGGGCATGAGAAATAGCAGCCAGTGAGCAAATCTGTGAAGTTGTTCACACACTAAGCTCTGTGTTCAGAGTTGGCTTTTCTTATGTGAGGGTGAGGAAGCCCGAGGTCTTAGATTTTATCACAGCAGTGTCCTGGCTTCTAGTTGGGGGGTTCAGTTATGATAGGCAATGGATGAGTGAATGGGAACAGCTCCTCACAGCCTTCACACTTTCGGAAGCGTGACCAGGAACTGACCGTTTTAGTTTTGCTTCCAGTTGCTGTGATAAATAGTCTGACCAAATAACTTAAAGGGAGAAGGAATTTATTTGGCTCAAATTCTAGGTTACATAAGTCAAAGCAGCAGGAACGTGAAGAAGCCCAGGCAGAGAGTGGTCCGTTAGTGCTTGCTTCCTTAGTGCTCCTCCCCAGAGGATTCAAGACTGTGTCAAGTTACCAGTACCCTGTGCTGGGGATAGAACCCAGGGCCTGTGTATTGCTGTACTGCCGGCCCTTTGCCTTTTAAAGGCAGGGTCTTAACCTATGCTATAGGTTAGCCTCAAAGTTAAGAACCCCCTGCCTCTGTCTTTGGAGAGCTAGCTGTTACAACCCACACCATGTCTGGCTTACCATCCTATCTATGGTCCAGTGTCTATTATCTTGATGGACAGGGCATAATTCATTCTGTTACCTTCCTTTGTTGTCGACAGAAAGAATAAGGGAGCATAAAGTTGAGGCTACCGTAAGTTCCCATAGGGAAAAACTGATATTGATCCTAGCTAGGTAGAAGCAGAATCAACGTGAACTTGGTAAGTCTGGCTCTTCCTGTAGGTAGGTGGGAGGATGCAGAAGGGGGAGAGATGAGAACTAGCCTCTGTCAACCGGAGTTTAGTGTTCCCCATCACATCTTGAAGTAGTAAATGGTTGATTTTCTTGAACTAGGATGATTCAGGCTCCTTCACTATTCTAGTTAAAAGAGTCTGAAGTTTCCAGAAATGTCAGCATCTTCCATGGTGGTGTTCATGCTTTCCCTCTTGAGAGTTTTCAAAATGTGTTTGTTTTATGATGATCTTACTAGATAGCCCTTGCTGGCCTGGAACTTGCTTTGTAGGCTAGGTTGCCCTTGAACTCACAGAGATCTGCCTGCCTCTCTGTCCTGAATGCCGGGGTTAAAGGCGTGTACCACCATACCCAGCTTGAAAAGCATTTTTATGCTTCTGAGTATAATTTCTTTGTTCCTCATTTATGCTGAATTGGCCTTCTAAAAATCACACAAACATTTTATGAGCTTCTTCACATTCAGATCTCTGCTCCCTTTTGAGTCTCAGGTACCATCTTAGTTCCTATGTCAGTGGAAAAGCCAGCCCTGCCATTTATTCCCTGTAAGACTGTCATTGGGTTTAGTTTTAACTAGTCATGATAGTTGGGTCTTATTGGGCTGCTTTAGAGAGTGGGGGCGATACCTCCCTCCAGGGTTCCTAGACTACTCCCCTTGGGGAAACTGGCCCATCTATCTTCCTGATCCTCTGGAGGGTCCTCCATTGCAGATCTACAATAGAAACTGTATTTTATATCGCTGGTAATGAGCACACAGAGCAGTCACCATCATAGGAAACCTTTGGCAGAAATCCAAACAGCGCAGTGGAGCTTCTTCTGCCAGGAAAGGCAGTAGCTTTCTGTGGAAGAAAGCAGGTGGGCGGTGAATGGCGGTGACAGGGCTGTGTCGTCTACTGTTCCAGAGGAAGAGGTTCAGCAGCCTTCCTGGATCCTAGCACTGAGCTCCGGAGCTCCTGTCACTTTCCTGACCTGCTTCTGAGTCTCTGAGTTTTAGAAGCACATTTTTGAGATGCAGCAAGATGGCCCAGTGAGTGAAGGTGCTTGCTCCGTAAACCTGGAGACCTGGATTTGTTCCCAAGAAGCCATGTAAAGGTAGAAAGGGAGGACTGAGTCCTTGGAGATGTCCTCTAACCTTCACACATTGGTTGTGGTAGGCACATGCATGCATGCACACATGTGCCCCTAACACGCATGTGCATGCACACATGTGCCCCAACACACACACAGCGAGCACATTTTTCAGATAATTTGACTTAATGAGAAAGGTGAGCCCATAATTGTGGATCTTGGCACAGTGATCATTTTCCTCTCTGTGAGGCTCATGTGTTTCCCTTTCCTGCATAGTAAGGAGTCCCCTGCACTGAAAGGAATGTATTGGTAGTCTGGGTAAACATCAAAATCTAGAAACTTCTCAAGTTGAAGCAGCACCTGTCAAATTTGAAACATTTATTTGTTGCAGTTTATTTCTGCTCTAGTCCTTTCAAGATTCTTCAGAGAAAACTAAAATGTGCAGGTTTCCCCAGTTCTTTGACGATTGTGTCAAAACCTAATTCATCAGGGAAGAAAACAAGAGGGTTCACTAGGCCAGCATCTTGTGTATGAGCGAAGGCGCATGCCTGCCATGGCATGTGTGACGGTCAAAGGACAACTTTGTGCAGATCAGTTCCCTCCTTCTGCTATGGATTCTGGGGATCAAACTCGGGCCTTCAGGCTTGTGTGACAAACATTTTTACCTACTGAGCCACCTCGTCCATCTTACCATAGTTATCTCTAACCAAGTCACTTAACATTATATCATTCTTGCCAGGCATGGAGCCCATTAAAACTGAATTGCTCATCCCCGTTCAGCTGTTTGAAGAACGTGACTTCAAGGTTCTTCTGTCTTCCCAGCATTAGACTGTGAGGATGAATGAGCAATGCCCAGGACAGATCTTTTAGTTTGATTATTTGTCTTGAGACAGGGTCTCCTATGTAGCCTTGGTTATCTTGGAACTTGCTATGTAGACCGGGATGACCTCAAACTCAGAGGTCCTCCTGCTTCTGCCTCCAAGTGTGAGATTAAGGTGTGTGCCACTATGCTGGACTCGGGGGTAGATCTTTGGGCTGAACAATTGACTACGGCATTTGCCCAAGTCTCCTGGAGGCAGGGTGGAAAGGTTCTGCCTCTGCCTTCACTGGATGGTTCTTCGCTTTGGTTTTCTTTTCTGTTGATACAGAGTCTCCCTGTGCTGCCTAAGTCGGCTACAAAGTCTAATCCTCTTGCCTCCCCAAGTGTGTGTTGCCTGGCTTTTGGTTTTTAATATATTCAGAAACATAGTACCAATTATAGATAGTACTAGTAGATAAACATCTTTTAAACCATCTGGCCTGGTTACGTTGGGTGGTAGAGACTTCATAATATATAGAAATTTTTTTGTCCAAAGACCTGGAGACCACTCTGGTCTGTGGTTGTGGCTTGTGTCCAGAAGGGCCCAACTATGCCATGGCCTGGCTAGAAAATGTCTGATCAGATGCCTGCATTGCTCTGCTAAGGCTGCTGAAACGTCACACTGCAATCTGGATGGCTCCAGCAAAAAGAATTTGTCCTCTCTTAGGCTGAGTTCAAATTCAAGGTATTGGCAGGTTACTCTGAGGAAGGATCTCTTCGGTTTCTCTCTCTAGCTTCTAGTCACTGCTGGCATTCCTTGGCTTATAATATATGACCATAGTCTCTGTAAAATGGCATTCTCTCTGAGTGAATGTCAAATGTGCCCAAATTGCCATGTTCTTATA
Source organism: Dicrostonyx torquatus (assembly GCA_028555095.1). Lineage (NCBI taxonomy): Eukaryota > Metazoa > Chordata > Mammalia > Rodentia > Cricetidae > Dicrostonyx > Dicrostonyx torquatus. The sequence continues at coordinate 4,079,782 of JAQHUG010000021.1, forward strand.
AGAGCAGCAGTTAATGGATGGAAGGGGACCCTGATCCAGTACGACCTTGTTTTAATTGGATTATTATATCTGAGAAGTCTTCATTTCCAAGCAAGGTTACATTCAAAGACAGCAAGGATTGTGTGTGTTGTTTTAGGAGCCACAGTTTGGTTGACAATACTTCTCTCATCCGTCTTCCTCCTGGACTGTGTTTCCCTATGGCCAGATTTTCTCTTGTGGACTCTTCAACCTCATATAGATTGATCTTCCCATAATACAGAGATATTCTCCCAGTAGGAAACACTCAACAGCAGCTAAGGGTTAAACTCTGGATTGACCAGGAGATCTTTCAGACTGTTCTCATTTGAGAGCCAGACCTTTGTCCAGATGGCACAAAGTGGAACAGGGACCTGTCCATCTTGCACAGGATCTTAATTGAAGCTGGGCTGGCCTGCCAGGCACTGCTAATTAATTTCCTCTCCTACTGGGTTCTTGAATCAATCACTTTGCCCCTAAGAAGATTGTTTGGGAAGTGATTGGATTTCCTGCATTCAAGAATTTTATAATTCTTGCTAACTAGGACCCTTCATGGGAACACAAGTTGAGAGTTGGTGTGAGTTTTTCATTGTGATTGTTATTTTAGGTTTTGGGGTACTAGGTTGGTTTGTTTTTGTTTTGTTTTCTTTTTTAAATAGCTCTCAGATGACAGAAGGAAAGCATTCAGTTCAGAAGAAAAATCAGAAACAAAATTTAATTCATGTATTATATACAGCTATGACCTTGCCCACTTCCAGAGACTATAAGACAACTGAAAGAAAACAAAAGAAAGGAAGAAAAAAAGAAGGACTAAGAGAGGTGACTCAGTAACTAGGAACTCCGACTGCTGCTGCAGAGGACCTAAAGTTTGTTTCCCAGCACCCACCATGGGCAGCTCACCACTGCTGTAACTCCAGCTCCAGAGGGTCAAACAGCTTTTTCCGGCTTCTGAGAATACCTTTATACATACACATATAAACACACATACATACATGGCATACATGCATACACACACAAATAAATAAATAAAATTAAATAAAAATTGATAACAGAAGAAATATAATATTACTGTGAGAAGATACTTTTTATTTAGAGGAAATAGAGCAGAAATTAAAAAGAGATCAAAGAAACATGGAATTAGGCAACTGTAAAAAAGTTGAATAAAGAGGCTGTGGGTGGCGGTGCATATCTTTAGTCCCAACATCGAGGAGGTAGGTGGATGGCTTACACAGTTCCAAGCCAGTGAAGACTACATAGTAATGACACAGAGGCCTGAGAACTGAACACAAGGAACTGAATGAAGGAGGAGGAGGAGGAAGAGAAAAGGGAGGGACGGGGAGAGAGAGAGAGAGAGAGAGAGAGAGAGAGAGAGAGAGAGAGAGAGAGAGAGAGAGAGAGAGAGAGAGAGNAGAGAGAGAGAGAGAGAACTTGACGAAGAGGGGCTAAGGAGTCCTAAGGGTCTGGGAATGGCTGGGCGGGTAAACTGCTTGCCACAGAAGTCTGAGGACCTATATACAGTACCCATATAAAAACTAAGCATGACAGAGCATCCCTGTAATTCCAGTGCCCTGGAAGCTGAGATGGGCAGATCCCTGGGGCTTGTCGGCTGGGAAATCTAGCTGAATCTGTGAGCTCTGGGTTCCGTAAGAGACCCTGTCTCAAAAGCAAGCTGGAGGATGATCAAGGAAAACATCATCCTCTGACTTCCATGCACACAGCTAAACATGTGCACACACATACACATAAATATGCATACACACAGGTGACAGAATGATGAGGGACTAAAGCTGAGAAACCAATCCCATCTAGAGATCCTCCAACCAGGTGTCCATGTATAGTTTAATGATGGGTGGGTGAATGACTGTTTTCTGTACAGCTGTTCTGATAGGAATAGCCAGACAACATTTAAAGTGTAAGTGGAGCTCCCTGCTGGGGCATTTTCTCTAGTAACTTTTCTTCTTCCCACGATCAGGTGAGAATGAAATCCTTGAAACTCTGCATGCCATTGCAAGCAAAAACCAGATCTGGAGATCGTATATTGGCATGGGCTACTATAACTGCTCGGTGCCCCAGACCATTTTGCGGAACTTACTGGAGAATTCTGGATGGTAATGTATTGCTTCACTAGAGAACAGGACTACGAGACTCCCGGTCCCTGCATCTCAGAAACTGCACGCTGATCCCTGCCCCTTTCTGCTCTCTGAGCTCCAGGAACCCACCTGGCTTCTCTGGTTGGGAAATTTCTTATAGGGTGTGGAAGTGGATTCTTTTCTCTTTCATGTTCATAAAGTCCAGGTCCGATGATCTCTTCCATGACAACCTGAATCTCTTTGCTGCTTTTGAACAAGACTTCATTCCTCTTTGGTGGGACCCCAGAGCACTTTAGGTTGTGTCTGAAGTAGTCACTCGGTATTGTAGCCTGGGAAAGAATCTTGGGCGTCTGTCTTTTGCCAGAATTTTCGAAGGACAATACTCATGTTCCTCTTCTCCCCACATTTCTTGGTCCCTAACCAATAGAAATGAAGTGACATAGTATCAGAAGAATGAAGACAGTAACATCAGCTTTATTGCCAGTACTTTATTAAGAAAATGAACATATGTCTGTGGACAGATATGTGCTTGCACGGTCAGCTTCTTGTTCTCATCTCACCTTGCCAATCATATAATTTATTCCCACCCCAGGGAGTCATGTGTGTCAGAATATGACCTTCAGGAGTCAATTCTCTTCTGCCATGGGATCTGGGGATGGGACTCAGGTCATCAGGGTTGTCTGGGAAGCTCTATCCTGCTGAGCCATCCTTCTGGTTTTGTCCCATCTTTAAAGGAACCAGATCTGTTGGCACCCTCATGCCTGCCCTCCACTCTGTGCAGAGGAGATTCTCACTGCAATATTCCCTACTTGCTTATTAATATGAGAACAGGAGAGCAGGCCCATCAACAGAACGAGTGTTTCAGCTTCTCGGTGCATAAATGTGCTTTCTACTGTGTTTGCATTGCCGAGGGCTTATTTTTCACTGTGGCTCTCGTGAAAGTTTGCATGGTAAACTCTAAGGTTGATTTCAAAGGCAAATGGCCTTTCTCTCCCCTCCTTAAAAAACAAAGCCTGCTGCTGCCCCTGAAAGGACCCCAAAGCGTGCTGCTGCCCCTGAAAGGACCGGGCAGCATTGCATTCTCTGCCTGAGCTCTGGCCTGTGGCTTTTGCTCTTAGTGACCATACAGATTATCTGCCATATTTCTCTCTGGCTGTGAGCTGGCATGCTAATTAACGTGGGATAGCCAGTGTTTTGAGAGGGAGACAATACTCTGTTTTTCTAGCCTCTGGCTTTGGGCACATTTTTAAATATTGCTGCTTTGTATTACCCCAAAGCTGCTCTGCACTCCGGCGGGATCCTGCACCCTGCCATGCTGATAGGGAGGGCCGTGAGCACGTGGGTGGGAGACTGTTCACATTATACTTCTGAATGGTTTCCATAGCGATGGAGCCAACAAATTCCGGTGACGTGAGGTGAAAATAAATGGGTCACATAGACTCCAAAGAATGCAAGCGTTTGGGCTCTATAAAAGAAACTGTAAAGCTGGGTCTAGAATTTGTTTCATGCAGTCCACTGACCCGAAGTCTCAGTCGCTGATAACATTAATAGCGAATACCAACATTTGCGTTTTCCTTGTGGCTTTCTGGCTTTTATAGTCTTGGCTGGCAGTAAGGTTAACAGAAGCCTTTTATGAATTTTATGGGCTCCCCTCGAAGCCCTCCTACTTTTTTCCAGTTCTAAAAGAAAGTCATAACCAAAATGATAGAGGAAGCTGGTTATTTTGGAATAAATGCCAATATCATATTGAATGTATTACCAAGTAACCTACCTATTTCAGAACTATAAGCCTTCTTAGATATGGAGATGCTTTTTAAAACACATCTAGAAAAAGAAGCCATTTGAATTAATGCCAATTTAGGCATATCCACAGATCACAGATACTATTTTATCCTCTTTTATATCTTCCTGGTACCTGAGACTGAACACAGGTCCTCACGCATGTCACTGTTAGGGACCACTGCTCTGCACTTCCTCAGACAGGTGTTTTTAAACACATTTTCCTTTCCTTTCTGTGTGATGGCAGCCCTTTGGTGACATCTTTCCTGCCTGTATGACAGCAGCCCTTTGGTGGCATCTTTTAAAATCTTTCTTTTAATATGTTACAAAAATTTTATTTTAATTTTATGCATTCTGGGTGCTTGCGTGGATGTGGGGCTCTGCTCCACATGCTCATGTGGTGCCCACAGAAGCCACAAGAGGGCATGAGATCCTTATGGAACTGGAATTACAGATCATTGTGAGGTACCACACAGGTATTGAGACTTAAACCCTGGTCGTCTGGAAGAACAACCAGTGAGTGCTCTTAACTGCTGAGTTGTCTCTCCAGATGTCCTTTGATAGCTTGTTTGTTTGTTTGTTTGTTTGTTTGAGACAGGATCTCACTAGAACCCTGGCTGTCATGGAATTTGCTGTGCAAACCAGGCTGAGCTAGAACTGTCAGAGATGCACTAACCTCTGCCTCCCTAGTGTTGAGAATAAGTGAGTGCCACCATGGCTGGTTTGGTAACATTTTTTAGCCATGAAATGCGGGTTATTCTTTACTTCCTTTCACAGGTTGTTGCTAAGAAGAGCTTTTATGCCTGTTATATTCCTACAGTGATTAACAAAAACCTGCAAATATGTTAAAAGTTTGAAGTAAAAGAAGTGACTTTCAAAGCAGTAGTGGTCACGTTAACTCAACGTTGTGTTATAAAAAGGGTTAGCAATGGGAAGGTTGGTCATGAAAAAGGAAACTACTAAATCTCACCAGCAGAGGTCATGGGGTCACTGCAGTCTCACATATGAGCACCCGTGCCCTTTTCCTGTGAGTAGCGGGAAGCCAGCAGAGATACTTGAGTTTTGTTTATTCGCTGTGCGCATGTGTGTTTGTGGGTATGGATGTGCTATGTTGCAAGTGGGGAGCTCAGAGGACAGCCATGTTGGTTCTGAGGACCAAATTTTGGTCCTTAGGCTTGATGGCGAGTTACCCTACCCAGTAAGCCGTCTTGCCAGCCTTGTCATAGATGCTTGAACGGGGGGTCAACATGTGCACGTTTGCACCTCCAATATGTGGCAGTTTCGACCTCCCAGATGAGCAAGGCAGTGGAGAAGGGCTGGGCAGGTACAGATCCCACGGGATGATCCTCATTTGGACCTGATTCCACTTTAGGCTCTTTTGAAAGAGGATCTCAAGCAGTCCAGGCTAACCTCAAACTCACGATGTAACAGAGGGTGACTTTGAGATTCCGACCTCCCTACCTCCCCAACACCTGGAGCTGGAATTAAAGGATGCACCACCATACCTGGTTCTTTTTTCTTGTTCTTTTCAAATTGATGAGAAATGTAAGGGTCTACTGTTTTAATTTTTGTGTATGTGTGTGTGTGTGACAAGTGCATACATGTATACCACACAGAGACCAAAGACCGAAGGGCATTACATCCTCTGGAATGGCAGTTATAAGTGGTTATGTCATGTCCTGCTGACTTTAGATTTTTTTTTAAGTCTCCCCAGCACACACACTGTCTGTCTGTCTGTCTGTCTCTCTCTGTGTGTGTGTGTGTGTGTGTGTGTGTGTGTGTGTATGCATGTGTTCCTTTTCCTTCCTTTTTTTCTCTCTCTTGAGACAAGGTTCTTGCTGTCTAGTCGAGGTAACCTCCAACTTTTAATCTTCCTGCCTCAGCCTCCCAAGAGCTGTGATTGCAGCATGTGCCCTCACACCTAGCTTTCACAGCCCTAGCCGACGCGGAACTTGCTATGGCAGTGGCAGCTGTTGCTCACTGTTGTTCAAGAAAAGCACCTGTAAGGTAGGACTGCTTTTGAATTAAAAAGAACATTTTTGTAGCTATTGCTCTTTTTTTAACTTAGAGATTTGCATGTGTTTGTATTTGTTTGTGTAGGCCTCATGTAGCCTGCTGCTAATCTTGACAATGTGTCCATCCCCATTACCCCGTACATCTGCTCCAGATAATAACTGTCTTGCCTCTTTAAAAAAATTAGGCTTGGTGGTGGTGGCACACGCCTTTAATCCTAGCACTCTGTAGGCGAATGGATCTCTGAGTTCAAGGCCAGTCTGTGTCTACAGAGTGAGTTCCGGGACAGCTAGGGCTACACAGGGAAAACAAAACAAAACAAAAATCAGAAAGAAAAATTATCCACGGGATAATGTTAACTGAAGAAAAAAAAAACAGGACCTCACACAGACTAAAATTCTGCTTCTTATAAGTCTAAATACGATTATTACATGGAAAGAGACTGCAAAGGACACCTAAATATTGATTGATTTGTCTTGAAGTTTGGGGATATTGACATATACTATTGAACAATCCCAGTACTCGGGAGGCAGAGGCAGGCAGATCTCTGTGAGTTTGAGGCTAACCTGGTCTACAAGAGCTAGTTCCAGGACAGGCCCCAAAGCTACAGAAAAACCAAAAACCCTGTCTCAAAAAACAAAAAACAAACAAAACAAAAAACCAAACCAAAACAGGAATTATGCAGAGAAGACTAGCATGGTGCCTTGCAATGACAAGATGGGTGAGGTTTTAAATAACGTGGGCTTTGGGTTTTTTGACTACACCTCTTTTGTGAATGTTCAATAACAAACTCAGCTGTTGTTGGTCTGATGGGGTGGGGAAAGAAAAAAATCACCCAGACGAAAATCCCTGTTTATGTTTTGATTCATTGGCTTGCTTTTATAAGCTTACAGGAATGAGATATTTTATACCTTGCTTTTCAAGGTCTTTTATTCCTATTATTTGTTTGAGTGAATGCTCTCCACTTTAAAATTAATATATTGCGAGCATCGTCTCCTGTCAGGAAAATTCAGAACGTCGTTTTCCGTGACAGCAGGCTCTATGCACGCCATTTAATTCGTCTCACCGTTCTCTTTTAACAGCCATACAGTTTGCTACTCATTTTTTTTTCCTACAGTGTTTATTACCGTGCTGAATTCTTTTGGAATATTTCTCTCTCCTCATGTATTTTCTTCCTGAGAATATATTCAGTCTTTCCTATTCATCAGTTGAAGTAACTGGTATATGCATATATTTCTCTGTGGGGGTGTGTATGTCTGAATACCTGTCTCAATCTCAAAGGATGACCCTGAACACAATGGAAGTGTCCTGTTGGACAGTCGGTCTAAACATGTGGCAGGAACAGTGTCACGTCTGTCTTCCTGGTAGCAAGCTGTGTGCAATGGTCTCGTCTGGTTAGAGGTCACCACTGCCCACTGTCTGTGCACTCTGTGACTTCAATTCTTTCACGTTCCCTTTCAACTGCCTGCCCTTTGTGTTGCATTGTATGAATCATTCATTCCAGTTCACCACTCACTGAGAGTTTGCCTTTACAGTTGCAAATCCAGGCTGCTCAAGGAATGAACTGAAGTAACAATGTGATCTGCTGTACACATACACACTCAGTTGCACCAGTAAAAGATTCAGAAAATAATTTCAAAGTGCTGATGCAGTACTGTGTGCTCAGATTGTCTTCAAAGACAAAGCATGTTAAATAAAGCCAACATAACAATGCTTTCAAAGCCTGCATATAATTACCAGAACAGGAGAGAAAAAAAGAAAAGGATATAAAAATCAAAGCCACAAATAAATCACTTAGAACTTTTGGGTTGACGTCTTAATTAATTGTTTATTGCTGTGATAAGACACCATGACCAGGGCAACATATAGAAGAAAGAGTTTATTTGGGGCTTGCAGTTCAGAGGGAACATGGGAGCAGGCAGGCTGGATCTTAGGAGCCAGTTTATAATAAAACACACATGGATGCCCTGGGGAAATAGCTCTGTCAAGTGTTTGCTGAGCAGCAGATCCCCGGCACCCGTGGACTAGCTAACGGCGTCTGCAATCCCTCTGCTGAGGAGGAGGAGGTAGCTGGATCCCTGGAGCTCATGGACCCGAGCTGATTTGATGAACTCCAATTTCAGGGAGGGTTTCTGCCTCCAAAGATAAGCTGGGGAACAACCGAGGAAGACGCCCAGCATTAACCTCTACCCTCCACATGCCCATGCAACACACATGAAATACATGTGTATGATAAGATAATTAGAATAGCAATGCAACAAAAAATACTGCAAAGAGCTGGGGGTGGTAGAACACCTATAATCCTAGAACTTGAGAAGGGAGGAGAGCCAGGGCCAGTTTAAGGCCAACTTTAAACCAAGTGAATGGCAGGTAGCCTGAGCTACACAGCAAGATTATGTGTCTAAAAAATAATAATAAAACAAAATGTCAGGGGGCTTAAGAGGTGGCCCAGGAGTTAGGAGCACTTGTCACTCTTGTAGAGGACCCAGATTTGGTTGCCAGCACCTACACGGTGGTTCACAATATTCTGTAATTGTTCTAAGGGATTTGATAACCTCTTCTGACCTCCATGGACACTAGACACACATGCAATACACATACACACATGCAGGCAAAGCATTCAGACATGTAAAAGTAAGTAGGTAAATCCAAAAAAAAAATGCAGAGGGAAAATAAGTACTGGTTGTGCCCAAAGAATTTTGTTTCTATGACAGTTCTATTCTTCCCTGTAAAACCTAAAGAAAACATGCCATTAATTGACTTCTCATTGCTGTGACCAAATCCTCAGCATAAGTAGTTTAGGGATGAATGATTTCTTTTGACTCGGGGTTTTATTTATTTAGTGTGTTGTGGGGTAGGGCTGTGCTCCCTGGGGACCTCTACCAGAGTATACCCAGTCAGTCTCAAGGATTGAACTCAGGTTGTCAGGTTAAGGGGCAAACACCTTGACCTGCTGAGCTATCACCTGGCCAGGTTCATCACAGTCAGTCTGTCATCATGGGTGAGGGAACAGGGCAGCTTGTGTCCTGGCAGCTAGGAACCCACCTTCTTTTTCAATCCAATTGTCTTCCAAACTATTTGATGGTGCTGTCCACCTCCAGGGTGAGTCTGTGCCCACATTCTGGCTGGGTCTTCTATCTCAGTTAACCCTTTCTGGAAACTTCCACACAGGCACACCCAGAAGTGTACTTCATTGATCTTTCAAGGCAATTTTAAGTCCAATCAAATTGATCATCTCAGACTCTTACTGATAGCTGTTACATAATTCTCAAGAGGTTTAGAGATTGAATTTGAAAACAAAGGAATTTCCTGAGCTTTTCTGGATAGGAGAGGCACAGTTTGGACGTGGTCTTCTGTTTCCCCCTCAGGGTCACCCAGTATACCCCATATCAGCCAGAAGTGTCTCAGGGGAGACTGGAGAGTTTACTCAACTTCCAGACCATGGTGTCTGACATCACAGGTTTGGACATGGCCAACGCCTCCCTGCTGGATGAGGCAACCGCGGCTGCAGAGGCGATGCAACTGTGCCACAGGTGAGAGGCTCAGGGCCGAGTTCCTCCACGGCAGGGAGCAACCTCAGGTGGGATTTCATAGAGGAATCTAGAGTCCCCCCCCAAAAAAAAATTCTGAATGTGGGACAATCAAAGATTTAAAATAAAATACTAATGAAGTCGAGGTCTTTCTGGCAGAACGCGCATCATCTGACTTCATTGCAGCTTTGGTCCTCAATACACAAACCACGCGTGCACCTTGAGCCTCGTGTGCCTCATGCCACACATCACCAACAACTGTTACCTGAAACGTCTCAGCTCAGGCTCAAGAGTGCTGCATGTTCTGAATTACAGCAGTGGGGTGTTTGCTTTTGTTCTTGTTTTGTTTTGTTTTCGGTCAGGCCTTGGGCACCCCAGGATGGACACCTGGGGTAGCTGAAGATGACCTTGAACTCCTGATTCCCCTGCCTCCAAACTTGGGTCCCAAGTTTAGAGTTATGGGTATGAGTCACCATGTCCAGCTGAACTATGGTACTTTTTATTGTAGGTAGACAGTCTTCTCTGCTCTCATAGAAGCATGATAATTTCACCTTTATATTTTTCTGCCGTAATTCCTCAGCATGTAGATGTCAAATGAGCATATCTTTGTGTTACATGAATGCTTGGTTTCAAAAGTTTCCTGTTTAATTTGCTGATGAATTTCAGAAAAAAGTTGCTAGATGGTTGTTGACTTAGGGTAAAGACAGAATTCCTGAATGTCTCTGGATACACTTCTGCCACATTGTGTGTGTGTGTGTGTGTGTGTGTATGTGTGTGTTGTATATATTTGTATCAAGAAGTATCTTAGTATTGATAATCATAAAGTCAAAGTGGCCATTAACTTGAGAAACACTAAAGGTGTTCTATATTTTCCATAATCAAACATTCAGTCAAGATTTAATTATTTTTATTTATTCATTTAATTAATTTTATTTTATGGACATTGGTGTGAGGGTTTCAAATCCCCTGAAACTGGAGTTACAGACAGTTATGAGCTGCCATGTGGGTTCTGGGAATTGAACCCAGGTCCTCTGGGTTCTTAACCTCTGAGCCCTCTCTCCAGCCCTAAGATTTAATTCTTTAAAAATAAGCACATCCATCTCATTAATATGCAGATTTGCTGTAGCAGCTGGGCCAGCCATCCCAACACAAAAATAATTAAATAGTAAATTTGCTTTTGTTTTTAAACAGTTGACATCTATCTTTATCTATGTATCATCTAGATATCAGGGTTGTTACAAAATAAATTTCTTTATGCTTTATTGTCAGCAAATCTTGATTTGGATGTGTATGTTATATATCTATATACCTTCTCTCATGAAAAGATTCATTTGATAAAAATGAGTCATGAGTTGAAAAAGTTTAAGAATAAGAAGTTGTGGTCTTAGACTCCTTCTTGCTGTACTCATAAAGAGGCTTACCATTTCTCTCTCTTTCCTGTCTCTCTCTTGCACACATATATATGTTGTGGGCACTTGTGTGTACATATACACTTTTATATATACTATATATATATATAAATGTATATATGAATGATCATATTATCAGTAAATAAAAATAGTCTGTTACAATAGGGTTTTTTTTAAGTACTTTCTAATACTTACCAAGAAAAACATTGTTTTCCTTATATGTCTATCCGCCATCTTAAGCATACATTTCATCCTCCTTGTGTCACCATGAGATGACATCTGCTCTCAGGAAGAAGCAAAGGGTGGGAGCTAGGGGTGCTTCTAGCCAATCAGAGGCCTCTCTACAGAGATGTCACTCAACAGCTTTCACTTACATTTCCTGACTACCCTTCCATCATGTGACCTGAGGAAATAAGCTCGGTGTGGGCCTATTCCTACCCTTGTTCCTCGGAGTATGGGGAAGAGTACTACTACTGTGTAATGAAGCGCAGTCAGCACACTTCTTCAGAAGAATTGGCCTTGTTTTTGTTTTTACTTTTTTCCATACAACCACTCCCCACTCCTTGTGTTGTCTATAAACCCAGGACCTTGGATATGCTGACACTCAGTTGTACTCCTCGTCTTTGTTTTTTCGAGGTCACGAATACTTGAATTTGGCATCTCCCCCTCTCCTCTTGCTGCCCTCTCCTGCCTTTGTTCCCTATTTACAAAGTATTTTGAACACCTCATTCTTTCTTAGCTTTCTAGAATAGGACTTTGAGATTTTTCTTAGTTTGTTTTACATGCACGTGTTTGTACATGTGGGCATGCCAGTGTGTGTGCATTTGTGTGCATATGTGTGTATGTGCCACATGCGTTCAGGTGCCTATAGAAGCCAGAAAGTATCAGACTTGGATACCTGAGAGCCTCCTGAACCTGGGTCCTCTGGAAGAGCAACAAGCTCTCTTAATCATTGAATCATCTCTCCAGACCCGAGAATAAGTGTCTGTGCCATGAAGGTGCCACGATTATTTAACCTCACATCTGCTGTTATACATTTAATTTATTTTCACCATTTTCTGTTACTAAAAATATACCATGTGCAGCCCTAAAATAAAACTTTCTCGGAAATTCTAATTGTTTCCTGAGGATCTATTTCCAGAAGTTATTGGGTCACAGGGCACAGTTAACAATTGCTCTACAGTTCCCCTTCCTCCACTCCATCTTGGAAGACTATTAGAACACATCTTCCTGGAAGACTTTTCATGTAGGTTGGGAAATCTGCCCACATTCAGGGTGTCTTCCAAGGTTTACTGCCTCTGAGTGCCCATATGAGTTATATTACTTGGCTCCCACATATGTGGGCTATGGGTGCAGGTACAGACCCACTCAAGGTATGAAAATCCTTGTGGTGAAGCCCACCTGGTGCCCTTCCGCTTCGTCAGCAGCACTGAGAGTAAGTTCAGGTACTTCATAAACACACACAGAGATAGTCATTTACGTATCTTCTTTATTATTATTCTCAGCTTTTTGTTTTTCAGTAATTTTATTCCCTCCTTCTATATCTTAAAGTTATTTTTTTTATCCTTTCAGGCAGGATCTCATAGTCCAGGCTGGCCTGGAACTCACTGTATAGCTGAGGATGACCTTGAACTTCTGACGTTCTTGTTTTCACACTCCAAGTGGTAGAGTTACAACCACTCACCACCACGCCCATCTTATGTCACGCAGAGGGTGGAACCCAGGCTCTCAACACATGCTAGGCAAAGCACTCTACCACCTTCGCCACATCCCGGTCCCAGGGACAGCTTTTAGCTCACACTCACAGACGTGAAGGTGTCTGGTCTTTGCTGACTTGATGGATTGGGCTGAGGGTTTCCTACCTGTCCTGCAAGGCTTACCTTGAGCTGCTTGATGGAGGTGGACTACTCCCCTCAGTAAATGTCTGCTTCTTCCCTCCTTTCTCCTTGGGTCTTCATTTAGATTAGCTTCATAAATCAACTTGGAGAGTTAAGTGTGTACACTTCTCAATTTTTCAACTAGTCACTGTGAAGTAGGGTTGTCTCCACTCATTGAGTCCCTGCTAAGAATTTTCTCCAATTTGTTTTGATTCAGATTGTGGGAAGTATTTCACACTAGGTGATATTTTTTAATCTCCCCAACTTGACATATTCCTTAAGTTGATATCTGTGCCAAATGTAATTGTATATGCTACAATCCTAGCATTCAGGAGGCTACAGCAGGAGACTTGCGGTGAGTTCAAGGCCAGCCTGGGCTGAGATCCTATCTCAAAACAGCAACAAAACAAAAATGAAACAAATTATATATAAATTATAAAACTTATTATCTGTATTTAATGAAAAACATCTATCAAACTGAGTAGCATATAATTCAAAGTAAAGCATGCTATATACTACTTCAAGTCTCCAAAGGAACCATTGTGTATTTACTGGGAAATTAATAGTGTAGCATGACGCACAAGGGCACACCTTCCATGCCCTTTTTTGTCTAGAGATGCACTTGGTACCTGAATTGTCTGTACACAAGGGTTTTGTTTCCTGAAGCCATAGAGAGGGACGTCTTCCAGCACCAGCACCCTAGAGCCTACCCAGCTCAACTCAAGGAGTTTGGCCTAGATCATCTCTAAGTGTGCCTCTTTCTAGAATTCTTTTTTATTTGTGTGTATGTGTGTGTGTGTGTATGAATGTGTGTGTGCATGTGTGTGTAAGTGTATATGTGAGTATGTGTGTGAGTGTATGTGTATATGTGAGTGTGAGTGGGTGTGTGTGTGAGTGTGTGTGCATGTGTGTGTGTGTGCCCAGGTCTGTCTTATTTCACCCAGCGGAGACTCTTTGCTGAAGCGTCCCATGTGACAAAAGTCTAAGATATAACACTTTAAAAGACTTTTTTGAGGTAGTCATTTTAATTTCCTCTTATACCTAATATTTTCCCTTTTCTTTTTATCATATAGATTTTTTTAATTGAGTTGATATTTGCTAAGTTTTATTAGAACAGAGTTGAATTTCCGTGGCTGCAATCAGGAGCTCCCAGTCATTAATCTCCCAGTTCTACTTACGCCATGCTTAGGCTTTTCCTCCTGCTTTGCCTTCTTAGGAACTCTGAGTTCAGTGCTGGCAAAGTGGCTCAGTTGGTAGAGAACGTGGCCAGGATTAACCCCAGCAATACCTGTACTAGGCTGAGTGACACATGCTTGGAATCTCATCTCAGCACGGTGGAGGCAGGAGGATCAGAAGTGGCTCAGTTGGTAGAGAACGTGGCCAGGATTAACCCCAGCAATACCTGTACTAGGCTGAGCAACACACGCCTGGAATCTCATCTCAGCATGGTGGAGGCAGGAGGATCAGAACTTTAGTAAAGACCAGCCTAGAAAAAAAAAAAAAAAGACCAGCCTAGAGAAGACCTAAGACCCTGCCTCCACAAAGAAAAAGAAATAAAAACAAACAAGAAAGCAAACAAAAACTGCTATTCTGAAACTCCTTTGGAAGTGTTCAAGGGTGAATGTGCTTTTTCTTTTCAACAGACACAACAAGAGGAAGAAGTTTTTTGTTGATCCTCGTTGCCACCCACAGACAATCGCCGTTGTCCAGACTCGAGCCAAGTAATTGATTTAATTTGTGCTTTGAACCAAGGGTAATATCATCCTCCTTCTACCTCACCTCTGTTTCCCACTTTCAGTCTGATTGGACATGAACCTGCTTTATACTGAGTTTGCTGAGCTGTCTTTTCCTCCCTCCTTTCTTCCATGGATGTCTCTGCTAACTACCTTGTCAGTTCTGGGGGATACACGCACAGTGAGTTTAGCTGTCTTTGCACTGTAGTAAGTTACCATGCTATGTCAGGTCTGGGGGATACACACACAGCGAGTTTAGCTGTCTTTGCACTGTAGTAAGTTACCATGCTATGTCAGGTCTGGGGAATACACGCACAACGAGTTTAGCTGTCTTCGCACTGAAGTAAGTTACCATGCTATTCTGTCATCGTTTGGTAAAACTGAAAACATTCAAATTGACTTGTGGCAGGAGGATTTCAAGTCTGTAATATAAACCTTTCGCAACTAGACATCAGGGCTATAGCTCAGTAGTAGGGCACTTGCCTCAAATGGGTAGGGCCATGGGCTCAATCCCTGGGACCATGAAGGAAACAGTCAGAGGACTGACTGATCTTACAGTGGGTAATTACACACACACACACACACACACACACACACACAATCCCTGGGATCATGAAGGAAACAGTCAGAGGACTGACTGATCTTACAGTGGGTAATTACACACACACACACACACACAATCCCTGGGATCATGAAGGAAACAGAGGACTGACTGATCTTACAGTGGGTAAATACACACACACAAACACACACACACAAACACACACACAATGAAATAACTTCAGCCATGTTTCAGGCAGTTGGAGAAACAGCTCACACAGAACTGCTATGGTTTCTGTATGCTTGTGTGCAGATGTAGTTTCTAAGAATCCTCCTCACACCCAGAGGAGCAGTGTGAGCAGCTCTAAGGGCCTTTGCCTCGGTTCAGTCCTGTGAGCCACTGAAGCATCCCCAGCTTAGCCGCCACTGCTCTGGAAACGTGGGCCACTCTTCTGATTAGAGGGTTTCCAGAATCTTCCTTCCCGTCATCAGGATGTTTTCCATTTTTATCATAGCTGACCCGGAGTACATGTCACAGGGATGGCTCGGTTGCTGTAGGTATTGAATCTTTAGCTCTAGGAGAGTTGAGGAGAGGGGAGTGGGAAGGACGGAAGGAAGGAACAGAGCAGAGTGATGCATGTGTACGTGTGAGTTGGTGGGGAGCATGGTTACCAAGAAAGGGCCAAGTATGAGATGAGGGGGGGCTGGGAGTGGGACCCTGAGAGAAAGCACAGGAAATGAATACAGTCTCATTGGAAATAAGCTGGTGCTCATTACATTTTCTGGACTAGCAAGATGGCTCAGCTGGCCTAGCAGCCTGAGCTCTATCACCAGAACCCACGGTAGAAAGAGAGAGAGCTCACTCTCAAATGGTGTCCTCTGACCTCTTCACATGTGCTTCGACATGTGAGAACCTGCACTCACAAACACATCACACACATGTACACACACACATGTACACACACATGCATACATGCACTCACAAACACATCACATACACACACTAATAATAATAATAATTTTCCCTTGTATTTACAGATATAGGGGGGTGCTTGTCGAGCTGAAGTTACCACATGAAATGGATTTCAGTGGCAAAGATGTCTGTGGGGTGCTGTTCCAGTACCCAGACACTGAAGGGAAGGTGGAAGACTTCACAGACCTTGTAGAAAGAGCTCATCAGACTGGGGTAGGTAAGCCCCTGGTTGAAGCCCAGGAAGGTATGTCCTAGTTTTCATGTGTCTGCCTTTTGGTGTATTTTAATTCCTTTACAGTTACCACACAGAATGGTGAGATTCTCTTGCCCTGCTCCTTCCTGTTCGCTAATGTCACTCACTAATTCATGGTGCTCAGTGGCAACAAACAAATCTTTGTTGCGTGGATGCACAAGCAAATGGAATTCCCAAAATGCACCCTCCCTGCCAGTGTGTCTGTGGTAGAAACAACTGTGGCTTCACAGCTCAGGAGAAGGTAATAACCTTGACCTCTTCTCCATTCCCTCTCCAGAGCCTGACCTGCTGTGCCACTGACCTTTTAGCTCTGTGTATTCTGAGGCCACCTGGAGAGTTTGGCGTGGACATTGCCCTGGGCAACTCCCAGAGGTTTGGAGTGCCACTAGGCTATGGGGGACCACATGCAGCCTTTTTTGCTGTCAAAGAAAGCCTGGTGAGGATGATGCCTGGAAGGATGGTGGGGGTGACAAGGTAAAGTGTCATACCCCTCATTGTGATTCTTACCTTCCCTGTTCTTTCTCTTTCTGTGTGCATGTGTGTGTCTGTCTGTGTGTTTGTGTATGACTATATTTGTTGTGTGTGTAGGAGACCAGAAAAGGCATTGGATCCCCTGAAGCTGGAACTATAGGCAGCTGTGAGTTGCCCAGTGTGGGTGCTAGGAAACAAATCAGGTCCTCTAGAAAGGCAGCAAGTATTCAACAGCAGAGCCACCTCTCCAGCCTCCTCTCTCTCCCCTCCCTGGTCTTTTTTCTCTGATTTCTCTACAAATCTAATTGGCCCCTGTCAAGTAGATTAAAGACAAGTATAACACAAATTAAGAAGAGGGAATCCATCTTGTGTGTGCACTGGTACTTCTGCACACTGTAATTCAGACAATATGAAAAAGTATATGCATCCTCTGTAAGGTATGAGTATACCCATGTCCGGGGAATCTCGGTTGACGGAGGTCTGGGAAGATCTGCACATGTTAAGTGCTTTGTGTCTAACCAGATAGTTCTTATATTATCCCATTGTGGAAGGAAGAACTCACTTATTCAAGCTGTCCTTCACACACATGTGCGCACGCACGCGCACGCACACACACACACACACACACACACACACACCACACACATGTACACACACACACCCCAAAAACAAGTGCAGAAAGGAATTAAAAGCATAAACTGAGTGTGATTCAGTTGGTGTCTGGAGGTTCCTGCCATGTGACTTTGAGTCTTGATGGCTTCTCTTTGATGGTGCTTCCTTCCTAGGTTAAGATTTGTGCTGGGGAAATCTGAGTTTTATCATATTCCCCCAAAACTAACTATCTATCTATCTATCTATCTATCTATCTATCTATCTATCTACCTACCTATAATCTGTCTATATCTATCTATCATCTAATATTTATATCTATCTTTATCTTCATCTCTATCTATCTGTCATCTATCTATCACCTATATCATCTATCTGTCTATATCCATTTTATATTACATAAGAAGGGAAGTCTTTATGAGGAAATAGTGAGACTGTTAGTATCCCTTTTCTGTTTTCTTAATAAGCATTCAGTCTCTTCAGACCTCTAGTGGAGAAATTCTGTTTTCTCAGTTTATCACCCTTTACCCTCTATCAGCCACGGAGACTGAGTGACATGCTCCCTGGTCCCATCACCCTGTTAGGCAGAGTAATTCCCGGCAAATTTTCTTTCACTGCTCCAGGCTTTCTTGTACATGCCTCAGTGCCTCGAAGTTCATATTGCAAACCTATAGATAGTCCTATTGAGAAAATGGACATTTGGAAGTGGTTTTCTTATAAACTTGCACCGACACCAATATACTGAATCCCCTTCAGCTGGGAAAGCAAGTGCATCTCGGACAGTCCTGGGCTGTGATTACCTGTGCTGAGTATATGTGTTGTCTTGACTCAGGGATGCCACAGGGAAAGAAGTGTATCGTCTTGCTCTTCAGACCAGAGAACAGCACATCCGGAGAGACAAAGCCACCAGCAACATCTGCACCGCACAGGTAAGTGTCGTATCCAACCTGACTGCTGCATTCCTTCTCCAGATGCTGAACCGTGTGTATCCTGGTGATGGGAGATCTCACGACCAGAGAAGCCTGGTCCTGCATCCAACTGCCATCCTGTGTCACATACATCTCCTGTGCATTCGTTTCATCCTGATTAACAATACAATAAAAAGTACAACCTTGGGGCCCGAGAGATGGCTCCGGGGTTAAGGGCGCTAGCTGTTTCTCTAGAGGATCCAAGTCGGGTTCTCAGAACCCGTGTGGTCTAGCTCCAGGGGATCCAAAGCCCTCCTCTGGCCTCTGAGCACACCTGAATACACATCACATGCATTCACAAAGACATGCACATGCATACAAACACCTACAGAGAAGTAAAAATAAATCTTAATAAAATATATCATTACTGGGCAGTGGTGGTACACACCTTTAATCTCAGCACTCAGGAGGCAGAGGCAGGCAGATCTCTGTCAGTTCGAGGCTAGTTTGGTCTACAAAAGCTAGTTCCAGGACAGACTCCAAAGCTGCCCTTCCCCATGTCCTTTGAGTGTATTTTTTATGAAGTACTGGGCTCATGGTGTCTTATTTCTTAGCCATGGGGCAGTCCATATGGGTAGAAATGTAACACTCTCTCTTTGAGCTACAATGAAAGATCTCCAAGAAGGAGGCCAGGAGGGCAGAGGTGACATGATGGAAGGGAAGGTCCAGACGGGCATCTTCTGGTAGTCATGGAACATTCTTTTGGGGGTCCTGAAAAGGGTTCTTGAAATTGACAGGAGAAAGGTAGTGATTCATGGACTTCTGACCTCCTTGAAGTTGCTTCAGGACTTGAGTCAATTTTAGAAACTCAGCTGCGGCT
>JAQHUG010000021.1:4115559-4155680 GCA_028555095.1 Dicrostonyx torquatus
TGTATATGACCTCAAGACTGAACACTCTGCATTAAACAACTAACGAGGGGGCTCATCCCTAGGGAAGACTACTTGCTCCCTAGGGAAGACTACTTGCCTGTAACTTTCTGTCTAGGGGTGGAGTCCCATGAGAGTTTTTTTCTTCTATATTAGCAAGTCTTTTGGTGTTACCTTTGTCCATCTTGTGTTTAGGGAGCCATGCTGTTGAGGTGTGGCTCTCCTGTCATTTCTAGCAAGGCATGATCTCATTGCAGTGCTCTGATTCCTCTTAAAGTCTTTCTGCCCATCTTCCTCAATGTTCTCAGCGTTCGGGTCAGGAGTTGGGTTGTAGATGTGTTCACTGGGGCTGGGCATCCATGATCTCATTCTCCGCGTGTTGACAAGTTGTGGTTTCTTTGGTGGTCTCCATCTGTCACAAACAGAAGCTTCTTTGTATCGGGGTGAAAGTTACCTATACCTGGGCTGTAAGAATAATGTTTAGAATGGACTCAGGGATTGTGCTGGTTTAGTAAAGTGGTAGTTGTAAGTTCTCAAAATCCATGACTTCACTAGCTCCGGGAGAGGGGGGTTGCCTGAGTTTCTAGTGTCAGGCATGATTTCCTTCCTGTTGGGCAGGCAGCAAGTCCAATTACACAGCTCTTGCTTACCTCAAGGATATGAATGCCCAAGGATATTAAAGTCCCTTTCTACAGGGGAAAGGATGACCTGTGTGTGCGTTGCCTGGGCTGCAGGATAGACTTCTATTTGGAGCAAATCCCCTGAGCATTTGTTACAGAGTCACTGCAGAAAGATCCAGTTCTGTAGATTTCTTATGGAGGATGCACAGGACTCCAAATCCAGATCCCACTGTCAAAGATCTGGTTTAGCTGAGATAAGGCAGGCACATGGTGAACACTGCAGTAACACTCCATGAACAGTAGGTGTACAGGCTGATCTAAGCCATGTGAGTATGTGAAGTAAGATGAAATTTTTTTTTAAGGTGTGTGTGTGTGTGTGTGTGTGTGTGTGTGTGTGTATACCCAAGGAAGTAAGTCAGAAGGCGGTGTCAGATCCTCCAGAGTTGGTGTGTTTCAGACAATTGTAAGCTGTTCAGCGTGAGTGCTGGGAATTGAATCATCCCCTGGAAGGAGCAGAAATGCCTTTAACTGCTGAACCCTCTCTCTAGCCCCTGTGGTAAGAGTTTGCTGGAGGAAGAAGATCGTTCATTCATCTGCCAGTGTTATCGATCACCCTTTTCCTTTTCATCAGCGTGCTTGGCACAGAAAATAAAGTAAAGAACAAAGTGAACACACACTTTGCTGTCAGGGGTAGCCTTGGGGGGCCTTATGTTGAAAAGAACTCAATTGTGTCAGGGTGTGGAGATGATGTCCGGCACAAGGACCTTGTGTGGAAAGGCCCAGCATGAGAATTAGCTTGATGTGTTTCGAGGGTGACCTGGGCAGATGAAGAGTAGTAGGGGAAATTGGTATAATGAGTCACAGGACTGCCAGGCAGTGGTGGTGCACACCTTTAATCCCAGCACTTGGGAGGCAGAGGAGGGCAGATCTCTGAGTTCAAGGTCAGCCTGGTCTACAGAGTGAGTTCCAGGACAGCCAGGGACACACAGAGAAACCCTCTTTGAAAAACAAAAACTAGCAACAACAACAATAATAAAAGGCATTAAGTGGGGCTGGAGAGATGGCTCAGGGGTTAAGAGCACTGACTGCTCTTCCAGAGGACTTGCGTTCAATTCCCAGCACCCACATGGCAGTTCACAACTGTCTGTAACTCCAGTTCCAGGGAACCTGACACCCATGGCAAAATGTACATAAAACAAACAGTCAAACAAATAAAAAGATGTTACGTGTGCTAGTGCTTTGGTTTCAGAAGTCAATACAGCTGATGAGTAGCCTTTTTGCCTATGGAAAAAGAGAGGGGTAAAGCTGACTCCGTGTCGGGGAACAGCTGCTAGGTGTCTTGACTCCTGTCAGACATGTCCCTTCATTTTGTTGCAATCAACTAAAGCCCCCGTTTAGCCAGTCAGTGTCTGACTCCCCACCCCACCTGGCTCCGCTGATTGAACCCAGGGCCTCAAACTTGCTAGGTAAGCACTCTACCCCAGTCTAAACTCCCATCCCACGAGTTTGCTCTTGGGACTCTCAGTCCTGGTGACACAAACACGCTCAAAGAGCAGTTCTCTTTGCAGAGGAAACCTGTGGCTCCTTGAAACCTGTGGCTCCTTGACACCGTCGACACCATACCAGGACGTTGACCCGTGTGCGGTTGACTCAGCGTTGCTCACAGGAACATGAGTCATTAAGTATGCTCTCCAAGTGGTGCCTGCAAGATAGGGTCAGAGCTGCTAGCAGCTGTATTGATTCAGGGCAGGATGCCATGACAACAGCCAAGTTTCTGTGCAACAGTGTGGCCTTTGTCTGACTCAGTATTTGATTTATTAGAAAACATGTTATTATTCTAGGTGTGATCGTTTTGTTGCGGTTATAATTGTAAAATATCTCTGCTTTGAAATATACATATTGGTTTGATCTGATAAACCGTGAACCTGAGGTTAGTTTCATAACTGCTTAGTTATGCATAAAAGGGTTTGTTAAGTGACGCATGTGTTTAGAAATGAGACTCACCCTAAACTAATCCTTATAATTTCTTATAATTTCAGAATTTTCTTCCATTTAAGTTAGAAATGGGTTTCTTATATTTTCTCATGATTTTTTTTTTACCAGTCTTATTCCCTTAGTAAAATCATGTATGTTTGATGGTACTGAACTGATAAGCAAGGCCCAACTTTGGTTAGTGTCCAGCAGCTACTTTTGTTCCTAGATAAACTAGGACCATGAGTGTTTAACGTGTGGTTAGTGTCTAGTAAATACTGAATGAACCCTACGACCATGACTGCCTAGCTTGTGATTATGTCTGATAAATACCGAATGGACAGGTGAAAGTCACAGCCCTGACTCTTCTCGTCTTGTCTTTGCAGCGGAGCCCAGGGCGAGTATGCTGGACTGGCCACTATCAGAGCATACTTAGACCAGAAAGGAGAGAGGCACAGAACGGTGAGCATCAGCAGGTGGCTGGCTCTGCTATGGGTGGTCACAGGCTCAGATCACAGGGTCCCTTTTGTTCTGTGGGATCTGCCTTTCCAGTCTTCTTGGAAGTGGACAGGGAAATACTCCAAGAAACATATCTGTGAAGTGACCATCATGATTCTTGCTTCCAAGATATCCCATGTAATCATCATGAGGGGAAGCATCCAGAGATGAAAGGCTTTTGCGCAAACCCAGCATCTGGAGTCAGCCAGCTGGCCAGTGAAATGGTCTCTAGGGAGTAGAAGAAGGCGGGCAGCAGGATTGCTGCCATTCCTGCCCTCCTCTTTGGCTCAACCCTAGCCCTGGGCCTAAGACCGAAGCAACTTTAAGCCTAAGTATGGTCTGGGTCATATGTATCCTCAAAAGATGCTCATAAATGTTTCCCCATGGGTTGTTCTCAGCTCTGACGACTGTGATGGGAGAGGATGTATTTCTGCTACAATCTTTGCTTTGGGCATGGGAGTCAAGTTTGCAAAAGTGACTCCTCTCAGATTTCCTGGGGACCAGCTGGTGCTACCAGACACAACTCGGGTCCCAGAAAAATGTGGTATGATTTAGCCAAAGCCTCTAGTTATGGCCAAAGGAGTCCCCTGTTCCTGGTCCCTCCATTTTGGAGGCCAACTCTGTCCTAGGGTTTCCACTAAGCGGGGGACTGAAATTTTTAGAGGGATTGTAGAGTAGGTTTCAGAAGCCAGACAAAGGCCCTGACGGTTCCAGGAGAATTCCAGAATGCTCTTTCCTAAGTGTGCAATATCAGTGAGTCATAGTGTAAGCTCCGGTCCTTTCTGAATTTATTGAAGCTGAAAGGGTTTTCTGGCTAGGCTGGATTGGATTTTGCAATGAAGAATTTTGAAACTTTCACTTTCTCCTTGGGAAAAAAAAGAAAAGGAACACTATCTCCCTGTATCTTTCCAATGGGAATAGAATTTTCTTTAAAAATCTATCTATCTATCTATCTATCTATCTATCTATCTATATCTCTCTACCTACCTACCTACCTATGTATTGTGGTGATGGTGATTGAACCCAGGCCTTTCCCACGCTGGGGCAACACTATACACCTGAGCCACATCATCAACAGTTTTGATTGTTTGCTTACTATCATTATCACCTACATATAGCCCAGACTGACCTCATAGTCTCTGTCCTGCTGAGAAATCCTTGAGCTCCTCATTCCATCTCCTGCCTCCACCTTCCAGGTGCTGAGATTGTCTTCCTGAGTCCACGCTCAGCTGGTTTTGCTATTTTGATTTGTTCCTATGTTGGCTGAGGTAGGGTCTCAGTACATAGTTTAGGCTGGCCTTGTATTTGCCAATGTTTTGCCTCAGTTTCCCTAAGTGCCGGGTTCACAGATTGGACTGATTTTAAACAATCATTGAAGTAAGCCATTTATGAATTCAGAAATTACTGGACACCCTGGGCATGCACAGGGACAGTGTGGTGGCCTGAGATCTGGTGATACAGTAGACAGGCATTTGATTTTGGATTTGCTCACTCGGCTTTCTTGGGGTCATCATCTCCGAACTCTGTGAGGGGTGGTCTTGAGACCTCAGTGACTCGTAGAATCAGAAAGGAAACTATGGAGCTGAGATGTCCGGTTAAGGGAACACCAGATAATCCTTCATGGTTCCCAAATCCCCGTAAGCCTTGGAGCTCCTCATCATCCACACTGCACAGCCATTGCTTGACAGAGAAGCCATCAGATCAGCGCTCCTCAATCTTCCTAATGCTCTTTAACACAGTTCCTCATGTTGCAGCGACCTTCAAACATAAAGTTGTTTTGTGGCTACTCCATCACTGTAATTTTGCAACTGCTACGAATCGTAATGTAAATATTTTTAGAGCTAGAGGTTTGCCAAAGAGGCCTTGACCTACAGGTTGAGAACCACTGCACCAAACCCACTCTGGCAGTGTCTGCGGAAGGCCTACGACTGAGCAATGATAATGGGCCAGCCAGAATTCAGATTCTTTCCATTCTCTGGTATTTCCCAAGCCTGTGTTTACCTAACTCTGCCTTCTGACACTTGGAAGCAGTTGCTTTGATATAGGAGTTGGGGACCAAGCCAGAAACTCCAAATGAGAGATCTTCTGAATCAGGTAGACCTCCATCTTTGGTGACTGGCTGTCTTTGCTCTTGCTCCCTCTCTTGGCATCCCAGTCCTCCTCCGCTCCCCATGCCCTGGATGTGATATCTTCCCTGGCACTGGTGCGCACCCTGCTATCACAGACGCTGAGAGGCCATTCTGTTGGCGAGTGCAGGATTCTGCACTTCTGGACAGTAAAAGGAGAAAAGCAGGGAAGCCCCTGCAGCCACTGAGCTCAGAAACATGACAGAGCTCACCAGTCTGGAAACATCGGCATCCTTCTAGACAAACATTTAATTTAAGCCCCTTTTTTAGAAAAGAAAAGAATGACTTATTATTCAAATCGCCAGGGAAGATTTTCCACATTAGTGACGTCAAGGCCGCTGTTCCCACACAATAGGCTCTAGTGGAGTTCAGTTAAACATACCCTTCGCTTTTGAAAAGGAGTTGGAGACGTTGTGTGCTACAGAACTGCCCAGGTTCCTGACGGGTCTCTGCCTTCAAGCTGCATTGGGAAGTTATTTCACATTTGCTCTTTGGTCAAGTTTCAGAGACTCCTGAAATAGAATGCCCAAGTTCATGATTCATAGTTTAATTTGGGAAAATGAATTATTTAGCAATCACCATGCACTAGGCACAGAGCATTTCCCAGCTCAGCTCTCACTTTGCTGGTCAAATCTCAAGTCTTCTGACCAGAGACCAAGTTTCCTATAGAAAGGGGAGACACTGGCCTTTCACGTGTACACATATACACTTTATTAACATGATTATTAAATTTTGAGAACCGTTTTTCTTCCTGAATGCCTGTCAGAGCCTTTAATTGTCAGTCATTGCCTTTAAAACACAGAAGTTTCGCGGGGCAGTGGTGGCGCACGCCTTTAATCCCAGCACTCGGGAGGCAGAGGCAGGTGGATCTTTGTGAGTTTGAGACCAGCCTGGCCTACAAGAGCTAGTTCCAGCACAGGCTCCAAAGCCACAGAGAAACCCTGTCTCGAAAAAAAAAAAACAAAAAACAAAAAAACAAAACAAAACAAAACACAGAAGTTTCTAACTCATCATATGTTCAGCCGTTCTTTGAAGAGGAGGAAATCTGTAGCTCTGCACCAACCAGGCTTCCTAGAAGATAGGACCTAGCATCCCCCTACAGGATATAATGGTACCATGGTTGGATTCACCTTCGACTCTAAGGCTTAGAGAAACCAAAACTTCAACTCTGGGTCTTAATACTTCTGTGTCCAGCACAACCCTGTGATTTTAAAGTGAGGGGAAAAGTAACACTGTGAAAGTAACTTAAGGTCCTTAGACTCCACAGAACACAAGCATGTCTACTGTGAAAGTAACTTAAGGTCCTTAGACTCCACTGAACACATGCGTGTCTACTGTGAAAGTAACTTAAGGTCCTTAGACTCCACAGAACACAAGCATGTCTACTGTGAAAGTAACTTAAGGTCCTTAGACTCCACTGAACACATGCGTGTCTACCATGAAAGTAACTCAAGGTCCTTAGACTCCACTGAACACAAGCGTGTCTACTGTGCATCTCTCCATTGTTCCAGGGATTAATTTTCCATGGCTGCTCTAGCAAATGACTACTCAGGGACTGACTTATAGCTAGAGACCAAAACTGTCTTCATGGTGTTGGCAGGGTGCTTACCTTTGGTTGAGCTAGGGAGGACCTGTTACCTTTTCATAGCTTCTGCAGGCCGTGTGTGTGTGTGTGTGTGTGTGTGTGTGTGTGTGTGTGTGTGCATATGCAGGTGCCCACAGACTTGAACTCTCTGATCCCTGGACCTAGGAAGGGAACTGGAACTCAGGCCCTCTTCAAAAGCAATACACACTCTTAATTGCTGAGCCCTCTATCCAGCCCCTCCCCAATCTTCTGTGAGTGCGTTTGTGTATGTGAGTGTATGTTTATGTATATCTGTGTGTGTTTGTATATGAGTTTGTGTGTGTAACTGTGTTGTTTGTACAACCACTGTTTCAGAGGAATCAGCTGGAAGCCACATTTTTCCTCCAGAAGCCCATTTTTATAACCCCCCTCCAGAGGAGTTGCCACACTGGGTCTGTGATTTTTCCAAGTGAGCCTTGAGTTCTGTTGGAGAACTTGAGCCCTGTCCCATCTTGCCACGGTTCTCCCTGAGATCTGCAAACCGCAAGGTTCCTGTATTCACACCATGATGTGGAGGATGGGAGATAGGAACCCCGGCATGCGGCACTACACCTACCACCCAGCCAGCCCCAATCAAAATCCTTTGTGGGGTGCAGCTCAGTGGCAGAGCGCGTGGCTTGCCTGGCATGCATGAAGCCCTGGGCTCGATGCTCTGTTATCTATTCCCCCGACTCCAGCAAAAACATCCAATAGAGGGACTGGGGATGCAACTCAATGGTAGAGAGCATCTGGAAAACATGTTCACCCCAGCACTGAAACCCAAAACCCAAATCCAACAGGTCTTTTGGTTTGGAGACACTGTCTCTTGATTTCTTCCACCAAAGCCATGTCCCATCCGCAGCTACCTACTGTACTGTGGCTAGAGGCATTTATTTCTCCGTGTGCTTGTGTTACGATTAGGAAAGTATTTGGTGATTCAAATGGAAACGCCCCTTCTGGTCATTGTTTCGCAATAACAGCACTGACAGCAGATTTCAAGGCACTGTGGGTCAGTTTCAGTAAAAACAGGAGGCGCCTAATTTGTTAGGAGATTTTCTCTAACTTGAAATACCCAATGATTTCTCTTTCTTTCTTTCTCCTTTTCTGCCTCCTTTCTTTGTGTTCCCAAGGTTTGCCTCATTCCTAAGTCAGCACATGGAACAAATCCGGCAAGTGCCTACATGGCGGGCATGACGATCCAACCCGTGGAGGTGGACAGATATGGGAACATCGATGTGGCTCACCTCAAGGCCCTGGTACTCACTCTCTCTCCACAGATTGGAGAGGTCTGGGTTGGGAAGACACAGGGGATGGTGATGTGCAGAGAGTAAAGGATGGGCTAAACAGTGTCTTTGCTTATATTCTAATGAAAGACAATTCCTCTTCTGAATGGGTGTGTAGGGAAAGAATACAAAATCCAAAACAACCCTAACCATCTTTAAGGGAAAGAGAAAAATAAAAAGCAATTGTAACTTGGGTCCCCAGTTAAAAGTAGCCACATCTTCTCTCCCCCTCCCTCCCTCACAGAGAGAGGGTCCTTTTCAGTGACCCCCTCCACACCCTGATTCTTCCACTTGAAAGGTAATGAATGAGGTATTCAATGTGATGTCACAGTAAGACAACTCTGCAGGGCCTGCTTCCCTGTCTGTCCTCAGAGTTCTGCATTCACAGCCACACAGACAGTCATGGATGTGTCGAGAATTAAAGAACGCACGACACATTTGGATTTTGTAGACGTCCCAGCCGTGCTGTGCTGGATTCCAGGCAGCATTCTGCCCTGCTTCCTCCAACACCAACCCCCACTCCCAGTCTCCCAACCTCCAGGAAGAGGTTGCTTAGCAACCGTATCTGTTTTCTACCAGTGGACTGGAGGCTGCATCTTAAGTGGTAGGAAAATTGGTGGAATAGCGATGTGATTCTGGCAGGGTGATTAGGCATGGGTCCTGAGGGCCTACGTAAAATCCTTCAAGAGGACACTGAAAATACACAGCCCTGTTCATCTTTTCCATCCTTCCCTTCCATTGCCATTTTTAATTTTTTGGCCACAAATATTCTGAGTCGCTAACTATAATTACTAAGTCTATCCACTATAGAATATATGCAATATGACTTGATTTTCCTCCCACATTGCCCTCCTTTGGCTTGCTAGCCAAGGAAAGAAAAAACTAGAAATTATTCTTCATTTATACAATCGCTTTCTTGGGAGATAAAAGTGAAAGAAGTAGGTATAGCTATAATACAGTGGTTTTCAACCTGTGGGTCTAACCCTTAGAGGGTCAAACAGCAAGGGTCACCTGAGATCACCAGAACACAGATATTTACATTATGTTGTTAACAGCAGCAAAATTACAGTTATGAAGTGGCAATGAAAATAATTTTACAAAGGGGAGGTCACCTAACATGAGGAATTATAAAAAAGGTTGCAGCATCAGGAAGGTTGAAAACTCCTGGCCCAGTGGCACGACCTCGTCACCCTAACACTTCAAAGGGGAGTCACAAGTCGAAGGCTAGCCTTGGCTACAAGAAAGTTAGAAACAAGTCTGAGCTTCTTAAGAGTCTGTGGGAAGGAAAGTAGGAAAATGTTTACCAAAACGTAAGCAGAAAGGTTAGTTGGAAAATTAGTCATGTACAGAGATGCCTCCCCCACCCTCCCAGGTAAATTTTTAGGTGGTTTGAACCAAAGCAGAATCATTTTATAGAACTGGACCCAAATATTCAAAAATCTTCTGAGTAACCTCTTGCTTTTTGTTTAATTTTGTCTCGTGTAACCCATGATAGCTTCAGAGTTGCTGTGTAGCCAAGGTTACCCCTGCTTCCCCAGTGGCATGATTACATGAGTGTTCCATTATGCCTAGTTTTTTTATTTGGTGCAGGGAGCAAACCTAGGGCTTGGTGCGCGTGAGGTAAACCCTAGATCAGTTGAGCCACATCCAAAGCTTGGTTTCTTTCTCAGGACCACAGACTCCCGAGAGGACTTGCTGTTGCCTTAGGATGAGTTATGAAGGAGCAATTGGCTGTGCACTTTAGCCACTGTTGTAGACTGAGACGTTGTCAAGAATTCCAACACCAAGGCTTCGCTTTCCCTGGTCCTTTAAAATGAAAAGCAAAGACTTGGCTGAGAACGGATCACTTCTTCACGTCACTCTTCTTCCCTCAGGTGGATAAACACAAGGAGAACCTGGCCGCCATCATGATCACGTATCCATCTACCAATGGCGTGTTCGAAGAGAATATCAGTGATGTGTGCGCCCTTATTCACCAACACGGAGGACAGGTCTACCTCGACGGGGCAAATATGAATGCCCAGGTGCAAACAATTAGTGCCCACTGAGAAAATGAATGAGGACATGTTATTTATTTAGTTTTAATTCCTTTAAGGATTGAATGATTTTATGAGTGTCTTGCCTGAATGTATGTGTGTACACCGGTGCTCATGGAAGTCAAAAGAGGACCTCAGATCCCTGGATCTGGAGTTTACCACTGGTAGTGAAGCACCATGTGGGTGCTTAGACCTGAACTCAGGTCCTCTGCAAGAGCAGTAAGTGTTTTTTTACACTGCTGAGCCATCATTCTTGACCAGTTTTGTTTCGATTTTTTTTTTAAATGATGAAGACTACCATTTTATGTGCTCTGGTGTTTTGCCTGCATGTATGTCTGTGTGAGGGTGTCAGATCCTCTGGAATTGGAGTTACAGACAGTTATGAGGGTACCATGTGGTTACTGGGAATTGAACCCAGGTCCTCTGGGATAGCATCGAGTGCTCTTGACCACCAAGCCACCTCTCTAATCCCTTGTTTTCATTTTTTAAAGCACGGCACTAAACTGACCCCCAGTGTCTTCTTGAGATCCCCTCTGATACACACACTGGATTCAGAAGCAGGGTTCTCTTCTTTCCCTTTCTTTTTCTGTTGGGATGCTGGGAATCAAACCCAGGGCTGTAAGTGATGCCACGAGGATGCTCAAGCAGACTTTGCTGCCAGCTTCTCACAGACCACCTCAGTTCCACTGGGATTAGAGATCTAGAGGAAATGATAGCAAGTGGACAAGGTACAAAGTTTGAAACAAAGCAGCGCTAGGGACAAATGGAATTCTATTGTCAGGAATGCTGTTCCTGGGAACATTACTGAGCAAGGTCTCCTGATCCCCTAGCTGAGTGAGTTCTGGCCACAGTAGATGCCAAACTCCCATGGACCTCGGAGAAACCGCTTTACCTGGAGTTTTAGCTTCAGTAGGACCCCAAGGGATTCAATCCTGCCTACTCGGGTTGTAGGAGTGACTGAAGGTCTATGTAATGTGCTCACCTGCCTTCCCTCTCCTTCTTTAGTCTGATTCCATTTATAAGTGTAGTCCAGGGATTGCCGTCTACAAGTCAAGGTGGCAGGATCACCAGCTGGGTACTGTGGCTGGGCATGTGGATTGTCTCGGGAAAACTGGCAGCCTCACTTCCACATCCTCAGCTCAGCATCCTCTAGACCAGTGGTTCTTACCTGTGGGTCACAACCTTTCCGAATTAAACAACCCATGTACAGGGGAGCAAATGAGCAAATCAGATATTTCCATTACGATTCATAGCAGTAGCAAAATTACATTATGAAGTAGCAATGAAAAGAATTTTTTATGGTTGGGGATCACCACAACATGAGGAACTGTATTAAAGGGTCCCACCATTAGGAATGGTTGAGAACCACTGCTTTAGGCCCTTGCTAGGAAGGTGCCATCAAGCCACGCACATGTTAAATACCCAGCCTTGAACTTGCCAGGGAATGTGGTTCTGATACTGTAAAATCTGCCCGATCACTAGAACAAAGAGCATGTAACTTTAGGGCTAGTGGCACTTCCCCTCCTCCCTCTTAAGGAAGACATTTAGGTACAGACTACTCGAGTGTGTATTTTAAATCTGAGTGGGGTTAAATAGTCAGTTGCCGTCTCTATAGAAACCACAATCACTTTGCCCGTGAGACGCCAGTTGGACTACAGAACGTTTAGGAATCATTTCCTCACTGATATTTGGAAATTACATTGTGTGTGTGCGCACATGTGGAGGTCAAAGGGCGACTTGGAGGAGCAGGAGTCAGGTCCCTTCCATCTGTTCATTACGTGTGTCCTATGGGCCAAACTCGGATTGTCAAACAGCTTTACCCACTGAGCCATCTCACTCTCCCTGGGAAGCCTTTTCTGTGACCATTAGGGATGTGGTTCTGCCTGCCTCTCCTGGGGAGACACACAGCCCAGAACGGCCTGCCCTTCCCTCATCGGAAGCTCTGATATTTACTTCTATTCTTTTCCTTTGGGGTAGGTGGGAATCTGCCGTCCTGGAGACTTCGGGTCTGATGTCTCTCACCTAAATCTTCACAAGACCTTCTGCATTCCCCACGGAGGAGGTGGCCCTGGCATGGGGCCCATTGGAGTGTGAGTCGTGGGCTGCTGGCTTCGGGGTTGCTTTGGAAGCAGGATGGCTCAAACCCGCTCATTCTTCCCATCTGGGTCTTCAAGTATCAAGAAGGCCTTTATATCTAGTGTGCTTCTTCTAGCAGGAGCGTTGGGAGAGTGTCCATACAGAGGGCTTTATCTTAGTAACTAGTGTTCACCTGGCCTCATTGAGCGCTAGAGCAGGCTTGTTAGCAGTAGAGCGGGGGACTTTCCTAAAGTATTGAGGGCTCAGAACTGGAATGTGGGCTCCTGTAAGTGATTTGCCCCGAGAATTCCAAGAGCTTTTTATTTATTATCTAAAACATATATAGCCAATGATAATATTGAGAGTGAATTGGGTGGAAGGCACTTATAACTCCGTACAGCTTTAATTTTTATTACATCTGTGATAAGTAAGGAGGAAACAAACTTTATTAGTAGAGATAATTGGATGAAGTCACTGTTTACTGTTTACACTGTTTCTTAGCAATTGATAGCTTCCTCTCTATAGTAAGAACAGCCTTATCCGGAGCTTCTGGAGTTTTCTTTCCCTCCCTCCCTCTCCCTCCTTTCTTCCAGGCAGGGTTTCTCTCTGTAACAGCCCTGGCTGTCCTGGAACTCACTCTGTAGACCAGGTTGGCCTCAAACTCACAGAGATCCCCCTGCCTCTGCCTCCCGAATCCTGGGATTAAAGTTTCGAAACTTGTGGTGGTCAGGGAAGGGCAGTGTTCAAGGGCTGCTGGGAGCCTGGCTTTCTGGCTTTTCCTCTTGATTTGTATTATGTGCAATGAATGAGTGTCCTAGGTGGCTCAGAAGATGTGTGATGGGGCAGTGTTAACCTGTGAGCCTCCTAGCAGAGTGCCCAGGACATCTCTTCAGCAGTCTTCTGTACCTAGTATACTTCTTAGAAGGATGTCGGGGTTCCTGTAAGGGACCATCGTGGGGCTGCCTCTGCCGAGCCCTCCACCACAGCTCTTGGAAGCTGTCGGGTGGTAGAAAAGGAAGGAAGGAAGGAAGGAAGGAAGGAAGGAAGGAAGGAAGGAAGGAAGGAAGGAAGAAAGAAAGAAAGAAAGAAAGAAAGAAAGAAAGAAAGAAAGAAAGAAAGAAAGATCTCGCCTTAGTTGTTTCCTTGTTGTCTGCCTCCAGGAGTGTCAGGTCCTTCCAATCATCAGCCGCCCTTACTAAGGAAAGAGCTCCTTGAGAGCCTGCCCATTTAGTTCAGTTGTATCTTTTTTGCATCCTTTCAATGTGTCCTTTCAAACCACCACAGGAAGAAGCATCTCGCTCCCTTTCTGCCCAGTCATCCCATTGTTTCCGTCAAACCAAACGAAGACACCTGGCCTGTGGGGACTGTCAGCGCCGCCCCGTGGGGCTCCAGTTCCATCTTGCCTATTTCATGGGCTTATATTAAGGTGAGGCCTGTGCACACGTGTGTGTTCTGTGGAGCAGTGGGACTTGAGACTTTCTCAAAGGGGTTGAAGATGAAGGAATCTGTGGCTTGAGAGTGGGAGTCAGCGCACACAGCCCGTGAATGGGGTCGCTGCCAGGGCTGGGGTGGAAGAAATCGTCTCCAAGGCCAGCTGAAATTATTTCATCTGTTCCTTTGGGTTCTCATGATGGGTTTACATTTTTCCAGACACTGTTAAGTTGCATGAGTCATGTGAAGGGTCTGGCCACATCATGTGGTTTCCTGTCGGATTCAGACAGCGCCACATAAGCGGAAAGCCGTGCACGTAGTCGTTGTGACACTTTGTCTGGAGCACACAGTAGGGTGTACTCACGTTGTGTTGTCTTGTCGGCTTGGAAGATAAGATGAGAAGTAGCTGAGATCTGTTTGGTGGTGGTGGCCTGGGGAACTGTGTTTTCAGGGACAATTGGGTTTTGTCATAGAATAGGCTTACCCCCGCCCCCGCCCCTACCCCTTTGTCTTTCTCTGAGCCAGAATTGATTTTCGGCAGCTTGTTAAGACTGGCCTGCCCACCTCCTAGAATGTCAAGTCTGTGGATAGGCACTCCTGCTCAGTTGCTAGTAGAGCAGCTCTTTCAAGCCAATGGCTTTTGTTAAAGGAAGGGTGGCCACTAGTGAGACAAAACCCAAACTCAGCTATACAAATTGTGCTCAGTAACTGCGGAGCTGGCTGGCCATTAGTGAATGCGGTGGCATTTGTTATTCTTTTTTTTCTTTTTTAAAAAAGCTTATTTTGTGTTCTGATACACAGTCTCTTTATACTGTCCAGTCTGGGCACAAGCTCGTGGTTCTCCCACATCACCCTCCCAAGTATGGGGCTATAGGCATGAATGGGTCACCGTTGCTGGCTGGTATTTATGATTGCTTTTTAAATAATATTTCAAGACATGGTTTATTGTATGTGTATGGGTGATGTCTGTGTGTATCTCTGTGCACCATATCTATGCTGCCCCTGCTGGGTGCATCAGATCCCCTGCGGCTGGAATTGCAGATAAGTATTCTATGTGGGTCCTGGGAATTGAACTTGGGTCCTTCAGAAGAGCTGCCAGTGCTTTAAGCTGCTGAGCCATCTCTCTGTCTCTATGATTCTTTTTTTGTTTTTCTTTTTCCACTTTCTGGTTTTGTTTCATTTTTGAGACAGGGTCACATGGATAAAGGCTGTCTTTGAGCTCCTAATCCAGCCGTCTTTATCGCCCAAGTGCTGGCTTTCCAGGCATGTGTTTCCCTGCATGGCCAGCTTCATTTATTATTCTTTTATGAGAAGTGTCTTGGAAGAAAGAGCAACAGTTCTGTACCTCGGAGCTTTGAAGCTGCTTTTAAAATGCCGGGCAAGTTGTTTGCAAACTACAGGAACAAAAACAATGAGAAAGAAAATCTGCTCCTTTGCAAATAACCAAATCCCAGTTCCCTTTGATCCATGAGATCTGTAAATATGGGTTATTTGTGCAAACATATTTGGGCCGGAGGTGGATTCTTACATATAGAAAAGGAAGGCCCCGAGGGCTGTTTGGGCCATATGCCTAGAATACCAAACAGATCATGAGTTTTAAAATGAAATAAGTGGTGTTTATTTGAGTCTTATTTCAGGCTGTTACTTCTCCCCTAGACACTAGCAGGAGCCTCCTCCTGCCCCTCTGCAGTCCACTGTGGACACTCACTAAGACTAGTCTCTCCCTGATGCCCTCTTGCCCCTCCTGACTCCCTACCACCTTCACTGAGTGCTCTCACCACCACAAGGTGTGATGATGTACCTTGGGCCCATCCCACTAGGAATAAAATCCAGCTGATGTGGACTCATGCTTCGAGCCGTCAGCATTTATAGAATGTGCTCGGTAACTGGCGTGTAGCAGGAGAAGCAGCAGTAGGCTGCACCAAGTCCATGGCAACGCAAAGGCTTAGAACCCGAGGTCCCCATCCATGTTGCTGTGGTGACGTCCAGATGATCGTCTCCTGCCTTCGCCACACCCGAGCTGCTGTCGGTCCTCTCTCTCATTTGGTGTGTTTTCTTTTTCCTTTTAGAAATCCAACCTCCACTCATGGACTCATTTTCAAGTTCTTGGGAAAGTTGCTTCCTCCTTAGAGAGCCTCCTTTGACTAACCTAGGGCTGCTCTGTTCTCTCTTCCCTTTGGTCTTTGTACCACTGTTTTTATTATTATGATGTGAGGTTCCTCGGTCATGAACACTGCTATAATCTTGATTTTTAAACCCCTTGCTCATGGTGACTTTTATCTTCTATGACAGCAGGGACTCAGCCACCAGAATAAGAAAGATTGAATCTGGCAGTTGGCAAATGTGCACAGGAAGAATGTTTATGTTCCCCACTGCAGACAATGGAAGGGCAAACCACACAAAATTGATGTGATGGATTTTGACCAAGATCTCATCATATTCCCCAGAATTCTCATTACCTCTCAAATTCATACATAGTAAACAAAAAAATCAACACTGCCTCACTTCTAACCTAAGGAATCGTTTTTAGAGAGCAGAGGTGTGCAGGCTGCGACCTGCTGTGGACGTTGTTATTACACCCCCACTTGCAATCCCAAAAAAAAACAAGTAAAATTAGTGTTTGGTTAAGCATGGAGGAGACTGACGGGTCTCCTTCCTGGAATTTTTCCACTCATTTTCAATCTGCAGTGATGCTGAGCTGGTGAGCTCTTTGGGATGAATTTAACTGGGAGCATCTCCTCAGTGCCTTGACCATTCACCTCTCCCATCCAATGGCTGATGGCTCTTTTTCTCTTTGTTCCAGATGATGGGAGGCAAGGGCCTCAAAGAGGCCACAGAAATTGCTATTTTAAATGCCAACTACATGGCCAAGCGATTAGAAAAGCACTACAGAGTCCTTTTTAGGGGTGCAAAAGGCAAGTATCAACCCTTTGATTTTCTTTCTCTTTCCATTTTATTTTTGTTCCTTTAGACAAACTATGCTTGATGTAGATGTGATTTGGCAAGGTGGGAGGGGTCTTCTCTTTCTCAGACTATACAAAGGAGAGTGGACCACGCTTGGAAATACAGCCAACTTACTCATTACTGTGTGCAAGCTATCCCAGCCTTGTCTACACAGCCTAGTTCAGTAAGGGGCCTAAACCACAGAGAGAGGTATTCACATCGACACCATGAGCTGAGCCGATCATTCACGGGCTTGTAGAGGTGTCTCAAAGAGCGGAACCACTTAGACTAGGCGGTCAGGGTGGAGCAGTTTGATAAAGGAAACAGCTATTTATCATGTGCAAACATACAGGAGCCAGCCAGGTAAAGAGGAATTCCTGTAGGGTGTGCGTGATTTGAAGTGGGATAAGAAGAGAAGCGTCCAATGGGATGAGGTTAAAAAGGCAGCTTGGCACCTTGAAGGTCTTTGAAGAATCTAGACTTACAACTCTTGAGTCAGACCATAACCATTAAAGATTTCCCAGCTTGAGGAAATCCGTGATTAGTCGGACATAGTTACTCATTAATGCGGTGTCTCAGGTAAACATCTCGGCTTACATCAGAGGTCCTAAGGGGTAGGGAGAACAAAGCCAACCCAGAAGTGATTGGTGGTGGAAGTAAAAGCCAGGTAGGGCGCTAGAGCAATGGCTTAGCACTTAACCTGAGCCGAGTTTCCAGCACCCCGTTAGGCAGCTCACAGCCACCTGTAATTCCAGTCCCGGGTGATCCAATGCCCACTTCTGGAATCTGAGGACACCTGTATAGACGTGGCACACACACAAATGTGTATAAAAATGGAAAGAACCAGGTAGATGTTTAGAGATGTGGCTGTCTAGCTGTGGAAGGGGAAACAAGGAAGGAACATTGAGAAAGGAGAGCAAAGCGCCTCGAGCAGGGAGTGGCATTAAGGATGATCGGTGGTGCCGACTTGGGCTCCTGGCTCCTCCAGCGCAGACAGTGTGTACATCTACACTGTTTATGATCTCTAATTTAAAGGCTGCTCTGGCCTTATAAGTACGAATCCAAAGGAGGCCCTCAGGAGCTGGAAAATAAAAAGAAGTGAATAACCAGAAGCCCTGGGTAGATGCTCTCCAGAGAGTAGGGAGGAAGGGTGCGAGGAATATGTCTCCAAGCAACGCAACAAAATGCTTCTGCAGCTATTAATTAATTCAAACATGGCTCCTGTGCTGTGGAATCTATCCTGGTGTGTATGTGTTTAATGAGCAGCTTCAACGTTTATTTTGTCTGGTCATATAAGTGATATGCATTGTTTAATTCGGAAGTTTGGGAAAATAGAAAAGTACGAGAGAAGTAATTTAAATACTTGCATTCATCAGCCAGATACAACCTCCATTTAATGCTTCTTGGTTGTATCCCTTCCTCCTTACCCTTATACATTAAGCTAACATCACAAATCTGGTTTGCGGGAATTTTATGTCTGTGTGTGAGAGAGGGGACAGGAAGGGGTGGTCTCCCCCTTATGAGCACATGTGGAAGTCAGAGGTTGTCATAGAGACGCCTGCCTCAGTAGCTCTTCCACCTTGTGTTTTGAGACTGTCTCTCACTGGACCATTTCAGCTATCAGCTGGGTCGGCTGACCAGCAAGCTCCTGGGATCTGCCTAGCTCTCTCTGTCTCTCTGTCTCTCTCTCTCTGTCCACACACACACACATGCACGCACGCACGCACAAACTACCACCACCCAGTGTCTTTATATGTGGTTGCTCAGATTCCAAACATAGTCTCTCTCTCTCCATACACACACTCGTTACCACCACCACCACCCAATGCTCAGACTTCAAACATTCTCTTTCTTTCTCACACACACAGGCACGCACATGCCACCATTCAGTGTCATTTTATATGGCTGCTCGGTCCTTATACTTGGTACAGCAAGCTTTTTACACTGAGTTGTCTACACAGCCCCACAAAACAGTATTTATTTATCTGTTCTGTTTTTGTGAGCATTTTCCCACACGATTACATATTCTTTGCCCTTGAAGGGTGAATGGCATTGTGTCGCTGCCCTGTGAGTCTACAGTCTCAGGTCTATACTGTGGCATCGCTGCAAGAACAACCCTGCCCGTCATGTGTGTTTGTTTGCTTGCTTTTAAGAAAAAAGTCTGATTATTTCTTTAGGTAACTAACAGAAAAGTGTGTGGATTCTTCAAGCTCCTCGGTTATTTTCCCAGAGATATTGTGTCAATTGTTTTATGCTAGTAGCATTGAGAATGACCACACCAAGAGTTTAGTGAGAATAGACTGAAAAGCAACAAAAGCTAAAAAAAAAAAAATTATTCAATTTCATGAATAAATGATATTATTGTTTTAATTTACAATACTTAAGTTTTTTCTTTTATTTCTTTATTAATTTAATTATTGGTGGCAGTACTAGGTTTTGAACCTAGGGCTTCATGCTTTCTGTCCCAGCCCTTAATTTTTTTAATATTATACTCCACTTTGGCAGCGTTACTGAGATATAATTAAATACCTTTTCATACAACTTGCTCAGTTAAGTTGAACAATTCAGCAATTTTTAGTATGTTCACTTATTGCAAAGTCTAGTTTTAAAAGCAGGAATTAATGTGACTTAAACTGAGTGGGGGTGGTTGTCACCCATGAGAGGTCAGATGTCACCATGTACTTAACATTTCTGTAGTGGCTTTGGGCACAGAGCCCCACCCCATCCTGTGGGACTTAAAGTACAAAAAACATGGATGAAATTTCCATTTGTTTCAACATTTTCCCCCAGAATTAAATGGCAAGTAGCAGTCCTCATCCCAAACCGAAATGAATTGGTGATTATAGACTTGATTTCTCAATCCCAAAGTTCGTCAAAGCAAACATTGGCTCATGTTGGCCTGCTCAACACATTTGTTACACAATTTGAAAATCTCATATTTTGGGGCCTGAGAAACTAATACCATTGCTCCTTCTGGGGACTTGAAATAGCAGTGTTTTCAATAATCGCACTGTGTCCTAGCGTATCCGACGGCACTATTAGAAGACCAAGGCTCATCTTAGTCATATTTACCAGCACTAAACCAGACGCTGAAATTACAGATGCCCGTGAGGCAATCATTCTAATGAACTCCAGGCTTGCCAGCATCAGCTCGTTCTCCGAGATTTTAATATTAACTACTCTGTCTAGGCTAGTGGGATTTTGTAGCAAACAAGGGTACGATAGGCAAAAGTTAGGTGGAGAAGCTGCAGAAGTAGTTATCCTGCTACAATGCAGAGAAGAAGGAATGACTTTAGGTAGGATTATTGTTTTGTTGGTGGTGTTGGTCAGTCTCTTTTGTGAGATGTTTTTGTGGGGTTTTTTTTTTTGTTTCATTTCTTTGCTTTTATATGGGATCTCACTGCGTTGCTCAGGAAGACTTGACCTTGTGATTGTCCCGTCTTACTGTTCCCCAGTGTTGGGATTACAAGCATGTGCCACCCCCCACGCCCAGAAAGGAATGGTCAAACTGAACAGGTGCCTCATCTGTGGGCTAAGTTCACGATGTGTTCTGAAGGGCCTTCTTGTCATTAGACCAACATATCAGCATTTTGCTAATGTTTCTGTCTGCTTCTCATTTGGGCAAACCCAGTGCTGCGAATTCCTGTCCCCTAAGAGGTTTTCAGGTGGCCCTTCCCTTGGAAGTGAGCAGTGGCTTTGATGGCTGACTGGCACATGCTGTGACCAGGGACCCAGAGTGCCTTACCTCATTTCCAGGAGAAAGCTGTGAAGTTTGTATTTTTGCCTCAGGTTACCATCAAAGAACTAGGAGGCTTTTGACTGCTCACCGAAGCTTTACAGAAGTTACCTAATTCCAGCATGCTGAGGCAGCCTCTACGGGGCGCTTGGAGAATCCTATCCTCTGTAACACATCCTCGTGTTGTTCTGAAGACAGTTACCACGAGCCAGGCCACTTCCTTCTACTTTTCCTATTGTCCCACCCTCCTCACTTTCCCCAAATTTGGGTCCTTTTTTTTTCTATGACCCCCCCCACCAACTCAACAAGTCCATTTTATGCATAGGTGTGATGCCACCCAGGGTAACGTGGTCCACCTAAAAGGGGCCACATCCTCAGACTCTCCCCCAGAGGCTCTGGACTGAGAGTAGCTCCTGAGCTAGGAATTTTGGCCACCGTGTTTTTGTGTGGGTCTTGTACAGACATCCACAGCCTCTGTGAGTTCTCGATGGTCCTGTCATTCCACAGTCCTCCACGACAAGTGACTCTCCCGACCTTTCCACACACACACCCCCTTCCCGTTCCATGTTCACGCTCTTAGCTTCTGCCCTGGTTAGGCCTCGAGGAAACGGCTGCTGTCTCAGATTGCCCCAACCTACCATATGTCACAGTAGAACCGTACGTCTTTCTCTTTAGCCTGCAGAGAGAGAAGAGCATCTTGGGATCCAGCCCCTGATAGCCACCAAGTTTAAATGTTCTGTCTTAGAGGGCCCTTAGAGAGAGGGGGGGATGCTCTTTGGATTTAGAGAATAACATCTGAACCTCATTTTTGGAACAGCACTTTCCCCAAACCACTGTCTGTGGTGATGGGGCCTGCAGATGGAATCTTGGCTTTGGCAGCGCTGGGGTGGGTTGACTTGGTCAGAGGGACTTTCAGCTATTGCCACTCAACCTCTGCTTGCAAGATTCTCCTCTGGGCCTGCCAGCAAATGACTCCTCTGCTGCTGACGCACCTTCGCAGCCTCATGCTAGCCACATGCCAGGTGGAACAGTAAACATTGCTAGCCGTCTTCCTGCCGCTGTTGTGGTGTCCCGGGTCGCAGCCTGAAGAGAAGGGCAGAGGCTGACACTGGGATCTAGAATCCTGAAATTAGGAGCTGGTAAAGACTCAGGGATTTTCGTGATTTTTTTTTTTCCTCCTCAAAATTTCTAATGGTTATTCTATTGGTCACTTTTTTCTAAGTAGACCTTTCTAGTTTCGAGTCTCATTCTAACCAATTTCTTTCTTCTCATGGTTAGAAACCAGATTGTAAAAACAGGCAGCTTTAGTGTGTTCACTCTCACGCTCATCCTCGTTTTCAGACTGAAACAACATTCATGTGTTTGATCCTTTGCAAAGAAGCAGGGTGGTTTAAGCCGCCGTCAGGGGCAATTAGGGACTGGGGTTGTTTTTTAAGGCTGTAGTTTGTCGGTGGATTCACTGCTAACGGCAAGCCGGTAGAACACATTATTGGGTAGGTTGGGTTTGCTGTGCATGGTTCTGGACTGTGCATGGATGCTGTGTGCATGTGAGTGTGGGGGGGTAGAACACATTATTGGGTGGGTTGGGTTTGCTGTGCATGGTTCTGGACTGTGCATGGATGCTGTGTGCATGTGGGGGGGGGATAGGCATGCACATGCACAGGGAAGCCAGAGCAGGCCTCTGGGCACCTGTCTTTGCCCTTCTCTGCCTTACTGCCTTGAGATGGTATCTCATTGCTAGAACTAGCTCACTGTTTGAGCTAGGCTGGCTGGCCTAGGAGTTCTTGGGTGCTATCCATCTCCACTCCCAACCTTCTCCACACCCCCGCACTCCTCACCTCCACATCATCACCCCTACCTCCATCCCCCACCACTGCCCCTGCTGGAAGATACAGGCATACATTTTGTGCCCAGATTTCACATGGGTGCTGGGGATTTGAACTCAGATCCTCATATAGGAAGTATTCTTACCCACTGGCCTGTCTTCCTAGGCTGGCAAAACTAACTAAGAAAATTTATCAACAGGTGGGTCCGTAGAATTTGGGAAGCTCCCAGAAGTACTGATTGATTATTAAAGCCGACTTACTTTCACTGTTTATTCTTTTAAAGATTTTATGCATATTATTTTTAATTATGTAGACGTATGTATGTCTGGGTGTGGTTTGCAGAATACAGTTCCCTCAGAGGCAGAAGAGGGCAACTGATTGTCTGGAGCAGGAATTACAGATAGCTGTGAGCTGCCTCACATGGGTGCTGCAAACCAAGCTCTGGAAGACCTGGAAATACACTTGACAGCTTAGCCATCTCCCTAGCCCCATCACTAGTTTATTCTTGGTGGTTGGGTCCCGAGTAGCTCTTGATGGGTCTAGAAGAGCAGGCTGTTTATAAACCAGATTGAAGTAAACTGACCCCCATAGATTTCAGTCTCGTTGAGTCTTGTTGATTGACGGCGCCCCCCCCTTTCTTTTCTTTCTCTTGTTTCTATTTCTTTTGGGGTTGTGTTTTAAGGTAAAGTCTTGCTCTACAGCCCCAAATGTGTGATCCTCCTGCCTCTGCTTAGTGCTGGGATTACAGGTGGGCACCACCTCATCTGATTAGCAGGGCTTATGTCTAATTCTTGGTCTGTAGCCTGAAACCAAAACCTTAGACACTCCTTTGAAGAATCACATAGAACTGTCACGTGTCCTACGAACATATGTGTATTGGTGTACTTACAGATGAAGTTATTTAATCTTGAAAGTAAAAGAATTCACGAATCTTTAGCTCTAGAAAAAAATCTGTATGAAAAGGCTCAGGATTGTATTTAACCATTTCAAGTAGATTTTAAGTCTTCAGAATAGGAATTCCAGATAGCTCCTCTGAGTGTTCTAGTAATGCCCCCATCTCCCTTCTCCCATTGCCAGGCTCACTGGTGTGTGGCGAATTGAGACATGTGAGTGAGAGGGTAAATGAACTCTTTATTGTCAAATGTAACCTTCCCAAGTTCTCTTAGACTCTTGGTCCCCGTGGGTCTACACCAAGCGCTGAATTGTCCAGTTGTTCACTTGAGTGAAGCAACAAGCTGATACTCAACTTCCGCTGACATCATGTTCTTGAACAGGGTATGTGGCTCATGAATTTATTTTGGACACAAGACCCTTCAAAAAGTCTGCCAATATTGAGGCTGTGGATGTTGCCAAGAGACTCCAGGATTATGGTAAGTGCTTTTGACATGCACACAATTGTTCCTATAGGCTATGCACCATGTTCTAGGAGCACAAATGAAGGTACAGACACCTAGTAAACTAACCCAGTGTATAAGAGACGGGGCTTGGACTTACTGATGACCTTCAAAATCACAATGAAAAACTGACTCCCCCTGTGGTCACACACTCCTGCTCTTCAAAAGATCAATGTGCATCTGCAGAGCCTCAAGCAGTCAAGATGTCGTGCTAAAATTTAAATCCCAACCAGGCAGTGGTGGTACATGCCTTTAACCCCAGCAGATCTCTGAGTTCAAGACCAGTCTGGTCTACAGAGTGAGTTCCAGGACAGCCAGGGCTACACAGAGAAACCCCACCTCGAAAAAAGAAAAAATTAGATCCCAAAGAAAATGATTATTACTGCCCTTTGTCTAATAACTCCTCGCTCCTTTCCTGGACCTGGTAAACAGAACTCATGGAAAGGCAAGCTGGCAGAGTGGGAGCAAATCTCGTGCAGAAGTGGAGAGCTGGGTGGCACTGGGGTCCATTTCAGCTGTTTCCAGAGATGAAGAGCAGGCATGCGTTTTGTGCAAAGAGGCCTCTTCTAGGTGCTACGGGATTCGTTTATCAAGGTCCTCATCAAAGTAACTTACATTGTGGACCCTTCAGCACTCAGACATGTGGGGGTGTCTTTAGTCTTCGTATGTGTTTATAGTGTCTGAGTGTGTACAAGTTCTCAAGTGCACATGGAAGTTTGTTTGCACATGTGTGTGCAGGCATGCGGAGGCTAGGGTTGACTTGGGGTGTCTTCCTCTATTACTGTCTCTTTATTTTTGAGACAGTCTCTTGCTGAACCTGGAGCTCACCGATTTGGCTAGGCCATTTGGCCACAAGCTCCGGGGATCCATTTCTCTATCTTCCTAACTCTGGGGCTCTAGATGAGTGCTCCGGTGCCTGTCGGCCCTGTGGAATGGTAAGACCTGTCAGAACTTGGGAACCTCTGTTCTCTGGAGCAAGACTCTCTGGGAGGTTCAACATGGGAGGTTGTGCTGCTTCTTGAAGTAGTTTCAGAGCTGAGATAGGAAATCTACGCGAGCATGAATAAGGCCCTGGGTCCAACCGCTAGTACTACATACCACAACAGGGCCACGGATTTGTCTGTGAAATGTGGAAAAGCTGTTTTCTTTGCTTTTGCTGAGAAAAATCTCTCTTATTTCTCACTTCATCTTACAAAAGAAAACTGACACAGGAACTCCAGGTGTGTTTATACTGTGTTCAGGAAGAGGCAAAAATCTCACACATACTGATCAAGTCTTAGTTTCTCCACATGGCAGATGGAGACAGTGAGGTTTGCTTGCCTTCTCTTTGACAGTTTCTCTTTGTTACAACAAACCATAAAAGTGGTTTTCTGCTACTTCTGAGGTGCTGTGAATCGAAGGCCTGGGGCATACTAAGACATGTTCTGCAGCTGGGTGTTAACTTCAGTCTAAAAGAGTCTAAAACACCAACTGAAATGAAAGT
Organism: Dicrostonyx torquatus; assembly: GCA_028555095.1. Classification (NCBI taxonomy): domain Eukaryota; kingdom Metazoa; phylum Chordata; class Mammalia; order Rodentia; family Cricetidae; genus Dicrostonyx; species Dicrostonyx torquatus. The sequence goes on from JAQHUG010000021.1 coordinate 4,140,583, forward strand.
CCCACTCTAGTTTTCTCATGATTACCTGTCAGTATCTCGATTCTTGTCCTTGAAAAATGCCATATTAAAAAAATACATATAAATGTGTGTACTTTGACTTACACACACCCCTCTGGTCTCCCTTTGCAGGATTTCATGCCCCTACCATGTCCTGGCCTGTGGCAGGGACTCTCATGATTGAGCCTACTGAGTCAGAAGACAAGGCAGAGCTGGATAGATTCTGCGACGCTATGATCAGCATCCGGCAAGAAATCGCCGACATAGAAGAGGGTCGCACTGACCCGAGGGTCAACCCCCTGAAGGTACATGAGTGCTAATAATTTATTCAAAGCATCCTACAGAATTGAAAGTGGCACCTGAAGAGTGTGCTGACCCTTTACAAACTCTGTGAAGTTGAGATGCTTGCCTAGAATAAGACAATTGTGAGAAACACAGTTAGCCATGGTGGGTCCTAGGGGGTGGGGTGGTAGTGCCTCAGAAGTGGTGGTTAACTTGGCCGTCTTTGGTTGTAGGAACTGTAGACTCCACCTGTATCCAACTGATTATGAAAGGAGGGGATGGAGGAAGGAGGCTCCCTAGCTGGAGAATTATCATTGTTTGATACAGTGTAGTCAGAGTGTATCACAGTAGCCTTTGCTCACTTCCTCCCTGAGCGCTTGATAGGAATAGTTTTTGTATTGGCATAGCAACCTGAGAACAAATTAATTGGTATTTGATTGCAGTGCTTATGGCCCATGTGGAGGAAAGCTCAATATTTCCCCAACCTCTTCCAAAACACAATACTTTTAGAGTCCCACGTTTCTGGTTCAGTGTAAAGACTGATCAGGAGGAGACACGGACAGCAGTGCCATCTTTACAGCTCTAAGCCAGAGTGGATTGTGCAGATACTAGGAGGCAAGGACCTTGCTTGAAATACCGCACTACACGGAGAAGAGTCCTCATAGGATGCTACATTGTAGCTGCACCAACTTATGCTCCGCCTTACAGTGTGCATAGCAGAAAAACAGTGGGACTGGTAGCCACCAGATTCAGGATTTAATGGTCATCATGGGTGGAGATGGGGATGGAGAGGCAAAATGAGTATGTGGATAGCATCACCTGTGCCCGCTGTTTTACTTTAAAAGGCGAGGCAAATGTGATTTTTAGGAGGGGAAATGCTCATTTGCTCTTACTGGGTGGTAGATATGCTCCGTAGATTATCCAGCTTTTCTGTTTGACATATTTCTTCACAAAAATTTTATCAACACCTCCACCCAACTCCCTCATTCAACCAAAACAGAAGCTTCCTCTCTGTGGGCTTCCACCAGCTCTGTAGTTGGGATGAGGTGCGGGAGAAGGCAGCACATTGTTGACCTGACTCTCTGCCATATCTGTTCAGATGTCACCACACCCCTTGACCTGTGTCACATCCTCCCACTGGGATCGGCCATATTCTAGAGAGGTAGCAGCATTTCCATTGGTAAGTTCTCCGAGCTGAACTCGGCCAACCAGGCTGTTATTATAGCCCCTTTCTCCTGAGGCTCTCCCTTCTACACTTTCATTATAAAAAGCGTATTTGGGATGGCTGGTGAAATGTGAACTGTGATGGGGAACAGAGGGGAAGACTTGGCCTTTGAGGGTTGTCTGAGCTCCGTTGGGGCGCGAGTCACCGGCCTAGGAACCCACAGGAGCATGGGATTAATACTGAGCAGCAGTCCTGATCCGTGTGCTCTCACATCCAGCAGGAAGGTGGACTCCAGTGTGAGCTTTTCCTTTTAAAGTTTGTGTGTGTGTGTGTGTGTGTGTGTGTGTACATGTGTACCACGTGTGCAGAAGCTCATGGAGATGAGAAAAGGATATCAGACTCACTGAAACTTGAATTTCAGGTGGTTGTGAGCTGCTGTGTGGGTACTGGGAATTGAACCCAGGTCCTCTTCAAGAGCAGTAAGTGCTCTTAACCAATGGGTCATCTCTCCAGCCCCCTTCCTTTCCTTTGGGATTCTTCTGTGGAAAAGATACCTAGTCCCAGAGGTATAGAGACAAGATCCCAAAGTTGAAATTGAGGAAAATGTGGACTTTAGCACTTGTTAGGCAGCGGGAACATCAATTGCTATAGCCTCCTTTCCCCTCAAAGGAAGACTCGAACATCAGAACTTCCATCTTTTCCTTTTCAGCCCTTCGTGAAACCAGAGAGCAAATTCTGGCCAACCATTGCTCGGATTGATGACATCTATGGAGATCAGCATCTGGTTTGCACCTGCCCTCCCATGGGGTCCTATGAGTCTCCATTTTCCGAACAGAAAAGGGCCTCGTCTTAGTTCTTCCCCCCTGAGTTCAGAGGAGTGATTTGATGCCTCTTTCTTGAGCATTTGACAAGCAAGGATATTTCCTTCGCTGCCTATGGCTCCAGCAGGAGGTTTATATGCTGTATATTTTGTAATCTTTCAAGGTAATGTAAACACAGCACAGTGAGTGGTGGCTACCTGCTGTAAGCAGTTGCTGTTCCTGTTGCCTTGATTGGGAGCCATTTAGTTTTATAAATAGAAAAATCTGGGGTGTGCTAGCAGTTTTAACTTTTTAATTCAAGAAGTTTGCAGAGCCTATGCTGGGAATTCGATAGACATTCTTTTTGTTCCAAATAAGTCCTTGTGGACTGTGCCCTCTGGGAAATCCCAGGGCCAATGTTTACATTTTGTATACACTGAAGAATCCTTCCTCACTAATGTGCCTGATCTGTCACAGCATTTCTGAGTGTTTTCCTTTCACTGTGTGGATTTTTTATGTGCTTTATTAGTGTCCTAATAAAACTGGATTTGAATAATGCCTTCCCATTTTATTTTCATACCCATGATGCCCCAGAGTCACAGGGAACTGAATGAAGGACAATGAGAGCACTCAATCCAACAGCTACATTTACATTGTTTCTCTTGCTTTTTGACAAAAGCCAGACAGTCTGTACAGTCCACTTACCAGAGAAGGCCACGCTGGCTCTTTTCATTGCGGGCCATCGGTAACTTAACCTTGACTTACAGAGTAAGTTCAAGTAGCAGTTTGAGTCATTTAGCAGTAAGCCAAGGACTGGTGGTTCTTTGTGAAGAGAGGAGGAAGCCTTAGGTGAACGTGGAAGGAATGGATGAAGTCCTAAGCAAATGGGTATAATTGACAAGGACCATGACTGCACTCTGAGACTGTCCCTACACAGATCTATTGAGACAACTAACTCCTTCTCATGCTGTTCATAATAAACCTCCTAAAGCTCCAGGTTGTTATGCAGTGGGTGCCATTCAACAGAATAAGCAAAGCCCACCCGATCTCAGCATTTCTGTACATCTGTCTGTATATCTGTCCTTTCTTCATGATCTTGTCACCTGAGCCAGGTTTCCAGGACCAAGCTGTTTTGGATGCAGCGACCCTTCAATCATGCTTTCCTGAATCTTTTGCATCCAGTCCGCATCTTATGACCTCAAGATGGTTGCTCTATGTCCAGGCATCGGAAAGGCCAGCTAGACGAGAATGGCAAGAAAACAAAAAGGAAAGGCAGATCCCTTCTTTCCAAACAGTTCCACCCAATAACTCTGCTTACGTTTTAGCAATAACCTAGCTGCTTGCTACAAGGGAGCACGGAAAGTTCTATTTGGGCATGCTGATACCCAAGATGAAATGTTTATTAAGAAAAGGGAAGGATGAGTTTGTGGTGGGCAGCTAGCCTACCTGCCACAAATAAGTTGCCCCCGAAGTAGCAATCAGTTGTGATGCTTACCTGACAGCTACGGAGCACTGCTGTGAAGCTCTCTATCTGCTTCTTTGCAGGTAGCTCACCCCAACAATCACTCAATCACTAAGCTTCTATAGTGATCTGAACAGGCTTGTGCGCTCTTATGCATTTTCCACTAGAGTCCATATCATCTCACACAGAAAAACTTTTTTAGCATAACAAAAGCAGGACCAAAGCAATGGAATCCCTGGCTCCCTTTCCTCCACTAAGAAATGACAGCTGTGGAGAACTTCTCAGGTACTAGGTGTCTGAGTGTCACATTTGATCCTCACAACATATGCGGAGATCCCAGAGGTCACACTTGATGAGAGCCAGAACCTGAACCTAGCTCCAGTGCCTGTCAGCCAAGCAGGAGTCCACACTGCATGGCAACCGCCAACTTGAAGAGAGCTTTTCCCAAGCAGGAAACCACTAAGCATAGGAGGGTATCTGAGCACTGTGGTCCTTTCTCTGGAAGTATCAGCATGTGGAAAGAAGATGGAGCCAACACTACTGTTCCACTTCACTAAAGTGCTTGCGATTGGTTGCTAAGGCCGTTTCCCCAGCTGGCCATCCATTACTTGTCTTCAGAATGTAACACAGGTAGCCACTTGTCCTACATTATCACACCTCTTATGTGTTTAACTCCTGCTTTGCTGGTCCTCGTCCACCTCTGGGTCTTGATCTGCAGGCGATTTTCCACCTGGAGCACTATCCCCTCAAGCCCCTCCCCCACACTTGGTATTGGCTGTGTTGCCTTAGTACCTTAAAGATTTTCCTTTAATCCCCAATAAATGGGCAACTTTTCATTTTCTTTCTCCGCAGTTCGTTCCCTCTTTAAAAAAATTATTTTTGTTAGTTTTTTGTCTTTCTGTCTCATAGACTAAGTGCCTTGAGAAGAGGACCATATCTCGGTCTTCACTGGATTCTTGGCATTAAGGGGCTTCCTGTGTTGTGCTCAGAACTAATACCTCGTGAATAAAGGAATACGATCCTGAGTCTTAGCACACAAAACTAGTACTTGCAATGTCTGCTGTGTGAGTTTTTAAATTATGTGCAAAAACCCAAGCCTTGAAGACAGCCTCTGGCTTCATATAGAATGCACCCCTAATTAAAAAGTGTTTATTTTGGTAAAAAATATTCTAAAGTCTGGACCTCCAGCTGTTCTTAGCTACACAAGATTTGTATTAAGTACAAAGTTGTGTAGATGTGTCTCCGTGCAGTTTTAGACTAGGAGTCTGAGAACGGTCTGTGTCCTATGTACTGGGCATTCATCTGTCTCGCGGTCCCCATCTTACAGGACACAAGTCATCATGGAAACAATGAACTCCATATGCTTGGAAATGTCCCCAATCCATTATGCAGCAGACCACCCAAAGAGCTGACATTCCAGTTTCCAATCTTCTTGTCTCTCACTCCACAAAGGGCCAGTTAAAAATATCCTACACAGCCAAAAACCTATTGTCATTGAATGTATCATGTTCCTCCTCTAGGTAAAAGACTGCATTCCACATTTTTTTCTTATTCTTTAGAGATCTCTCTAGAATGTAGGTCTTCAATAGATGGCTCTTCAGAGGCAGGATTTTTGTCAGTCTTGTGTTACTTTGTGGGGTGGGTTGGGCCAGGCCAGGAGAGTCCTGGGAATTTAGCTGAATGCCTTGTCTATTTTGGGCAAGCCCTCTACTTCTGAGCTACATCCCCACTCCTTTAAGGTAAATCTTACTACTTTAAGATACCCTTTTGGCTTGGCTGAGGCATCCATTGCTGCTCCCAAATGAGGTATCGACACTCACTGTGCACTTTAATCTGCTAGGCTCAGTCCTGTCTGAATCATGTCAAGGAAACACCACCACCACGTTTCCTATCTCCAACCATGTAATGCAATTGGAAGGGCACTATGCAACAGCCCAAACCTGAGGACACCGCTAAGGAAGCAGGGGAATGAAGGTCAAAAGGCCTTCAATTTTAAAACTAAATCTGGAGAACAGTGATCCGAGAGCAGAGTTGGTAACAGCGGTCCCAGGATTGTCATAGAAACTAAGTGGCGGGTGGAGGGGGATAGAGGAGGGCCAATTGTTCAATGCTAGCTAAATGAAGAACACCCTAAGATTTATGACCATGTGATTTTTTTTCCTCCCTGGTGCCTCTTTCTTTCTTGTTAATGTGATTTCTGTGACTTCATTGGCTGCTTCGCCTCACATGTTATTACTTGTGATGTAAATGTTGACTGGAAATCAGCTAACTAGACACTTGTCTTTGAGGGCATTTCCAGGAAGGAGTAAGGGCAACATCTTTGATCGGCAGCCCTGATGTGAAACAGTCCTCCTCTGCCTGCTCTCATCTTTGCTCCTTCATGTGATTCTACCTACTCTGTAGCTACGGCTACCGCCGCCATTCATCACTTCTTCCAGCCTTCCATGAAGCAGTCTCAGGGAACCCTCCAGGCCTTCTGAAGCTGCTGGGTTCTTAGACTCTCCAGCGCACAGCCATTGTTGAGACTGCCCAGTCCCGCCTGTGTAAGCTGGTGTAATAAATCCCTTTCTATGATTCTGTTCCTTTCCTCCTGAGGATCCTGATACACACTTAGTCCCTGTTCAAGTGTCTCCCCAGTTGGTACCTCATGCATCTTCAGAAGCATGAACCCTGAAGACTCTTCCACCTCTCATAGACGGGTAAAAAACCCTCTATTTTAGAATTAGATTTCTCTAATAACCCAAAAAAAGGTATGCTTAGAAAATGTGGCAGGTGGTAGGATCTGCTGCCAAGAACTGGCAAAGGTTTTCCATAAAAGCAGTGTGTTTTAAATGACACTGTGGTGACTGTGATAGGCAACCCAACCCTCTACTCTTCACTGTTGCTAAGGGGAGTATTTGTACAAACCCATTAAACATTACTTCAATTTACTCCCCGTCAAAGATGCCTTGGCTTGTCTGTTAAAAATTAACTTTTAAGCTGGGTGGTGGCGGCGCACGCATTTAATCCCAGCACTCGGGAGGCAGAGGCATGCAGATCTTTGTGAGTTCAAGACAAGCCTGGTCTATAAGAGCTAGTTCCAACGCAGGCTCCAAAGCCACAGAGAAACCCTATCTCGAAAAACCAAAAAAAAAAAAAAAAAAATTTAACTTTTAAAATGTAACATGTCGGACTGGGCATGTAGCTTGGTGCCAGAGCCTTTACCCAACATGTATGAGGACTTGGGTCCAATCTCCAGTAAGCAAATTGAAATGAACATTGAATACAACTTATCTAAAGTGGATGGGCCTTACTGCTATGGATTTTAGGGAGAAGAGTGAACCAGTATCCGTTCCTCCATTGGAATCAACATACCACTAACAGTATTAAAAGCTATGGGATTGGAGGGCAAGGCAGACAGCCAGCTGCAGGGAGCTCAGGGTACATTTTGCTCAGCTCTGCAAACCTAAGAAAGTGAAGTCTATTTAAAAAGAAATTTGTGCACTAAGAATCGCATTTCCTTATTTTCTAAAGACATGTACCTACTTTCTGAGGTTCATATCAAGGTACCACAGACACAGACACACACGGTTGATGAGTTTCTGTGACACTGACTATGCAGAAACAGAGTATCAACACTTACCTTGCTTGCCTGGCTCCATACATCACTAATGGTTCCTGTGTCAGGTTTAACCCAATGAACTGCAAAGTTTAACTTGATATGCACAAGCCTGGGTAGCAAAGGATCCAGATGAAATTTATAATTACTAATGAATAATAACTAATAATATCCAAAATCTTGTGCCCTGTATGCCCTTTGGTGTACGCTAAAAGATTTGCTTTCACAACTTGCATCATTTTTACTGTTTGTACTTGTTGGTCTGCGTGTGAGTCTGTGCATATGTGGAGGATAAAGGCAGATGTCATTGATCTTTCCTTTGTGGTTTTCCATCTTTATTTTTTGAGATGGCTTCTCACCTAACTTGGAGTTCATCAATTCATTTAAGTTAGGCTAGCCAGTCCATAAGCCACTTGTTGCCTCCCCTCCCCAGGTTAAGGTGCATGCTGCCATCCTGGCCTTTTTCATTGGTACTCGGGTCCTCATGCAGCTTGTCAGGAACTTCACCAGTTGAGCCGTCGCCCCAGCCCACACATCCTTATTCAGAAGAGAGCAGTGTTGTCACAAGCACCTTGGTCTATATGTGACCCATCTGATCTCTTGCCTTTTGTGGAAATAATCCAGGGCCATTTCTAAGAGTAGGGAAGCTGTGCTGTGGTCAACAGGAATAAAGGTTGGACCAGGTACACAGAAACAATGGCAGAAACAGGAGAGTTCTAAGCAGACAAGGTAGGGAGTAGCCAGCATGCTCTGGAAGGAGACAGGTGAAGAGAGGATAGCGGATTCAGAAAGCCTGAATGGGGTGGGATGTCCTTCCATGGAAGCAAACAATCTTCACATTTAAAGAGCTTTTAATGGAACTGCATGACAGGAATCAACTGGGTGCATTAACAGGCCTCGTGTTTTTCCAGCAGACTGAGAAGCTCCAGGATGGCTTCAGCCTTGTGCACTGAACTTGCATCACACTAGTAAAAGCAATGTGTCCATCTGAGTGTGGCAGTTGGGGAAATTTCCCCAGAGTGTTTTTATGAAACAACTGAAGTCCTGAACTCGTGGAGAACAGGTTGGGATGCAGAGGCCCAGAAGTGGTCAGTCATCCTCAGGAAAACACAGACTTCCCTAGTGGTGCTGCACTGAGGGTTTTAACCCACACTGATGCCTGATTTTTGAGCAGCCACAGGGCCAGGTGCAGGCATTCTTTGTAAGTCTGGCATAAAGACAGGATAATGGTAAAGTCAACATGTTTCTCAACACAGAAACTACAAGGAATATTAAAGCTCCCCCAGACAGAAAAATCTAGACACTTTAATTGATTAAAAGAGGCTATCTCAAAAGCAATGAGAAAAATACTCTCCATAAGAGATGGACAGGTGATTCAATTTGCCAATAAAAAGGACAACAGGCTAGTCATTTTGGAACAGGGAACCTCACTTGAAAAATGTCCTCACACCTTTGGCCGGAAGGCAAGCAAGTGGGCCTTCTTTTTGATTGATGACTGATGGGAAAAGATATACACACACACACACACACACACACACACACACACACACACACACACACCCCACTCCTTTCTATTGGCAAATTTAATAGCTAACCATGGCACTGTGTTTCCCAGAACCTTACTTTGAATTGAATATAGTAAATCAAAAAACAAAAATGAGTTTTCCATCTATCCTTAGGTAAGAGCTTACACATGAGAAAGTACAGGTTACAAATTCGGACTTTAGTTACCCCAGTCTACTGCAGGAGCAAGGGTAGGTTTAAAATGGTTGGAAGGATTATGTTAATCCACATAAAAATAAGTCCCAGCATGCAAGAGGCAGAGGCAGGCAGGTAACAAAGGGTTCCAGGTTAGTCTGATCTACTTAGTGAGCTCCAGGCTGGCCAGGGATACATAGTGAGACCCTGTCTCAAAAAAGAAAAAGTGAATAATACAAACTTTCAATATTCATATTAAAATTAAATAATATTCAATAATAAATATTAATATGTTAACAATAGATGTGTATGTAAATCTGTGTATTTGAGCTACTTTCTGAAATATCAAGTAGCACTCAAAATACTAAGAAAAAACATAAGATAAAAGCTACATATAACAAAGGATGGAGAGATGGCTCAGCAGGGCAGAGCACCCACACACTGGGTGACTCACGACCATCATTTACTCCAGTTTCAGGGGATTTGATGCCTGTTTCTGGTCTCTGCGGGCACTGCATGCATGCACAGATTATATGTACAGACATGTAAGAACATTTATATATATAAAAATATATACATATATGTACCTATAAATTAAAACAAATGAGAATCTTCAATAAGTAGTTGCATATCATAAAAGTCAGGATGTTTGTTTGAAAAATATCCCCATTTACAATTAAGCCAAAGGTGAAATGTGTCCTTACTGTGTCAGACTTCATTCTAGCGTTCATACTAAAATCAGAGTAAGCATGTTTCAATAAGACCCAATGAAAACCAGAAATTGATTTACAAAACTCCACAGAACAAGCCAGAAGAATGTAAAGAAGTAAAGCTAAATGTGCCATTGTCTGATCATAAAATATTTATTAAGGAATACTCTTAAGGAATATAGTGAATATAAAATTTAGGATCACAATGTGAAGCAATTTCAATCTTCTCAAAAGTCAGCACAGCCCTCATAATCTGCAGATGGAAAACTAGTAAGAATTACTAAAAGCGGCCAGCCTACGACAGAAGTGGCTTTCCATGTACATTTACAACTAGAGCTTCAGACACCTCTGTCATTGCAAAACCACACCACATTACACTAATGCAGCAACAACGCATTCATATTGTTCTCATTAGTCATTAGTAGTCAATTTGCATAAAACACCAGAAAAAAACCACAATGGAGATCACAAATGAGTTAAAAAGTGAACCTGTTCTTGTAAAACACACACTGTGATGGAAACAGACACTAAAAAAAGTACTATGCATATTACAGAAGCTGTGTTCATTCTGACAATCTCATCCGTCTTCTTTCCTGGAAAAGCAAATTACAAGAAACAGGCACAACTAATATTTGGGAGGCAGTGTGTAGCTAAAATCTCATTTAACTAATTAGTCAATGATTCCTTAAAATCCCCATAAATCTTTTCTGTCCTGAGGTAGTTGCAAAATAAATCATAAATTGGGTATCAACTACATTGGAGGCTTTGACTCTTCATGATGAGCTGTTACTGAGAAGAACTACCTTTTGATATCTAAAAGACAGTGGAGAATGGGCCTCTTACTACACACACAGGAGGATGGCTGTGGGAAAGAGGAGCAGCTGCTTCCAAATGAGAGACATGGTTCAGCGTTGCTTTAACCACCCCCACTCGTTTTAGACTTGATACTGTCCAAAAGCCACTGGAACAACACAGAAGCACGTAGATCACCGCCCTTTGCTGTAGCCAGGGAAGAAAAGGTCAAGTAGAGTCTGCAGAGTCTCATTTGGAATCATGACGTAATTCTGGCCAAGATCACGCCGGCAAGCAGGGCAGGAGAAAACCTGGGCCTTAAAGGAGCGCTGTAAGCAATCCTAAGGTAAAAACAAAGAAAAATACACACAAGGGAAGGGGAAAGGGATGGAGGAAGGGAGACAGGGGAAAGCAAGGGAAGAGGGAGAAAACAGCTACAATTATATGGACAATCACTCAATACTAATGTTCTTAATAAAACTGGACACTTCCTGCTCATTCCAAGAGAACGGTCTAGGATGAGCAGTTCTGAATCTGCAGCATACTGTCTACAGTCAAAGCTCTACTAACAGACCGAGACTTCTGGTAAATGACTCAAGTAGCTTGTGCATCGATTTCCTCAGCTAGTGAAGTGAGAGATTAGGGATGCTTCCCACTACCTTAACCTTGCTGCACGGAATTAAAATATATTATCAAATCCTTGAACATAATAGGTCCTCAGAAGTACGTTTAGTTGTACTAAATCCAGAGCTTACTGACATACAGTTAGGCATGAATATGTATGTGGAAGATGTTTCCATCTCACAAAGGAAACCAAAGTTAAAGATAGATCAGCACACAACACCACACGTGGTACAGCAAGCTTTTAATCCCGTCTCAATTAAAGTTTGACTTTCCCCTTCAAGTGCCTTGTCAGCACAATCCTCAATTCACCTGAACATCCTGTCAGAAAGGACATTTTATTAAATACATGGAGCTCTTTCAGTTTGCATTTCAGTGTGTAAAACACTTTCTATTACAGAGAAAAAAATAGTGGCACTGTGGTGTCTTAGTCTCCACTCAACCCTTCTTCAGTTCACACACAATAGAAGGCATCTAACTATAGCTATGAGAATTACCGTTATTATGAAATCTTAAATTGCATTTATCATCAAGATGTAAATAAAGTTTTCTAACTAGCAAAGAGCCCGTGGTTACCAGTGGCACCCACTGTGTGGCCAGTCTAGAAAGGGAAGGCGACACTGTACTCACCTTACAGACATTGTGTGAGCACTCTGTTGTGACAGGCTGATACACCAGCTCCTGGCAGCACACACACATAAAAGACTGTTCCAGTTTTTTCAGAAAATTCTACAACGTTGCCCAAGAGGAGGAAAGAAGAAAAGATTAATAGCTCAAATATACTAATGAATTCTAAATGATGACATAAAATCTTTGTCACATTTAACAGGTTTTCTACTAAGAAATCAAGTAATGACTTTCTAAGATAAGCCAACTAAATGAACAAAGTCCCTCAAAACTTGCCAGTTTAGTGGTAATAACTATTTTATTATTTTGGGCGTTGTGCTTAACAGAGAGAGGTCTTTCCTAACACAGAGCAGGCGGCAAACTATTCTTCCTTTCTGCATACTTGGAGCTTCTGCCTTTTGAGTTCTGGGGTAACAGGAATGTGCTACCATGAGCAGCTATTTTTGACTTAAAGGGGCAGGGATGGAGGGAGTTGGAGGCATCAGACGGCTCAGCAGAAAACAAGCTTGATGTCAAGCCTGACAACCTGAGATTCACCACTGAGAACCACAGGGTGGAAAGTGAGAACCAATTCCCATGAGTTATCCTCTGACCTCCAGAGATATACCAAGAAACATACCCACACACCACGTCCCAAGGAACATGGTATACCACTTGCCCAGCACTGTACACACAACAGAACACAGGCAGCTCATCACAAGACCAATCAGTACTGTATGTCCTTTTTGTTCTGTTTTTGTTCTGTAACTTCTACTGCACAGATTCCAGCAAATGAAATGCATTAGCTGGTCAGTCTTTCCCTGTAATAAACTACACTGTTCTCTCTCTCTCTCCTCTCTCTCCCTCTCTCCTCTCTCTCCTCTCTCTCCTCTCTGGCTGGTCAGTCTTTCCCTGTAATAAACTACACTGTTCTCTCTCTCTCCTCTCTCTCTCCCTCTCTCTCCTCTCTCTCTCTCTCTCTCTCTCTCTCTCTCTCTCTCTCTCTCTCTCTCTCTCTCTCTCTCCCTCTCTCTCTCTCCCAAAATAGCTCTAGACAATAGCTCTATAGTGTCCAGAGTCACAAGAAACCTATTTCTCTTCCTAAGATGCTGTGTTCTATTTTGCCTCAACTTTAAAATCCTATATTTTCCAGGGGTATTTATTTATAATGAAGTACAAGTGCAAACATACTCAAATGATATCCTGCATCTTCAAAAGCCATCATTAGTTCCAATTTGTCCTGGCTGTGTGTGCCCTTCCTTTCTTCTTGAGAAAGGTCTCATTCACTATGTAGCCCAGGTTGTCCTGAAACTCAGAGATCAGCTTGACTCTGCCTCTGCTTCCTGTGTGCTGGGATTAAACTATGCACCACCATGCTTGGCTCGTTTGTGTCTATTAAAGTAGAATAGGGTGGTTTTCCAACAGTCATAAACATGACCATCCATTTGGCTTTTAATAATAATAATAATAAATACTCTCTAAGGTTTCTTTTTTCATTACAGGAAGAATTTATAAGCTCTTCAAACTAAAACATCAACAAATGTTACAATTTAAAAGATGTGTTCACATTAAATCAACTGAATTACAAACAAACCATTAATGTGATACACTAAAGAATATGCAACTACATGTTCACAGTAACTGTCAGCTTCAAGTCATAACAGCTGGATGAGGCAAGTCAGGCCTTGTTAGGAGTAGGACATCAATGCCCACACATTCATGTTCATTCAGGTGGCTTCTCTCACTGCAGTAGTGTCTGCTACTTTGTCCCATACCCATCCCTATCTGGAGCTCACTGAAGTTATCTACCACTAACCAGCCATATCTTCCCCCAACATATCTAACTGCTCATCTAAGTTATGATTAACAACTGATTTATTTTAGTGTAGCCCAACGGAAATGAGTCTGACCTCACTCTCTCTTTATAGCTGAGTCCCTTGTCTAAAAAACAAGTAATACCTCTCACAGAACAAAATCACCGTACCCGGGATATTTAAAAGACAAAATCTAAGCCTCACTTTATCAAGACTAACCCAAGATATCAATCACATAGATTTCTGATATAGAGCCAAACAGTATTTGATAACCTTTTCTAATATACTTAATACAATAATGGTTCTCAACAAAAAAGGTAAAGCAATCACAGGAGGCCTTCCAGGCTAGATGGGAGCAGATACCCTTTACTTTATTCCCTTTAGGCACACGAGACATTTTAGCTGTTGTAAAAAAAGAAAAGGCAACAGCGAAAGGAAAAATTAGAAAGAGATGGCAAAACATAATTTACTTAGCTCTCACTCACAGCTACCATAATACTACTTTAGAAAGATTTAAAACTACATTACACACGAGAGATCAAATTAACAAACAAAATAGGAGATACAATAAATCAAATGAGGAAATAGCTCTCATTTGAAGCTTCTTATTTGGTGAGCTCAGCTTAACACGAAATTTACATATTAACCTTGTTAGCTCTCCCCCACTCCTCTGAAACAGGGTCTCTCTATGTAGTCTTGGATGTTCTGGAAATTGATATGTTGTAGACCAGGCTGGCCTCAAACTCAAAGGCCTCTGCCTCCTGAGTGCTGGGATTAAAGGCATATACCACTAGGCTCAGCTTCATTTTAAAGTTTAATGACTACAAAACCAAGAAAAAAAAAACTAGATTAGAAAATCTTTAAAATTATGTGTGTATTTGTATGTGTACTGAGGTGGGGTATCTGTGCATGTGTGAGAGAAGAGAGCAATAGTCCCCCAGAGATGGAATTATAGGTTATAGGTGGCTGTAAGCTGCCCAACCTGGGTGCTAGGAACTGGGCCTGGGTGTTCTGCAAGACTACAAGCTTTTAACCATGGAGCCACCTTTCCAATCGCAGATGAAAAACATTTGAATGGATCAAGACTGGTTTGCTTTACTTAAAAGCTGAACACACAAGTTTTGAAAATCATACAACTATTTAAGACTTAAACTATTTTGATCTCTGAACTATAATATAATAGAAATCTTTCAGCTGAGTTTTAGATTCAGTTGATTAAGTTTAACAAGTAAAAACTCTTCCCCAAAAGAGTACCTCAATGTAAGTTAATTAGTTCATGATTAAAAACCAGCATCTTAAAAGTTTAAAATAGATTTACAGGTGTTTAAATTTATTGACTCCTGTTAGTTTTGAAAGGTGGAGGAAACTGATTAGAAAACTACGTAAGATACGTAAGTTTAGACTGACTTGAGAAAATCAGTTTCCATTTTTTAATATCAGAGCATCATTAGCAAAGAAAAACTTACTGGTGATGTGGGATGCCCTTCTGTATGCTGTGAATATGTTTTATTACTATTGGTTAATACAGAAGGTGATTTGGCCAACAGTCAAGC
>JAQHUG010000021.1:4157390-4268887 GCA_028555095.1 Dicrostonyx torquatus
ATGAGAAAGTACAGGTTACAAATTCGGACTTTAGTTACCCCAGTCTACTGCAGGAGCAAGGGTAGGTTTAAAATGGTTGGAAGGATTATGTTAATCCACATAAAAATAAGTCCCAGCATGCAAGAGGCAGAGGCAGGCAGGTAACAAAGGGTTCCAGGTTAGTCTGATCTACTTAGTGAGCTCCAGGCTGGCCAGGGATACATAGTGAGACCCTGTCTCAAAAAAGAAAAAGTGAATAATACAAACTTTCAATATTCATATTAAAATTAAATAATATTCAATAATAAATATTAATATGTTAACAATAGATGTGTATGTAAATCTGTGTATTTGAGCTACTTTCTGAAATATCAAGTAGCACTCAAAATACTAAGAAAAAACATAAGATAAAAGCTACATATAACAAAGGATGGAGAGATGGCTCAGCAGGGCAGAGCACCCACACACTGGGTGACTCACGACC
Source organism: Dicrostonyx torquatus (assembly GCA_028555095.1). NCBI lineage: Eukaryota > Metazoa > Chordata > Mammalia > Rodentia > Cricetidae > Dicrostonyx > Dicrostonyx torquatus. Next base: position 4,157,854 of record JAQHUG010000021.1, read on the forward strand.
ATCATTTACTCCAGTTTCAGGGGATTTGATGCCTGTTTCTGGTCTCTGCGGGCACTGCATGCATGCACAGATTATATGTACAGACATGCAAGAACATTTATATATATATATATATACACATATATGTACCTATAAATTAAAACAAATGAGAATCTTCAATAAGTAGTTGCATATCATAAAAGTCAGGATGTTTGTTTGAAAAATATCCCCATTTACAATTAAGCCAAAGGTGAAATGTGTCCTTACTGTGTCAGACTTCATTCTAGCGTTCATACTAAAATCAGAGTAAGCATGTTTCAATAAGACCCAATGAAAACCAGAAATTGATTTACAAAACTCCACAGAACAAGCCAGAAGAATGTAAAGAAGTAAAGCTAAATGTGCCATTGTCTGATCATAAAATATTTATTAAGGAATACTCTTAAGGAATATAGTGAATATAAAATTTAGGATCACAATGTGAAGCAATTTCAATCTTCTCAAAAGTCAGCACAGCCCTCATAATCTGCAGATGGAAAACTAGTAAGAATTACTAAAAGCGGCCAGCCTACGACAGAAGTGGCTTTCCATGTACATTTACAACTAGAGCTTCAGACACCTCTGTCATTGCAAAACCACACCACATTACACTAATGCAGCAACAACGCATTCATATTGTTCTCATTAGTCATTAGTAGTCAATTTGCATAAAACACCAGAAAAAAACCACAATGGAGATCACAAATGAGTTAAAAAGTGAACCTGTTCTTGTAAAACACACACTGTGATGGAAACAGACACTAAAAAAAGTACTATGCATATTACAGAAGCTGTGTTCATTCTGACAATCTCATCCGTCTTCTTTCCTGGAAAAGCAAATTACAAGAAACAGGCACAACTAATATTTGGGAGGCAGTGTGTAGCTAAAATCTCATTTAACTAATTAGTCAATGATTCCTTAAAATCCCCATAAATCTTTTCTGTCCTGAGGTAGTTGCAAAATAAATCATAAATTGGGTATCAACTACATTGGAGGCTTTGACTCTTCATGATGAGCTGTTACTGAGAAGAACTACCTTTTGATATCTAAAAGACAGTGGAGAATGGGCCTCTTACTACACACACAGGAGGATGGCTGTGGGAAAGAGGAGCAGCTGCTTCCAAATGAGAGACATGGTTCAGCGTTGCTTTAACCACCCCCACTCGTTTTAGACTTGATACTGTCCAAAAGCCACTGGAACAACACAGAAGCACGTAGATCACCGCCCTTTGCTGTAGCCAGGGAAGAAAAGGTCAAGTAGAGTCTGCAGAGTCTCATTTGGAATCATGACGTAATTCTGGCCAAGATCACGCCGGCAAGCAGGGCAGGAGAAAACCTGGGCCTTAAAGGAGCGCTGTAAGCAATCCTAAGGTAAAAACAAAGAAAAATACACACAAGGGAAGGGGAAAGGGATGGAGGAAGGGAGACAGGGGAAAGCAAGGGAAGAGGGAGAAAACAGCTACAATTATATGGACAATCACTCAATACTAATGTTCTTAATAAAACTGGACACTTCCTGCTCATTCCAAGAGAACGGTCTAGGATGAGCAGTTCTGAATCTGCAGCATACTGTCTACAGTCAAAGCTCTACTAACAGACCGAGACTTCTGGTAAATGACTCAAGTAGCTTGTGCATCGATTTCCTCAGCTAGTGAAGTGAGAGATTAGGGATGCTTCCCACTACCTTAACCTTGCTGCACGGAATTAAAATATATTATCAAATCCTTGAACATAATAGGTCCTCAGAAGTACGTTTAGTTGTACTAAATCCAGAGCTTACTGACATACAGTTAGGCATGAATATGTATGTGGAAGATGTTTCCATCTCACAAAGGAAACCAAAGTTAAAGATAGATCAGCACACAACACCACACGTGGTACAGCAAGCTTTTAATCCCGTCTCAATTAAAGTTTGACTTTCCCCTTCAAGTGCCTTGTCAGCACAATCCTCAATTCACCTGAACATCCTGTCAGAAAGGACATTTTATTAAATACATGGAGCTCTTTCAGTTTGCATTTCAGTGTGTAAAACACTTTCTATTACAGAGAAAAAAATAGTGGCACTGTGGTGTCTTAGTCTCCACTCAACCCTTCTTCAGTTCACACACAATAGAAGGCATCTAACTATAGCTATGAGAATTACCGTTATTATGAAATCTTAAATTGCATTTATCATCAAGATGTAAATAAAGTTTTCTAACTAGCAAAGAGCCCGTGGTTACCAGTGGCACCCACTGTGTGGCCAGTCTAGAAAGGGAAGGCGACACTGTACTCACCTTACAGACATTGTGTGAGCACTCTGTTGTGACAGGCTGATACACCAGCTCCTGGCAGCACACACACATAAAAGACTGTTCCAGTTTTTTCAGAAAATTCTACAACGTTGCCCAAGAGGAGGAAAGAAGAAAAGATTAATAGCTCAAATATACTAATGAATTCTAAATGATGACATAAAATCTTTGTCACATTTAACAGGTTTTCTACTAAGAAATCAAGTAATGACTTTCTAAGATAAGCCAACTAAATGAACAAAGTCCCTCAAAACTTGCCAGTTTAGTGGTAATAACTATTTTATTATTTTGGGCGTTGTGCTTAACAGAGAGAGGTCTTTCCTAACACAGAGCAGGCGGCAAACTATTCTTCCTTTCTGCATACTTGGAGCTTCTGCCTTTTGAGTTCTGGGGTAACAGGAATGTGCTACCATGAGCAGCTATTTTTGACTTAAAGGGGCAGGGATGGAGGGAGTTGGAGGCATCAGACGGCTCAGCAGAAAACAAGCTTGATGTCAAGCCTGACAACCTGAGATTCACCACTGAGAACCACAGGGTGGAAAGTGAGAACCAATTCCCATGAGTTATCCTCTGACCTCCAGAGATATACCAAGAAACATACCCACACACCACGTCCCAAGGAACATGGTATACCACTTGCCCAGCACTGTACACACAACAGAACACAGGCAGCTCATCACAAGACCAATCAGTACTGTATGTCCTTTTTGTTCTGTTTTTGTTCTGTAACTTCTACTGCACAGATTCCAGCAAATGAAATGCATTAGCTGGTCAGTCTTTCCCTGTAATAAACTACACTGTTCTCTCTCTCTCTCCTCTCTCTCCCTCTCTCCTCTCTCTCCTCTCTCTCCTCTCTGGCTGGTCAGTCTTTCCCTGTAATAAACTACACTGTTCTCTCTCTCTCCTCTCTCTCTCCCTCTCTCTCCTCTCTCTCTCTCTCTCTCTCTCTCTCTCTCTCTCTCTCTCTCTCTCTCTCTCTCTCTCTCCCTCTCTCTCTCTCCCAAAATAGCTCTAGACAATAGCTCTATAGTGTCCAGAGTCACAAGAAACCTATTTCTCTTCCTAAGATGCTGTGTTCTATTTTGCCTCAACTTTAAAATCCTATATTTTCCAGGGGTATTTATTTATAATGAAGTACAAGTGCAAACATACTCAAATGATATCCTGCATCTTCAAAAGCCATCATTAGTTCCAATTTGTCCTGGCTGTGTGTGCCCTTCCTTTCTTCTTGAGAAAGGTCTCATTCACTATGTAGCCCAGGTTGTCCTGAAACTCAGAGATCAGCTTGACTCTGCCTCTGCTTCCTGTGTGCTGGGATTAAACTATGCACCACCATGCTTGGCTCGTTTGTGTCTATTAAAGTAGAATAGGGTGGTTTTCCAACAGTCATAAACATGACCATCCATTTGGCTTTTAATAATAATAATAATAAATACTCTCTAAGGTTTCTTTTTTCATTACAGGAAGAATTTATAAGCTCTTCAAACTAAAACATCAACAAATGTTACAATTTAAAAGATGTGTTCACATTAAATCAACTGAATTACAAACAAACCATTAATGTGATACACTAAAGAATATGCAACTACATGTTCACAGTAACTGTCAGCTTCAAGTCATAACAGCTGGATGAGGCAAGTCAGGCCTTGTTAGGAGTAGGACATCAATGCCCACACATTCATGTTCATTCAGGTGGCTTCTCTCACTGCAGTAGTGTCTGCTACTTTGTCCCATACCCATCCCTATCTGGAGCTCACTGAAGTTATCTACCACTAACCAGCCATATCTTCCCCCAACATATCTAACTGCTCATCTAAGTTATGATTAACAACTGATTTATTTTAGTGTAGCCCAACGGAAATGAGTCTGACCTCACTCTCTCTTTATAGCTGAGTCCCTTGTCTAAAAAACAAGTAATACCTCTCACAGAACAAAATCACCGTACCCGGGATATTTAAAAGACAAAATCTAAGCCTCACTTTATCAAGACTAACCCAAGATATCAATCACATAGATTTCTGATATAGAGCCAAACAGTATTTGATAACCTTTTCTAATATACTTAATACAATAATGGTTCTCAACAAAAAAGGTAAAGCAATCACAGGAGGCCTTCCAGGCTAGATGGGAGCAGATACCCTTTACTTTATTCCCTTTAGGCACACGAGACATTTTAGCTGTTGTAAAAAAAGAAAAGGCAACAGCGAAAGGAAAAATTAGAAAGAGATGGCAAAACATAATTTACTTAGCTCTCACTCACAGCTACCATAATACTACTTTAGAAAGATTTAAAACTACATTACACACGAGAGATCAAATTAACAAACAAAATAGGAGATACAATAAATCAAATGAGGAAATAGCTCTCATTTGAAGCTTCTTATTTGGTGAGCTCAGCTTAACACGAAATTTACATATTAACCTTGTTAGCTCTCCCCCACTCCTCTGAAACAGGGTCTCTCTATGTAGCCTTGGATGTTCTGGAAATTGATATGTTGTAGACCAGGCTGGCCTCAAACTCAAAGGCCTCTGCCTCCTGAGTGCTGGGATTAAAGGCATATACCACTAGGCTCAGCTTCATTTTAAAGTTTAATGACTACAAAACCAAGAAAAAAAAAACTAGATTAGAAAATCTTTAAAATTATGTGTGTATTTGTATGTGTACTGAGGTGGGGTATCTGTGCATGTGTGAGAGAAGAGAGCAATAGTCCCCCAGAGATGGAATTATAGGTTATAGGTGGCTGTAAGCTGCCCAACCTGGGTGCTAGGAACTGGGCCTGGGTGTTCTGCAAGACTACAAGCTTTTAACCATGGAGCCACCTTTCCAATCGCAGATGAAAAACATTTGAATGGATCAAGACTGGTTTGCTTTACTTAAAAGCTGAACACACAAGTTTTGAAAATCATACAACTATTTAAGACTTAAACTATTTTGATCTCTGAACTATAATATAATAGAAATCTTTCAGCTGAGTTTTAGATTCAGTTGATTAAGTTTAACAAGTAAAAACTCTTCCCCAAAAGAGTACCTCAATGTAAGTTAATTAGTTCATGATTAAAAACCAGCATCTTAAAAGTTTAAAATAGATTTACAGGTGTTTAAATTTATTGACTCCTGTTAGTTTTGAAAGGTGGAGGAAACTGATTAGAAAACTACGTAAGATACGTAAGTTTAGACTGACTTGAGAAAATCAGTTTCCATTTTTTAATATCAGAGCATCATTAGCAAAGAAAAACTTACTGGTGATGTGGGATGCCCTTCTGTATGCTGTGAATATGTTTTATTACTATTGATTAATACAGAAGGTGATTTGGCCAACAGTCAAGCAAAATAGAACCAAGTGGGAAATCCAAGCAGAGATACAGGGGGAAAGAAGGCGGGGTTGAGAGGAGAAGCCAGCAGCCACCAGAGAAGTAAAATGCCAGAGCATTATGGTAAGCCATGGGGCATGTGGCAATACACAGATTATTAAAAATGGGATAATTTATAAATGTAGAGCTAGTCAGTAAAAAGCCTGAGTCATCAGCCAAACAATTAGAATATTAAGCCTCCAAATGATTATTTTATAAGCAGCTAGGGGGACTGAGAAGGACAGAGAAAAGTCTCCAGTTACTAACCGGTCCCTCTACAAGAGATGCAAGTACTTCATCCCATAGCTTCTGGTTCTGGCAGTCTTCTCTGATCAGGCATTGCTGCTGAGGGCTGAGCTGAAAGGCCTCTACTGCTTCTGTGGACTCAGATGTCTTCAGCACTTTGGAGGCACTTGGACACTCATCTAGGTATATTTATAAACTTTGTCAGTAGACTTCAACAGTTCGCTTAGAAACTGTAACAACGGTTCACTGGTACCAGCAATGTTTAGAAAGAAGATGAGCCCATGGAGCACATCCTCTAGAGTCCAGGATACTTGCTGATATGGTTATTACTCTATTAAAGAGACCCACCCCCCCAGAAATCAAACAAACAAAATCCTTTTATTATGATTGAGTCCCTCAAGTTAGCCTTTCTATATGAGAATGTGTTATTGATATGTATGCTCCACATTGCCACTTACCATCTGAAGCTGGCCTCTTGGTGGCTTCTTTAGTCTGCTTCTTTGACTGTCCCTTTGTCTTCTTCCCTTCCTTATCTGATGGGTAACCTGCTGGATACTGATATGGGGGGGGGAAATGTTTATTTAAATTTCACAGGGTGGGAGGCTCCATATCCTGATGGAAAATTTTAGAGGGGAGAGGCAGCTGTCTATACATTCTCCACACTTAATTTACATAAAGCAAGTATACACTTAGAGAATTCAAAGGGCAAAAGGCAATTAAAATCTCAAATTCTGTGTAAAACCTTGCAGGTTGGACTGTTACAATGCTTTATAATTTACTGATCTAATCTTCAGCTCTAAGAGAAGAAAATTTTCACATGCTTTGTTGGTGACTTGAAAATAAAAACTAGATTATGAAGTGGAGATAAAACATGGAGCACAGGAAATGATATTCAAATAGACAAGATGAAAATGGTAGTTCCAATCTCAAACAAAAAACGGAGTGCCAAATTTCTCATCTCCCAAAACTATGGATGGAAGGAGATTTTAGAAACCAAATGAAACTATGTTAACTTTCTATGATCTAATGGTAGATACATTCTATATCTTAGCCTTTAGGATACCTATTGTTGAGGGAAGGCATGACTTTATGATAATACTCATGTCTAAAGCTCAATGTGTTTCTGGCTTCAACACATTACTATTAATTCATCATAGTAGAAATATTTTCATAATTCAACTCAGGTTCCTCTAATCTATTTGACCAACACTGGGATCTAAAAGACCTCTGAAAGTAGATTTGGCAAATTAAAAAAATTCACAGAATGAATTAGTTATCCTAACAGCCAATGATCTCATCTAAGGAATCATTTCCAGGAGTTTAAAAAGATAAGAAAAACAGCAACAGACTTGCACTCAAGGACACACAGTCACCTGCATGGGTGGTCAGACTCTGCCCAGAGTTCAGCCTCCATATGCAGTGTGGGCAGAGCCAAGTAAAAGGACAATGCTGGTTGGCTTCATGGGAAGAACAATGACAGGGACAGTGAGAGATGAACTTAAACCACAACCTTGAAAACAGCCTCAGAAACAAAGTATACCATATTACAGGCTGTTTAGGGGATGTAGCCACATCACCCGCATTCACATAAACCTTTTATGGGTTTACATCATAGCATGTACCAAGGGGAAAAAGACAAAGAACTCAAGCGGTAACAGGATGGGAAAGCAGATTTACTGGGGAGAGCGAAGAGAAATGAGGAAGAGTGAGAATGGTAAAAAGCAAGCCACTCATATGAAACATAATCCTACCTTTCCCCTACAAAAAAAAATACTTCAAGTCCCAATCAGAATTAAAAATATTTTGCTTTTCATCTACGGATTCAACACAATCCCCATTAAGATGCCAACACAATTGTTTACAGACCTCGAAAAAACAATACTCAACTTCATATGGAAAAACAAAAACCCCAAGTAAGCTGAAACAATCCTGTACAATAAAAGAACATTCATATTTCAAGTTATACTACAGATCTATAGTAATAAAAACCGCATGGCATTGGCATAAAATCAGACAGGTTGATCAATGGAATCAAATCAAAGACCCAGATGTAAATCTAAACATCAATGGACATAAAAGAAGCCAGAATTATACAGTGGAAAAAAGAAAGCATCTTCAACAAATGGGGCTGGTCTAAGTGGATGTCAGTATGTAAAAGAGTGCAAACAAATCCACTTCTATGATCCTTCACAAAATTTGAGTCCAGGTGGATCAAAGACCTCAACATAAAACCAGATACACTGGGGAATAGCTTTAAATGCATTGGCACAGGCGACAACTTCCTGAACACTGACAGCACAGGCACTAAGAATAACCAGTAAGTAGGACCTCATGAAACTGAAAAGCTTCTGTAAGACAAAGGGTACTGTCAATAGGACAAGGTGGCAGTCTACAGAATGGTAAAAAATATCATCTTCACATTCAACAGAGGGCTAATATCCAAAATACATGAAGAACTCATTAAACTAGATATCAACTAACAAAAAGTCTAATTAAAAATGAGATACAGGCCAGGCAGTGGTGGTGTACACCTTTAATCCCAGTACTTGGGAGGCAAAGGCAAGAGGATCTCTGTGAGTTTGAAGCCAGCCTGGTATACAAATTGAGTTCCAGGACAGGCACCAAAGTTAAAGAGAAACCTTGTCTCAAAAAACCAGGAAAAAACAGAGGAATTTCAAACAACTGAGAAATAAATGTTCAACATCCTTACTCATTAGGGAAATGCAAATCAAAACTACTTTGAGATTCTATCTTTCATCTGTCAGAATGGCTAAGATCAAAACCACAAGTGGCAACTCATGTTGGCAAGAATGTGACCAAGAACACTCCTACATTGCTAGTGGGAGTGCAAGCTTGTACAGCCACTATGGAAATTAATATGGCAGTTCCTCAGAATATTGGGAAATGATCTACCTCAAGACCCAGCTATACCACTCTTGGACATACACCCAAAGGACATTCCATTATACCACAAGGACACTTGCTCAACTCTGTCCATAGCAGTTTTATTCTTAATAGTCAGAAACTGGGAAACAGCTTAGATGTCCCTCAACCAAAGAATGGATAAAGATATGTGGTACATTAGCACAATGAAGTATTACTGAGCTGTTAAAAACTATGGCATCATAAAATTTTCAGGCAAATGGATGGAACTAGAAAAAAATAACCCGAGAGAAGTACCCAGATCCAGAAAGACAAACATGGCATGCACTCATTGATAAGTCAACATTAGCTATTAAATAAAGGATAATCATACTACAATCCACCGACCCAGAGAGTCTAAGTAATGAGGGCTCGAGGAGGGGATAGGTAATGCATGGATCTCCTGGGAAGGGGAAATAGAGAACAGATTTTTGTGGGTAGATTGAGGGCAGGTAGGTATGGGAACAGGAAGGTTCAGGTGGTGGAGGTGGAAGTAGAGGGTACAGGTAGATATGACTGGAATTGAGGGGTATGGGGTGCAGTGTAGAAACTCAGTGCAACAGAAACTCCCTGGAATCTAATTAAGTCTCCTAGTAATGGGGATATAGAGTCCAAACTGGCCACTATAACCAGACAAGGCTCCCAGCAGGGGACTCAGACATCAACTCAGCCACAAAACCTTGACCTACAATCTGTCCTGCCTGTAAGATGTGCTGGGATAATGGTGGTACAGAACCTGTGGTAGTGGCCAACCCATTACAAGACTTGCCACAAGAGAAAACCCACGTCTGACACTGCCTGAAGGGTCAGGAATTAGAAGTCAAACACGACTGGCAAAAAAGAAAAAATAAATCAATGAAATTATTCCTAATCATATTCTACTATATTCATGGATTGGTGCCTAGCCCAACTGACATCAGATAGCCATCATCCATCAACTGATGGGAGCAGATGCAGAGATCCCAGTCAAACATGAGGCAGAGCCTTGAGAATCCTGCAGAACACGAGGAGGAAGGACTGTAGGAGACAAAGGTCAAGGACACCCCAAGAACACAGGCCACAGAATCAATTAACTCGGGTTCTAGGGGCTCAGATTCTGAACCAATAATCAAGGAGCCTGAGATTTTAGCTAGGTTCTCTGCATAAAACTTATGATTGTGTACCTTGATGTTCTTTTGGGACACCTAACAGTGCGGGGTGTCTCTAACTCTTTTGCCTGTTCTTGGGACCCTTTTCCTCCTACTGAGTTGCCCCTCCCAGTCCTGATATAAGGGTTTGTTGCTAGCCTTATTGTAATTTGTTATGATGTGTTTGGCTGATATCCCTGAGAGGCTTCTGGGTTTTTTGTTTGTTTGTTTTTGAAAAATGGAGGAGTAGCTCTGGGAAAGAAGGAATGTGTGTTGGGAGAAATGGCACAGGGAGGAATGGAGGAAAGGTGAGCTGTGATTGAGATGCAATGTATGAGAGAAGAATTAAAAAACTTGAAAAGAAAAATATTTCTGCTTTTCACTGACAAGTCCAGATTTCCCCCAGCATGATACTGTTATCATGATACACAGTAACATGATACTCTGGAAGCCCCTTTTATCTGGCTTCCTTCTGCATCCTTCTGTACTCTTTATGTCTCACAGTCTACTGACTAACTACTATGTGTAGTGTTAAAAGCCCAAAGATAGCTGTACATTCTTATGACACATGAACAGTGCAGACCAAGATCTAACCTGCAATCGCAGACACAGTCTCCTTGACCGTTCTATTCCTTCTGAGGTCCAAGGTGCAGGTTCAACATCATCTCTTCTTAAAAGATAACGCCAAACCAAGAAGCCATGGCTGGATGAAATCTCTGGCCAGTATTTCACTACCTATATCATAATATTTCAACATTACATTGAGATTTCAAGTTTAGACTAACCATGACACCATCATATTAATAGTTTAAATAAATCTGTTATAATTAATACAACTTCAGAATATTTGCCTTGTTATAAGAACAGTAAATAAGTCAAGAATATTATTAATATATTGTTATGAGCTTATTTCCTATTAATCTAGTTCTTACATAAGGATATAATTCTATAAATTTGACATAGTAACAAATTAACAGAAATTTGCAAATTAGGCAGAGAAAAATGGTGGTAGCTGATTTGTTTATTCTATATATAATGACACAAATACATTTTATAGTTTATGTATTCTGCTTTCAAAAATCTACTGTAATTATTAAAATTAAAAGGATTTTAAAAATACATAGTAACCAAGATATATAATGGTCAAACTACTTACATTGTTTTATCATACAGACTATATACTAAATATATTGGGTCTAGAGTGCAGCGCTCGCCTAGTGTGTACAAATCATGGATTAGAGCCCCATCAGTACCAAACAAAAAAAAAAAACAAAAAGAAAGCCACCTGCGCCCAAATTGTAACTCTGCTTTAGGAACTTTCAAAATCTTAGAGTTCACTTCATCTATTGTTTACATTTGTGGAAGAAGCAGAAACGCCATCGGAACCAGCCTATCCTTCTCTAGCCCACCCAGAGTAGTTCCTGTGGGAAACATGTCTTAAAAGCCCCAGAATGACCAAGGAGATGTCATGCCAGATAGAGCACCTTATAAATGCCATCATATCTGTTGCCTTCTTCTGGAGCATATTTGCTGATCTTCCTCCCTTTAAAACTGCGTATCACTCTGACTGGCTTACCAGCTCTCCAATTCCGAGATTCTGCTCCAATTTTATCATCCAATGGAGCATCACAGTTTAGGGCCAATGCCCTAAAAAAAATAAAACAAAGTCTTTATACCAAGCAATCTTTTTTTTAAGCATGTAACTGAGTCATTAGCTCAATTAAAAAGTAAATTATGCCTTACCTGATGATTAAGATTCTATGATTCTTTCCACATTATTCCAGACAATAGGATTATGCTTTCCCCCACCAGCAGAGAAGACAAATCAGTTTTCTGATGTCACCCCCAAGCCAGGGGATTGGTTCCCAGATAGCCTGTAGGGTTCTTCTGAAAGTAATAACATCTGTGCCACGTATAATAGAGAACAACTAGAAATACATGGAATCTGCTTAAGATAATATTTGTTGAGAAAAGGGAAATGTTGGGAAACTAAAGTGAGTGATTGCTTTAAAAGTCAATTTGTGATGAAATGAGGTAAACTGCTGGAATAATGCAGAAAGAAATCCAGAAAAATAAAATTTTCAGCAAAGAACAAACAGCTTTTCTAGATTTTTCACATTCCAGACAGTAAAAATTCTGAAAAGTCTAAAGGATATTAAGAACAAGTATGCCATGAGCATATTCTCTGAAGACTTCCACAGAAGGATAAACGTAAGTGCATCAAAATGCCAGGGAAATCCTGACAATGAAGGAATTAGGTGCCTTGAGACTGCTATGGCTTACTGATGACACACAACAAGGAAGACCACTGTGCAGAAGGAGCATGCTCTGGCGGAAAATCCCCCTTAGCATACAGTGGTAAATCAGGGACTGTATTAGATGTCATAAAAACTTTTGAGGAATATCTAGTTCTAAAAGTAGCACAATCTACTCAAGTTGGGATATTCCTAACCTCGGTGAAGGGAAAACATTGCTAACACATAGGCTCAGTAGGTAAACTGCCACCTCATAAGTAAGAGGACCTAAGTTTGGATTCCTAAAACCTCCATACAATGTCATTATCAATTTAAGATGCAGGTTCACTGAAAAAACATGTCAGACTATTTCTGACTTCTAAGTTATTCATCTTAAAGAGCTGCCTTCTTTGTAGGAAAAGGATAGCAAGGATTATATTCCTATTTTAGGATTGCGATTTCAACAGTACATCTGATGTGTCTCCTCTGCTAGTTCAGTAAAATAATCCTACTGTTAGAAATAATTTACAAGATATGAAACCAAGATTCTATGTAACCTGGTATACAGTAAAGTCTTGAAATAATACTGGTGTATTTTTATTTGATATAGTAATAAGAAATTAAAGGAACAACATTTAAAACTCAGTGCTTTATATTCAAAGTACAAAATTAATCATTTTTACTCAATGCCAAAATACTCTTTATAGTACATAAAAACTCTTAACTTTTATATAGTTTATAAAAATTTTTACTATGACAAGTTATAAAGCTATCTTTGCTATCTAGGTTTTCAGTTATTTTGTTAAGATCAGTATGCATTTATAAAATAAAATATTTAGAAATTGAAATTTACATTCTGTAGTAGTAAGGATGACACCAGTATTTAAAGTCAATGAAATATGGATCTTTTGCAACGTATTTTTATAACTAAGAAGTCACTTTATTAATACAAATCCTAAAAGTGCTTAGACTGCAGACTGATTAAGTTACCTGACATTTCACTTAACTATTCTCATAAGGCTAGTTCACATTAGTGAGTCACCTCTAAAACAAACTTGTACAGAAAAAAAAAATGTGTCAAGGTGAGCATCACTTTGGTTTTTGACTTATGTCACCTTATCTCCAATTTCACTTAAATCATATAGCTACCGTTCTTTCAAAGGAAGAAATGTCAACATGTTTCAACATGTATACCACATGTATCAAGTGAGGGGGGAATAATGCCACTTAAAAATTAACAATATATAAAAATGACCAAAGGAATTTTAATTTCATGTAACTCCTAGCTGAAGATTCTGCCCTAGATGAAATGACAAGTTAACCTGATAGGATCTAAGTTTCATTTAACCCCAGGATCATACAGTCTTTAGAACAGCACCTGTTCATGTTTGTTAGTGTCTGATCAGCCGATGGTGCACCAATTCTTTTATTACCAGCAAGATTTTTACCACCACTTCCAGTGTACGTGAACTCATCACCTCGGTCCTACAGGGAAAGATTTGTTTAGAGTGAGATGCTTGAACCTGAGTATAATTTTACTAATTCTCATTTTAGAGTCACAACATTAATTTAAGATGTAATTGACATGTTTCTCAGAGAATTTACCAAAATAAAGCAAAATGTAATAATGTGTGTAGTATACATTCAAGTTTTACCACTTGATCTAAGGATTTTGTTTCAAAGTTCTAGTTTCCATTATCTTCAAATACAGTTATTCTCATTTGTGTATCTAAGTTATACACAACATTTTACAAAGTAAGGGTTTATGGGCTAGAAACATTTCATTTAATTCAATAGTAACTGACATATCAACACTAGCTTGCAGGTTCTTTATCAACAGTGTCACTTTCAGAAATATTCCATGATGGAATTCTTGGCTGTCACCTACATCATACAGAATTTTTCTGATGAACATTCCTATTTGACATGGACATTAAATAAACTTTAAAAAGTTAAGTTTACACAAAAGCTTCACCTTCGAGTTCTAATAACATAGTAATTTTGTATATTTCATATTACGAATATATTCATGGTATAATTAGGTTTAAAAAATGTGCATTACTGTTATTAGTAATGTAAGCCTGGAAAATAATTTGAAAATTAAATGTAGTATTCAGCATCTATTAAATTTGATAAATATGCCCAAATGAGATGTTAGAAAAATCTACAACCCAATAATTTCTGTAGTAGCTACAAATTTATTTTTATTTTTATTTTTTTTTTTGGTTTTTCGAGACAGGGTTTCTCTGTGGCTTTGGAGCCTGTCCTGGAACTAGCTCTTGTAGACCAAGCTGGCCTGGAACTCACAGAGATCCACCTGCCTCTGCCTCCCGAGTGCTGGGATTAAAGGTGTGCGCCACCACCGCCCGGCTAGTAGCTACAAATTTATATAGGTACAACTAAATCTTAGCTAATTCAAAGTGCAAAATAACTCCAGAAAATTATCAGTCTATAATTTATTCTAACAATACTAGCTGGCTAGTTATCTGGCTTTTAAAATTATATTCTAATTAATTTATTTGGATGGTGGGGCATATACGTGCCACAGCCCACGTGTAGAGGTCAGAGGACAACTTACAAGAATCAGTTTTCTCCCTCTACCATTGAGTACTTAGAATCAACCTCAGGATGTCAGGTCTGGCCTTAAAAGAATACCCAATAGCGAAGGACTTTATTTTATTGTAAACTCAAGATAAATTTAAGACAATGATGTTTTTTCCCTATTAAATTCCTTTTTGAAGGTTGCTTACTTCCCATACTGTTTTTCCCTTGGATTAAAGCTTAACTGAAACTGTGTGCATTCTAAGTGCTTTTCTGAGGTAAGCATGGTGGGGCATTCTGTGACCCTAAAACTAGGAAGGGTGAGGAAAGAAGACTAAATAAAATAAGGGACCAATTTGGGCTACACAGTGTGCGATGCTGTCTATGAATAAATCAATGAACAAACAAGTGTTTCTATAGGTTCCCAAGCCTTCAATTAACATTTGGTTTTGAAATATTTAAAGTCTCTATTTTTTAAAGTAAGGAGTTAAATTTAACCTATATTGTATTCCATTTGAAGGGCCTCTAATAAACATATCCATAATGGCCCAGAGCATGCACCCTCCCTCCTCCTTTTCTTCCTCCCTTCCCTCCCGCCCTCCTTACTTCCTTCTGTCTTTTGCTTGTTTTTAAGACAAATCTCAGGCTGTTTTCAAACTTATTGTGTAGCTGAGGATGACCTTGAACTCCTGATCCTTTTGCCTCTACCTCACAAGTGCTGGGATAATAGGCATGTGCCATCATGCCCTACTAAAATACTTCCTAAATTGACGAGAAACAATCTTTCTTTCACATTGTTTCTGGATTGACTCCAGAATACCCAAATTCATAATTACCAAATTTTCAAGTTATAATAATGAGAGTGCTATATCAAAAAAGTAGTGACCACACAACAGAATAGGTACAATCTAAGCTAAACAGTGATTAAAGCAGCAGAATAATCCTGAACCTCCTTCAAGCAGCAAACAACCAAACAATAGCTAAAATTCTACTAACACATGTGCACTTCAATCGTTATGCCAACAAAAGCTTTCTATTACAGCAAACGAAAAGAAATCAGCCTAGATTGTTGTGTTTTCTGGACCATGAAGTAGCTTGTGCACGGCTGCTGCCTAGGAAGAGTACACACGGAGCTATACCTGCTCAACAGAACTTCCCATTACCCCACCTTGCTACCAAACCCATAGCCTTCTGTGTTCAGAGCAAGTACTCTACCATGAAGCTACATTCCCATCCCACAACTTTCCAATCTCTACTTCACAGTCTGCTAAAGGAGTTACCTACTGTACAAACTCCTGTCATCAAACCTTAGTCGCACAGACCAGCAACTTCATCCTCACCTCCCCACCTAATTATTAGAACAAAGCTATCTAGATATAGCCTTAACTTATCTCCTGATACTCTACCATGCCTGTAAAACAAACATGTAATATTAAATGACCCAGAAATTGCACTTCTTGACATAAGCGATGTATGTAACTGTTGACTAAAGTATTATCTGTAATAGTTAAAAACTGAAAGTAAACCGGGTACTCCTTACTAGGTAAATGGTTAAGGTGTGATATACCATAGACTCACAAAGAAACAAGACTGAACTACTAGTACACACCATAAAATCATGCTGAGTCACAAAAAAAAAATCTTTACCCAAAATTAAAGACTACATGATCAATGAATAAAACTTGTTGAAGTGACAAAGCTATACAAATGGGAAACAGATTAGAGGTTATCAGGGGCTTGAGGGCCTGGGGACAACATAACAACAAAATCTTGAGAGCAGAAGCATTTGGCATCCTGACTGTTGGGAGTCAAGATCCTGGCTGTGATACTATCTGGTAAACAATCCAGCAAAGTGATACCCTTGGGAAAGGATGCATATCATTTCTAATGTTGTTAATTGTGAATCTACAATTATTTCAAAATAGATTTAATTTACAAAAAAAAAAAAAGCTCCACAGAGTATATAATTCTTTCTATTAGTTACCAACTGTATAGGCTAAACCAGCATATGTAAAAAATAGACATGGCTAGATCTTATAACTTATATAGAATCAATCTTTTCAACAAAAACTATGTTTAAAAAGACAGTTTTTATGCATTTTAGACACAACTTTTGTATTTTATGAACAATCAAGATAGATCCTAAAGATCGTATCATTACTTACAACTTCATCTGCAAATCCTCCAGCCAGCACAAGAGAATAAGCCCCATCATTGCTGCGACCATGAATGCCACCAACATGAGGCCTATGAACACCTGCTTCGCTCACCTATAAGGTAAAAGAAAAATAAGATCAAAGTACATTCTATATGTATGAAATTGTGAAAAATAAATATCAAAGTAAAAACTGTGTTTAGCCTTACAAAATGCTTCCATATGTGTTATTAAAATCTAAAGCCCAATTATGTTTCACCTAGAGTTTGCTTTCTCATTTTAATTTTCCCAAATTAATCCTGAAGGTGCTGGATTCCCCCCCCCCCAGTTCTAGCCCCAAATTTTGCTTTGGGACCTACACACTAACAGATCCTTCTACACTGTCTTTCTTCCTCCATTCTCATTCATTCTATCATCAACAGAATGATCCTTTTTATGTTTATTTCTAGACAGAGTCTTACAAAGTAGCCATGATTGGCATCAAATTCAATATGTATATCAGGACGGTCTTTAGTTTGCATCATTCTTCTCCCTTTGCCTTCCTAGTACTGGGGTTACAGGCATGAACCACCATACATGGCTCAGAAGAGTTCTTATATGGGTAGTTTTTGGTTGGGCTGCTAAATAGACATGATGTACCCGTCACATTTAAATTGTCTTCTAAATAACTGTACTTCCGCCCACAGATTATCGCTGCTATTGGCTTCTGTCATGTGAGTTTCCTTTCTGAAGTTGCTAGTGTTCACTGCAGACACACCTAATGGCCAAAGTAATAGGAATAAATGACTGCTGAATGCCCACTCATAAGTAGGACATATATATATATATATATATATATTATATATATATCCAAGACTCAAGGAACATTGCCAAAGAGGGGATGGAAAGAATGTAAGAGGCAGAAGAGGTGAGGAAAGGTGAAGAATCTCAGGACTGGATTAATGGACACTAAATGCCTCAATAGCTTGATATTTATTCAAAAAAAGTCTAAAAGAAAATGTCTAAAAGGAAGTCTAAATCAAATAACAATTTATCACATAACTTAAAATTTCTCTAAATATTAATTTTCCTAAAAGCTTACCAGTCCCACACAGAAAAATAAGCAAAGTGATAACTAAGACAACTGACACCTACTCTAATGGTGGCTCTTCTGTCTGATTATATCTGGGAAAGACATTCTAACAAGTGAATGACATGTGCTCCTTAGCTGAGACCCATTTGTAATTTAAAACAAATGTTAGCATCACTTCAATTTTAATTACATGAATTTAACCCTTTCAATTAAACCAATTCCAAAGCATACCTGAACTCTGAATCTCCAAGTTGATCCAACAGGAATACCAGGGATGGGTCCATAATGATTTGAAGGGACAATAGTACATTCTTTTGTACGACCAACACAAGCCATTCCCTGTAAATCACAAAATAAGCTGTTTGAAAACAAATTAGGTAAAATATTTTGATGATTTCTGATGTTGGATGTCCTTCTGTGTATGTGTTGCTCTTATTGGTTGATGAGTAAAGCTGTTTCAGGCAATGGCTTGGCAGAGTAAAGCCAGGCTGGAAATCCAGAAAGAGAGTCATAGAAAGAGTAAGGAGGGTTAAAGAGACACCATGTAGTAAAGGAGAAAGATGCCAGAACATTACCAGTAAGCCACAACCTTGTGGCCATATACAGATTAATAGAAATGGGTTAATTTAAGATGTAAGAACTAGCTAGGAATATGGACCACACAGTATAGTAATTACTACAGTTTTTTTTTGTGTGTGATCATTTGGGTCTGGGAAAACGGAAAATGAAAGCACAGTCTCCATCTACAGATTTCCAATTCACATAAGATACAAACAAAATAACTGGATCAATGAAATCATTCTTTATACAATTTAATTATCACTTATAATAACAATGAACTTGCTTAATCTTTTATAATACCACTACCAATATTGAAACACTATTTAGCTATGAATTGTTAGAAGGAAATGGAGAGGGAGTTTCATCTTTACCCTTCCCCAGTCTCTCCGGCTCTCCGTGCTAGCTGAGGGCATCTTTGCTTTCTTCTTACTCATCTTGAGTCTTTCCCCAGCCTTTACAACCTCACTGGAATCAGTTTTACAGGAAGGACAATACCTTAAAGGAATGAAAAAGAACAAAGAATATTTGGTAACATCATACTAAAATCAGTGGCAGAATAATCGTCTTTCTACATCAGGACAAGAACTAGAACATATTGGGTTATAATACAGAGCATCAACTGTCACCAAAATTTTAAACATTTCAAATATATCGATGTGATAAAGCTGATAATAAAATTAAATTCTTGTTTTACTTTTAGAGAACTTCAAGATTTTGTTTTATGCACCCTGAAACTCAATTCATCATGATATATGTGTGTGTGTGAGATTCAAATGTTACCACAATTTTTACTAGCACTAATAAAATAAAACATTCATTTGAAATTATTGTAAAAAAATTCATAGGAGAAAGAATTCTAGGTCCAACAGCAAAATATGCAATTGATACATCTTTCCATCTAATTTAATTATTAGAATTCTCATAATAAAAAATATACAAGAGGCCACTGAGATAATTCAGTGAGTAAAGGTGACTGCCAACAAGCCAGGTAACCAAAATTCAATCCCCAGGACCTACAATGGTGGAAAGAGAGAAAAGGTTCCCTCAAGCTGATCTCTGAATTCCATACTTACACTGTGGTATGCGTACAAACACGCACGTACACACACAATAAGAAAGTGAAATGCAGTATGTGTGTGTGTATATATATGATATAGTTCTTTGACAGAGAATTTCAACACCAAAAAGTCTAATCCAGTGTAAAAGGTTTACAGGACAGCAACTCTAGATCTACTTCAGTTCTCTGTACTTGTCTGTCCTTTCTCATAAAGCTGCTTTACTCTTTCTCTAAAAACCAGGTCTATAGAATGAGGTAAGGCTACTCTACTACCAAAACCTGGAAAGTCTACAACAGTGTTTATCAATCTTTCTGATGCTGTGACCCTTTAATAAAGTCCCTCAAATTGTAGTGATCCCTGTTGTAAATAGGGGAGAGGTGTGGGTTGTGCTCCCAGTGCCTGGCTCCCAAGCCCCCAGCTGCTGGCCCGCTCAGCAGCTGGTTGCTTGCTTATGCCCGAAATAACCACATGAGACCTGTATTAATTTAAATACTGCCTTGCCCATCTAGCTCTCACATCTAAACTAACCCATTATAAAAGTCTGTATGTCACCACGAGGTGGGTGACTTACCGGACGGATCTACGGTACTTCCATCTGCAGCGGGAGCTTCATGGCGACTGGCTCTGACCCAGTCTTCCCAGCGTCCTCTTTTCTTTTCCTTGCCTATCTAAGTCCTGCCCTATCAAATGGCCCAGGCAGCTTTTTTAATTAACCAATCAAAGCACAGAAATACAGATGAACCCTCCTTCAGATCACCAGCCATAAAATTATTTTTGTTAGAGGCTGGTCCTATGGAATCAGAGCCACGGGATCTCCATGACTCAGAGCAAGAGCACGATATCTGAGATGAGTTTTGGTCCAGTGATAATGGTATACCAGAAGCCAGAGGCCTTGGCCAACAAAACACATTACATGATGAATATTTGCAAGTAAAGTTGTCTGTTTGAACAAAAGGGTTCACTGTGTGATACAGTGCAGCTCCCAGTGCCACTAAGATAAATGAGGAGGCAATGGAGAGGCAGGAAAGATAGAGGAGCAAAGTGGGTTTGGGGGAGGCTTGCTTTCAGTTGTTGTAATTAACATTCTTATTTGTATTTTTTTGGTTTTTATTTTTATTATTAAGTTTCCCTTTGGGGGGAGGCTATAAGGGTGGATGGCAGATACAAAGTGACTGGGAAGTGAGAGGAATTGGGGTGCATGAGATGAAATTACCAAAGAATCAATAAAAAATTATGCAAAAAATTACTTTTATTATTTCATAACTGTAATTTTCCTACTGTTGTGAATTCCAACAGTCTTAGACAACCCCTGTAAAAGGGCCATTCAACCTGAAAGGGGTTGCTACACACAGGTTGAGAACCACTGGACAAGAGCATACCAACAAAGATATAATTCACTGCCTAATCCATCTTAAATTTGTATCTTTCTTTTCATAACTATATCTTCCATATAAGTATTATAGGAAAGAATATATCTATGCCCCAGTCCACTCATAATTATCTAATTATGAAATCTATACTAGTACGGTAAAAATGCAAATATTTTAGTTCCCTCGATAGAAACAATTCTACCTGAAAAGGCACCAAAATTCCTTTCACAATATACATTTCCACTGAAACAAGAACAAATGAAACTTCAGAGGAAGCACAGTACTACTCATGTGATTATGCAAGTCAGAGGCAGAAAGTAACAAAAAGGATTCAAAACCCTTCTCCATTTTGTAATTTTCTTTTACTTTAAAAACTTGGTGAGTGTGTGCATGTGCACATTCAAGGCACTCATGGAAGTCAGGAGACAATTTGAGAGAGTTGGTTCTGTCCTTCTACTATATGGATCCCAGGGACTGAACTCAGGTTATCCTTGACCTACTTACTGTCTTTCTCTACTGAACCATGTCACTGGCTCCTTCCTCCTTTCTTTTACCCACGTAGTTTCTGTAGTAAGACAGCCATCACATTTCCAAAAGGCACAGAAAAAACTAAAGAAGAGATGTCTATTCTTCACATCATACTCACTAGTCACTTGGACATCAGTATTATTTTACTATTATATCCCTTCCTTAAAAATCTTCCAGGTAGCAAAATGTGTGGGTGGGGGGAGAGCACCGAAAAAGTGGCTCATGTGTTAAGAGCACATATTGCTCTGTCGGAAGATCAGAGTTTCTTAGCTCCCTCATCAAGAGGCTCAAAACAGCATGTACTTCCAGCTCCAAGGATTCCAATGCCTTCTACTGACCACTGAGGAGCACTGCATATGTACACACACACACACACACACACACACACACACACACACACAAAAGCATACATAATTAAAACACAAACAACTTAAAAAATACTTTTAAAAAAGATTCTGCAATGTGATTATTTAAAGGTTTATTATGATTATTACTAGGCCCCCTTCTCCTAATCTTTGTAAGTGGTTTGTTTCCAACTATCACTACACATTTAATTTTAGTTTATGGTAAGTATATTAGAGCCTTGTTCTATTTAAGAACTCCCTAAGATTAGAGATACAATACATATAGAACACTGTTAATATACATTAAGTATTTAATTAATAAGAATATAATAGGAAATCAAACATACTAGGGGTAGACAGCAATTATAAAGGCTGATTAGACAGAAGTAAAAAACTGAAGCTAAACTAAGAGGAAAATGTTTCCGGGAAGAAAATGACTCAAGTATGAAAACAGAAAAAAGAAGAATAAGACTTACAAAGTTAAAGGGAATTAAATATAGCTAGAATATAGAGTATTTAGGGAAAAAATGGAGAAAAGTAGTATGACATAGAAAAACAACTATGTATTAACAGCATTCCAGGTTCCTTAAGGCAACTTAAGGCCTCTGAAGCAAAGGCATAATCAAATATGCACCTTTGAATGCCTCCATACTAGAGCATGACCAGAAAAAAATATACAATCAGAAGCCAGCTGAGATATAAGTAAATATATCAGCGCTAAGCAATGGCCATCTATGACATTTTAAATACTTTAGTGTACTATGTATCCTTAGAAATTCATGTTGGCCATTCTTGTATTCCCAAGCACCCGGGAGACATAGGTAGGCAGATTTCTATCAGTTTGAGGACAGACTGGTCTACACAGCAAGTTCCAGGCCAGCCAGGGACTACGTAATAAGAAACTATCTGAAGAAAAATAAAAAAAAAAAAAAGAGGGAGGGAGAGAAGGAAAAAGGAAGGGATGGGGGAGGAGGGAGGGAGGAAGGGAAGAAGGGAGGAATCCACTCTTGGAAGATCCATTTTGTAGAAAAACAGTAATTAAAATAGAAAAAGACAAAACCCAGTGATGGTACCAGTACTCTTCTTCTGGGATTTTATCCAAAGGTGGACTCAGGCAGTAGATATGATATGCCATATTGCACTCATCACACAGAAGCTGCATGTTGGGATCCCGTTTCTCTCCACATTTATGGCAAGAACACATGTGACATTTCGTATCTGGATCTCCACCACACAGGTCACACTCAGGGTCATTCTTTCCTATAAAGAACAAAATTTTGGAAGTTATATCTTTTTGTATCTATTATTCTCATAATGAAAATTCCAATGAAAGAGCATACAACTTATTTTTTAAATGAAAAACAAAATGTACTGAGAATAACAACCCAAGGTGAGGTTTAGTAAATGCCTCAGGCTAGAGAGATGGCTTAGTACATAAAAAAAACCTGCTGCCAAGCTGGGTGACCTGAGTTCAATCCCCAAAGCCCACATGAGTCCTGTAACCTCTACACTGTGTACGGTGACACACATGTATAAACACACACACACACACACACCTCAAAAAAAAAAAAAAAAACAACGAAAAAGAACAAAACAAATGAACAAATGAAAAATGCTTCACCCCAGACTTACTAAATCAAAATTTCATGAAATGGGTCCATGGTATGATAGTGGGGGGGGGGGGGTAGGATACGATGGCAATAAACATAGGCACAATGTATGTTTTTTTTCACTTATTGCATTATATACACATTGATCCACAGATTTCCCAGAGAACTCACTGATACACACACACACACACACACACACACACACACACACACACACACGATATGCTAGAGCCCATGGACCTCTAATGTTAAGGATGGATAAGGACACAGAGCAACTGTCGGTGGTAATGCACACAGAGGGCCAGTGAGATGATGGTTCAGCAGCCAAAGGCACTTGCCACCAAGCCTGACAACCATGAGTTCAAATCCCAAAATCCACAGGGTAAAGAGATATTTCCTGAATATCTGAC
This sequence comes from Dicrostonyx torquatus, assembly GCA_028555095.1. Taxonomy (NCBI): domain Eukaryota; kingdom Metazoa; phylum Chordata; class Mammalia; order Rodentia; family Cricetidae; genus Dicrostonyx; species Dicrostonyx torquatus. The sequence continues at coordinate 4,181,693 of JAQHUG010000021.1, forward strand.
ATAAACTTACACACACGTATTTTTAAACAAGACAAATTTTTGAAAAGAGTGCACATGTATAAGCATTGAAAGAGCATTTTACAAACAAAAATAACTACTACAAACTATTAATTTCCTTTAAATGAAGACAATTTGTATGGTCTACTATTTTATAACTCCTCCAAAATTATTCATTGATCAAATAAAACTAAATTTCCATTATACAACAAATTGAGTCTAAGCCTAAAGGAGAAACTCATACTTAAAAATTTTCCGTCTGTAAAGGAAAGAGGACGGGCTCCAGGTTTCTCAATCTTGAAGATTTCATCTACAAACACCACAAGGCAGTCGTTTAATGTTCCTTCAGAACCCCTGTTTAAAAAGATGAAAAGACATTAATTTCTATCAGCAAAATTTAAATTATGTAAAAAATAAATCATTAAGAAAATTTATTTTTCTAACTTATAAATTGATTGAGCTTATAGCTATTATAATTACTTTGGTATTTTACTTTTAGTAGTTAATCCTCAAAGTTAGCTATAATTTCAGAGCAATATTAGGAAGAGAAATTAAGAAACTATTATTTATTACTTAGATTAGGTAAGAACTACCTGTTTACAGACTTATCATAAAGACTATATAAAATGTTCTCCTGTTACTTAAAATAAGATTCAAACATATTTCCAGTATTTCTAGGCAAAAATAAGATGGCCTCTTACTAATATTTTTTTCAAATATGAAGCCACAGTTACTTTAATTTTTACTTATATACGTATTCTTCCATTTCCTACTATAACTGAGAACTTATCTCTCCTTTAAAAATATTATTAACTATGTGAATATGTAGGTTTGTGCAAACACTGCACGTGAATACAGGTACCTGCAGAATCTAGATGCACTGAGTCGTCCCCTTGGAGCTGGACTTACAGGATTGTGAGCTACCTGACACGGATTCAAACTGCTCTTCTACAAGAGCATCAACCACTCAGAACCACGGAGCTATTTTTCCAGCCCAGTTTATTCTTTTTAATCATAGCTTTTGCTTTGTATTTGGAAGACATATTATTAGGTACACATAGATTTAAGACTTTTATTTATTTGCTTTGGCCCCTGTAAGAAATTCTATATCATAACTACTTTTTTAGATTTATTTATTTAATGTGCACTGGTGTTTTCTGTATATATTCTATGTGAGGATGTTGGATCCCCTGGAACTGGAGTTATAGCTGTGAGCTGTCATGTGGGTGCTGGGAATTGATCCTGGGTCCTCTGGTAGAGCAGCCAGTGATCTTAACCACTGAGTCATGGCTCCAGCCCCCTTTCTACGTTTCTTTTTCTTTCTTTTTTTTTTAAAAAAGACAAAGCATACATTTACTTAAAACTTTCTCCACATTTACCTTTTGATTAAAAATTTAATATCAAATATAAATAGAAAACTAAAGATAAATGAATAACTCAAGCACCTGTGAGATATGTAGCCTTTGTTATCATCACTGTGACAGCAGATAGAACTGTCATGTTACCTCAGAAATAATTTCTTCACATCTTCAAGAGTTACATTTAACCTAATTTTCTGTAGCCTTACTACTTGTCTACCTCCCTTAGCAAATGGCATAATTTCACCCATCCACTAGTCTATAATCTACAAATTTCTACACCCTCTTTTTTTTTCTTGCAATTGCTTAAGAACACTATTTGTCCAAACGCTTCTCACTCTTGGTTTTGACATTTGCATTTCCAGGGAATGTTGATCATTTAACTAAAGTTAAAGACTATAACCTAGTATTCTACATGTGTGCACAAGCCTACAGAAGACAGAAGAGGGCACTGGATTCCCTGAAACTAGATTTACAGTTACAGTGATTAAGAGATGCCCATGTGGGTATAGAGAACCATACCCATGTTCTTTGAAAGAGCAGTAAGTGGTCTGAAGCCATCTCGAACCTCTAGGAAGATTTTTAACTGTGAAATAAATACCTATCGTCAAACCACCCAAACGCGTCAAAAAATGTTATGGCTTTTATGTTCCTAACACTTTAGTAAAAACTGAGTAGTGTTTTACGGTTGGAACAGCTATAATGCAACTGTCATGCCAATCAATGCTATGCCTGTCCATCATTCTACTTATCCTTAGTCTAGTTACCGAAGTAATTTTCAGCCTTAGGACCAGTTAGAGGAATCTTTTATAATATAGCAAAAAAATTTTTCCTATAAATTTATTATTTGTTTATTTATTTATTCATTCATTTATTTATTCATTCTGAGACAGGGTCTCACTATGTAGCTATGGTTAGCCTTGAACTCAGAGATCTTCCTGTTGATGCCTCTCAGTGCTCTAATTTAAAGATGTGTGGCACTTACCCCAGATCACTTCTTTAAGTTCAAAGCTATGAGTTTAGTTATCTCCTGTTGTATACCCCCCTGTTTTTAATATTTACTGAAGCCAAATATATTGTAAAGTTTCCTATACAGTCAAGTTATTTTGGTAGTTTCTTCAGATTTGTATACATATCTCAATGAATATTTTTATTGTTTATATTGAGCTACATATCTTTCTCTGCTGCCCTTCCTTCCTCCCCAATTACCTTCTACCCTCTCCCAAGATCCCCACACTCCCAAGTTACTCAGGAGATCTTGTCTTTTTTACTTCCCATGTAGATAATATCCACGTATGTCTCCTTTAGGGTCCTCTTTGTTGTCTAGGTTCTCTGTGATTATGAATTGTAGGATGGTTTTTCCTTTGCTTTATGTCTAAAAACCACTTATGAGTGAGTGTGTGTGTATTATTTGTCTTTCTGGGTCTGGGTTACCTCACTCAATATAATGTTTTCTACATCTATCCATCTGCTTGCAAATTTCAAGATACATATCTGAATTTTAAATTGTTAGAAATCTGTAAATCAATTACATCCTTAATTGAGTAACAGAACCACACTTATATTTCTGTAGAAAGATCTGAAGTCTGTTTTTTAAAATACAAGCTTTGATTCTAATATTCTAATATGAAAAGAATAAAGTAAAAGTTTGCTTCAACACATCCTAATAGTCTTTCTCATTATCTTATGTTAGTAACTATTTTCATGAAGGGTTAGAAAATAAGCAGTTTAGGTTGTGTGGCCAGACAATCTCAGCTGTAGTTCCTCAAAGCTCATGTACAGATAATAATCAACGGGTGCTGCTGTGTTCCAGTAAACTTTATTTCTAAGCACATCAGCTAGTGGGCTAAACGAATGTGTGATTTCTCCCAGATCTGTCACCTTTTGCCATTAATCCAGTAAACTAAAACACGAAAAATATACAAATTTGGCTCTCCTAACAAGCAAACTCTGTTAATAGCATACTAATACATCAGTGATCAATACATCACACCTTGTATATATTCATCATAAATAAATAAATACACACAGAATTTACAAGGAAAATTTACATACTCTTTACTATATATCATGTGGTAGTGAAAATTGACCAGGTGTAAAAGTTCTCTGTAAGACCATGCCTACAACTCTATCATTTGAGGAAAATTCTGCGAAGTTACAAGCTAGAAAAGAGGTTAAGCTGTCATCTACAGTGAATATGCTAACATGGTTCTTCAATATTTTCATATATTGTTTCATTATAAGAATTCTAAGATAGGTGCTGGTTGTGCACACCTTTAATCCCAGCACTCTTGACTCAGAGGCAGGTTGACTTCTGTGAGTTTAAAGACAGTCTAGTCTACAAATCAAGTTTCAGAAAAGCCACAGATGTTATATAAAGAAAGTTTGTCTCAGTAAAACAAACAAACAAGAATTCTAGGAAGCACAGGCGTTTCTTGTAAAACACTTTCATATACAATATTCTCCAAAATTATCGTTAACCTTAGTGATGAAGATAGATTTGGTCTTAAAAAATTCTCAAGGATTTATAAAAAATATTCTTTTATAAAACAGAAAATTTTCTTTAACCCCATCTTCTTTAATCAAAATATGTGAATCACATCTGAGAATTACACTTCTAATTGAGTAACTAAACGGCATTAGTGACAAGAACCTTACCCCAGGAACACTTTCACATGAACTTCTTTCTTGGTCCTTGAGATTGTCTTCAGTGTAGTAATTTCAGCATCATACCAGAATCCTCTTTTGCCTGGATTTTCTACATTGTAATTAACCATTACCACATCTCCAACGTTCAGTTCATTCCATTTTAAAGTGGTTCTTGCACGTGGTCGAAGATCCTTAACGTTCATTTCTAGTGTTCCACTTTCTGGATATCTAAGTGAAAAGGAAAAAAAAACAAAATAGAGCTCAGAATTATTTTCACAGGAGGCTAAAATTGCATGCAATATATAGAAAGACCTACTTTGCAGAGTTGAGAGAAAAAGTAAAATGTCCAGTGGTGGTGGCACATGCTGGACAGATATGCTAAAGACATGGGGGCATGAGAATGAGTTTGAGATCAGCCTGGACTACACCTTGAAATGTATACATATCTATAAAGTAATCAGGCAACAACAGTCATTATGCCTGGGTATACTTCTCACTTGTACTGTGTGACACTCACAGGCTGGTATCTCTAAATGTGAACCTGAACTCTCTTCCCCCACCCAACAAGGCCTTGGACAGGGCCTTTCTCATGGCTTTCAAAGCATTAGGCAAGTGTATATCCCATGTTTTGTATTCATCATCATATTAAGTTGGGATTTCTTTACAGACTCATTTTTCTCTGTGTGTACAGGCATATGTGAATATATACCTCAAGTGTGAAGGTGCCTGCTGAGGCCATCACATTCCCTGGAGCTACAGGTGCATACAGTTTTGGCAATTCAAAGAGTGAGTGCTGGAAGCCAAAGTCAAATTCTCTGGAAAATCTGAAAGCATTCTTAACTGCTGAGCCCTATCTTCAAATCCTGGGGTTTCTTCATGTAATGAATTTATTCTTTCACTTATTACTGTTATAATATGCTAAATCAGATTGTTTATTTTTCTTGAAACTTAAATGATAAACATTAATGGCAAATTATCACAGTTAAAGAATTCTTATTAAAAGCTGAGGAAGATGTTATTAGCTAAGAGATGAAGTATTTAAAACACAAACTCTTCTCTCATACTTAGGTTTATAAATTATATCAGTGGGGCTAAAGAAGTATCTCATCAGGTTAAGGGCACTGGATGACCTGGGTTCAATTATTACCACTAATATCACAGCCCACAACCAACTATAACTCCAGTCCTACGGGATCCCCACACTCTCTTCTGGCATCTGTGAGTAGCTGGCAAACACATGGTACGGGATATATATGCAGACAAACATCCATATACACTAACAAATAAAAGTCAATAGGGCCGGAGAGACCGCTCAGTCACAAAAAACACTTACTGTGATAAATCACCTGCTCTTACAGATTGATTATCTGTAAGATTGTTTGGTTCCCAGATCCACCTGGCCATTCACAACTGCCTGTAATTCCAGTCCCAAGGGATCCAAACCCTCTTCTGAGTTCATGGGCACCGAGTGCACAGATGGTGCACAGACATACATATAGGCAAAATCTCATTACATATAAAATAAAAATAAGTCTAAAAAGTTTAATCATTGCTATCATTTTATTGGTCCTAGATGTTGGCTTCTCCCTAATCTTAGAGCCAGTTTAGCAAGCGCCATCCTTTGCTTCATTCATGAACCTTAGCTAGCATGCCCCAACAGCTTCCATTTCCTCGGGAAAATATCTCTTAAGATTATTGTTTTTTTTTAAATTTATTTATTTATTATGTATACAATATTCTGTCTGTGTGTATGCCTGCAGGCCAGAAGAGGGCCACCAGGCCTCATTACAGATGGTTGTGAGCCACCATGTGGTTGCTGAGAATTGAACTCAGGACCTATAGAAGAGCAGGCAATGCTCTTAACCCCTGAGCCATCTCTCCAGCCCAAGATTATTGTTCTTAAATGTAGTAATGCTTCCTAGTAATGTTTAAGATGAAAAAAATGAATAAATAAACCAAATAAACAAAGCCCTACAACTTTATATGTAGCAGGAAGGAGAACCATGGGGGTAGGGAAGACACCTAACATAATCCTTTACCTTAATCCCTTAAAATTTATTTTAAGCCTAGAATGGTGGTTTACATCTTTAAATCCAGCATTTAGAAGACAGAGGCAGGCAGATCTCTATGAGTTTGAGGCCAAACTGACTACATAGTGAGTTCTAGGACAGCCACATACACTACATAGAAAGACACTTAAAATTTTTTTTCAGGCCCATCTTATTGACATCATCAGGCCAAAGACAGCAATTAAACAATACACCAAGGCTTCTATAAAATTAGGACTTGCTGTAGCCTTTGTGTATTACTGATTACAAGGAAATGAGTAGCGCCTGCTTTTACTCCTAGTATTCTATCAACCGAGGTGAGCCACACTGTTATGGCGCTTCTACGTGTGGTATACAAACTACGGTATTGCCACCATCTGCAAACTCACTAAGAAACACATTCTCATGCTACACTTCTGGTCTAAGTAAGGAATTCTGGAGATGAGACTCAACATTAAACCTACAAATCCATTCAATCAGTGAAGTTAATCACATGCCATAGGAATACATAAATATTCATTACACCCTTGGGAATCAGCATTCCTAACGCAGAGATTGTTGGGATGTGGTAGTGCACACCTTTAATCCCAGCACTTGGGAGGCAGAGACAGGATCTCTGTGAGTTTGAGACCAGCCTGGTCTACAAAGTGAGTTCCAGGACAGCCAGAACTATTACACACAGAAATCTTGTCTCAAAAACAAACAAAGATAGAAAGAAGGTAGAAATTAAGGGAAGAAAATTAACCCTGAGCAAAGTAAGAGTATCATGTTCAGATTCAAGCTAATCTGAGGTTGGAAGCTGCTCCATATTCTTCCAAATCAAACAAGGTCTATGCAAGCCCATGACTCTCACGACATGTCTGACCTGCCTACCATGAGTATTCTGCATGAGATCTTTAATCACCCAGTTTAATCAAGGCTCTACATTTCAGTTAATCAGATGAGGGAAAGTCCAGTATTGGTGAGGTGCCCCAGAGACATTCTGGTCCATTTATCTTCAGTGCCATAATTCCCTTTAGCAATGCTTCCAAATAATTAGCCTCTGTTCAGATGGTAAATGATGGAAAGACTTGTCCTGACACAGTTCTGATACAGGAACCAGAGATAAGTATTTGGAACTTATTCATGTCTTAATCCCATGAAGAAATCCAAACACTCTCTTCAGAACAGAAAGAGCATTTGACAGCCTTAATTTAAATCCCCCTGCCCACATTTAATTATCCTCCAAACGGTACTGTTTTTAGTGCCTTTCCTTTAGCTCATAACTAAGTTTTTATTTCTTTACTATCCCTGGGTCTTCATTCAAAACATGTTCCATTTTTACCTTGCCTGGGTTTAGAGTTCCGATTTGGTTTCTTGCTCCTGTGAACCCTTGGGAAAGCTACTCTACATCTGTGACTCCTCATCCACAACACCATGAACTTAGTGCCTCAGCTCACCTGGTAGTTTTAAAAACTAAAAATTCTAGGACCTTTAAGGTACACAGTACATAATAAACATAAGTTGCTAAAAGAAAAACCTCAAGAAGGAATCTTTGACAAGTGCCATTATCCACAGTTCTCTTCTAGTTCAACAGTCAAACCTGAATATAGAAATGCGACATGTGTATGAAATGAAAAAGTTATATTTGTTTCCTTTTAGAAATAGGGTCTGTAGTCCACACTAACTAGAACTTGCAATGGGATTACAGATGTGAGCCACCAACCCAGCTAACTCAAATTTTTAATTCTTAAGTCATGAATTCATTTTCTGCCTCATATTAATAAGAAATTTCTGTTTCAGATGGGATTATTTCCTCAGCTATAATGTGAAAGTTATACTTTAATACCATAACTTTATCATCAGTCTGAAAAGCATGTTTCAACACCATCTATTTGTCTAAGTTTTTCAAAAAGTACATACTCAGAATGTAGACATTTTGAAAAAAATACAGAGCCTGCCTGAATAGAGTTTTTCACCTTATTTGGCTGGTTTTTGCTGATCTGAGATAGGGCCTTCCTTACTCTGTAGCTCAAACTGTTTCCCAACTAGCAATTCTCCAGTCTTGGCCTCCCAAGTGCTGGGACTATAAGTGTGTTTCATCCCAATGGCCTCCTGTTTTACACATAGATAGGAAGGGCATTGACAAGTTAATTGCTATTGTGGTCATCATGTAGACTTTGTGATTGTATGTTATGTGTTAGAGTTCTTATCCATAGGCAAGGGATTCACTAGACTCATAAAACTCCTCAAAACACAGTCCAACTATGGCTACCATACAGACTGACCAGAGGAAACAGACACAGCAGATTTAAGCTTTGAAGGTACTGCTCCACACAGGACATGCTTCTTCCAACCAAACTGTAACATGCAAAATATTTTACCATGTCAACACATCAGAGAGTGCAGAGTTCTTAAAAGCTGGCCATAAGCCTCACAGACTCACCAAAATTCCAGACTCACCAAAGCATAAATTCAACCTAAGTTATAACAAAAAAATTCTCCTAACATCTGTAAACAAACCTTTTTAAGGATTGTAGTTTTGAGTTCTGATGTCAGTTCTCTCCTAGAAATGCTAAAAAGAATCTCCTTTTTTTTTTTTTTGGTTTTTTCGAGACAGGGTTTCTCTGTAGCTTTGGAGCCTGTCCTGGAACCAGCTCTTGTAGACCAGGCTGGTCTCGAACTCACAGAGATCTGCCTGCCTCTGCCTCCCGAGTGCTGGGATTAAAGGCATGTGCCACCACTGCCCGGCAAAAGAATCATTTTTACTACCTATTTTGTTGGCTGACATTTTGGGAAGCAGATGTTAAGATGAAGGTGACAGCTCTAAAAGATAAAAGGAGAAAAGATCATAATTAGGCAATAAGGGACTTTAGACCATGATGGTTAATTGTGTACAAAGGAAACGGGAAGTACAAGACATGAAAGGTCTCAGGGACCTGGGTAAGTCTTGGTCAACACAATACTGAACTCAAGTACAGAAATTAAGCAGAGCATCACACTGCAGAAACTGACAGGCCCTAGAAGTCTTTGGAAAGAATATGACCTTGGTTCAAATGCTATGCTTACATTAGAAGATTATCAGCTAACTCAACTTCTTGAAGCTGATGGTAGAATTCTTTCTAGGAGCTCTGAATAGCAAACCTACCAAGGACACTACATTTGCATTTAAAACCATTTACTCCTCAAACTGTGACTCTCTTCAAAATAATCCTCTGGTACTTCGGTATGCAGGTACAGATAAAAGTCAAACTGGCTATGAGTTGATAATGAATGAAGTTAAAGGATTATGTTGTTCTCAATTTGTCAATCTCATTACAAATTTTTATAACAAAACAAAAACATTACAAGTTTAAAACCTAAACACAAAAACCTTCAACTTGTCAATCTCTTCAGATTTTTATAACAAAACCACTACAAGTTAAAAACTTGAAAACAAAAACCTCTCCACATTGTTAGAAAAGTCATGCTAACATTCAATGCTCATAAGAACAAGCAATCTTCTGTCCTGGCCCACAGGGGTAACTGCTTTTACTTCTTAGCTATTTTGGGGAAGGGGAGTGGGAGGTAAGGAGGAAGATAAGGAAGATAACGAAGGAAAGAAGGGAGGGAGGGAGGGAGGGAGGGAGGGAGGGAGGGAGGAAGGAAAGAAAAACCCAAGGCCCTAGGCATGCTAGGCAAGCAATCTACTACTGAGTTTCTCGCCATCCTCAAAGCCATCTCCCAACTATCTCCACATCCTCAAACAATACGCTACTCTGTACTTTTAGATGTTACTCTACCATATCCCTCACATCTACTCCACTCCCTCATACTTTCTACATAGGATTTATTCAGAACAGGAATTATTCTAAGTGGCTACATATTTTTATAGCAACTCTATGACAAAAGTAGCCATTTTATCCTAACCCTGCAGATAAATTGCAGAAGTAAAATAACTTATTTAAATAGTGATAAGAAGTAGATGCTTCAAGCTTTTCTTCTTCTAGACACTTTTTTTTTTTTTTTTTTGGTTTTTCGAGACAGGGTTTCTCCGTGGCTTTGGAGCCTGCGCTGGAACTAGCTCTTGTAGACCAGGCTGGTCTTGAACTCACAGAGGTCCGCCTGCCTCAGCCTCCCGAGTGCTGGGATTAAAGGTGTGCACCACCACCACCCGGCTAGACACCATACTTTTAAACGAAAGCAGATAAACTTGCTTGCTCTTGTAAGCACATTATACCATGTGTCTTTTAAAGTCAGTATTTTTAACATGTTGACTTAATAGTATTCACAGTTAAGCAATGAAGTATAGTTTAATTCAATTTTCTTGGTTTTCTTTCTGATAACTTTTCTTCTTGGTGCTGCTTAGTATTCTAGATTCTGCCAGTTATAAAACTCCTCTATAATTAAATTTTTTAGATTCTCTACTAATTATTCATTTGCAATCTTCAAATTTCCTTTCCTAGAATGTGTCCCTCTTTTTCATTCTAAATAGCCTAAACTAATTCCAGTATTTCATGGTGGTTTATCTCCTCCTTCTTTCTTTCCTTTTTTTTTTTCCCTGTGTTGAATACATTTCTTATATACTCTACACCTCTTTTGCATTTCAGCACACTAGAAATGACTAAATGGCTCTCTAACACAAATTAACTGAGCCAATCATCCCAGGCCCTATTCATATGTCTACTTCCAAGGTAGACAGCAAAGTTGATGCCTGCGCCTTTCCAATGCCAGTTTGTTTCTGGTCGATGGATTTCAGCTTTCTTTGGAATGGTTCCAGGCCCCAGAAGTCATTCCAATTAGTCACCACCTGGAAACACCAGTAAAGAGCAAACCTGGGCTCAAATACTGGGACAGATCTTAAAAGTACTATGGTTGACAATTATCCGCTAACTCTTAAAGCTCATTAGAATTACTTTTTGGAGATAAAAGCAGGGTGTCCACCAATGTCACTTAAGACACATCTAAGGTCATTCAACCAAATGGTTCTTAGTTTTCAAAACTGTGTGCTTTCTCTTTTCCTTCCCCTCACAATAAAAGGGTCACTTATTTGTTCTTTTACTGTCTTCTAGGAATGTCAAAAAAAATCCATACATCTTTCTCTGGATGTTTAACTAGAAATATTTATTTGTCGTATTATGCTGTCCTTCTAGGCTTGCCTGGAATTCACTATGTAGCCCACCTGGGCCACGAATTTATGGTCCTTCTGCCCAAGTACCACAATACCATAACTTTTAATTTACCTTTAGTCATTTCTTCCTGCCACACAACTTAACGATCCAGTCACATGTATCTACTCTCAAGCTCATCTTACCCTTCTCCCAGTTCCCCTCCAGATCACAGAAACACACCATCCTCTAGTTTGTACTCCAATTGTAAATACTTTTATCACACACAGTAAAATGCAAAGTTTTCACTGAGAAGGTAGCTTGCTTGCACTTTATGACATTTGCAATAAAAAGCATTTAAGAATATTTGGAAATCTGTACAGATTTTTCAGTTAAAAAACACTTGCTTTTATGTAATTAAAGATCTTTTAAAAGTATTTTTATTTCATGTGTAGGAGTGTTTTGCCAGTATGTAGTATGTGGACCATGTGCAGGTAGTGTCTACAGAGCAATCCTGGCTGGAATTGAAGTTATGTGTGGTTCTGAGTCACCTTGTAAGTGCTGGGAACTGAACATTGGTCCTAAGCAAGATCAATGACTATTCTTAACTTTTGAGCTATTTCTCCAGCCCTAAAGTCTCTTAATCAAGTATTATGCATTGTAACCACTATATCTGAAACAGATTTTGATTATGCTATTCCTTTTTCCTAAGGGTCCGGTGGCCTAAGCAGTTAGGTGGCACATTCATTAGCCTGTTTTGCATCACTGTAACGAAACAGCTTCATAGCTTCATAAAGATAAGTTTTTCATTTTAAATAATCTTTAGTTTGTGTTCTGGGGTTCATAGTCCAAGATCAGGTAGGCACCACTGATTTCTCTCTGGTGAAGAACTAACAGATTTGTCACAGCGATGTGGCACAATGGTGACAGCATGTCTGAGAGAAAGTGAGCCCATTATGAAATACGAAGTCAAAAGACTAGGTTCCATAATACATTTCAAGGACATTCCTCCATACTTAGCTGAAGACAAAGTAGATTCCAACCTATAAAAGTTTGATGACAACAGCTCTTACTCTTGTCAATCAACATGTTCCAACCACATGACTCCTGAGTAACAAGACTTAAGCCATATTCTAACAATAATTATGAGAACAGAATTCCATGTAGAATTAAGAATATACTTGCTTCAGTGTTCTTAAAATATCTGCAAGTAGCTAAACTTTTAATTATACCAGAACTTGATAAATTCTATTTAAGTGTCGGCAATTGCTAATATAGCATTCCACTTCTCATGAGGCTTGAAGTTACTGCAAATTGGTCCAGGCAGCTATTTCTTCCAGCATTTACACTGAGGAAAACTGATTGTTTAAACTACACCAAACACTCTAGGGAAATGGAAGCCTGAACAACTTCAAAAGTGACTTATGGGACCTATCTCTTCTGCATGTTTTGGCTATTTGGGAACCTATTCTATATGAATGCACATCTTCTTAGACTGAGATGGAGGGGGGGAGGGCCTTGGGCTCCCCATAGGACAGGGTAACCTGCACCATCTTAAGGAAGCAGGGGGAGGGCGGTGGGGTAGTGGGGGAGCGGGAGGGCCGGGAACAAGGGGAGTAAATGTAAATTTGGCTTTTAACAAAAATAAATAAATAAATAAAAAAAAAAACTGGAGCAATAGAGCCAGGTCAACTTTCCTTCCTGCTATACCAGAGTCCAATCTCTACTATGGGAGGAAGAACCTAAGGTCCTTTCCTGTTTCTAGGAACCTGGAAATCAAGGCATTATTCCACAGGTCCAAGTTACTACATCCTGGATTTTATACCACTCCAGTGAGATTTAGATTCCCAATAAGCATTAAATAAATCAAAAGTTTAAGCTTTCTTAAAAAAAAAAGTTTCACTGCCCCCAAACATAATGAAATTCTTTAAGTTAACCTTCAAAGTAGGTACTTTTAGTTATCCTTAACTAAATGATATTTACCAACTAAGAACAACTCATTTTTGGTAAGTTATTGATGAATAGAGTCTACATAATTCCATTACAGAGAAATGGAAATAGGTTTGCCTTCAATACTGAAACTTCATTTTAATATATGGCTTGTAAACTAAAAATTCTAAGACTCAAAACTATTAAATAAAGCAGTTACCAATGAAACACTATCTTCAAAACATTGCTTCCTGGAGAAAATGTTTAAATAAGGACACCATTCATCTGTAGGCATGTTCTAATTTAGAAAATCTTTAATGTCAAGTTGCATGCAAAAAGAAAACATTTTATATTCTAACAGAAAATATTATGACATCCCACACCTTAAATTTAGGGCTTACAGACAACAGGTTACTTAAAACAGCTTATATTGGGATTTTACAAATTATATGCCAATACATCTCATTTTCAAAAACATTAGTAATGATGAATTACTATTTTTATAAAGGTAGAACAAAATTCTGTTAAGTATATCTAAGACAAAAATACAATACTTTAAAATACTTACCAAATAACCTGAGTTTATTCAGTCGTTTAAAAAGGTAAAGCATTCCATTGTTAGGCATTTTTTCAAAGTTTTAAGAGAAAAGACACACATCAAGTAGACGTTTACAAGAGGAAATTAAATCAGAAAGTTTTAAAACAAGCAAGTATTATTCTATTTAATGCACCCAGTATGAAACTGCCCTGAGTTCTTCTCTTGGAACTCACTCTGTAGACCCGGCTGGCCTCAAACTCATAGAGATCCACACTGAACACAACCAGGGCCTTGTGCTCACAGGTAAACACTACCACGGAGCTACTATTACCCCAGCCTGAGTTCTACTCATTACACCCATATATAAGTGCATCTCTCATTCCTCATCAAAGAAGCGTCTTTTGGCATATGGTGATTAATAGAGACTCACACCTGGTTACTTGGTAGAGTAAGACTATCTTAGTGCCCAGCTCTAAAAGGGATGTACCTATCACAACCTCCTTCCCAAGGCACAGGGGTTACCGCAGAAGAGAGGATGGAAAGATGATAGTAACTGTCAGAAGTAACAAATATGCACAGCAGAACAGTATATACTGAACATGACAAGCCTATTGCACTAATGTATAGTAGCTGTGAATGCATGCATAAAACCTGCACAAGATCATGGCAGCAAAAAGCCTACCACGGATAGGGAGGGCCCATGAAGTCCCACCACTAAATGAGGACTATTGGCAACTGATGGCTGCCTGGAGAAGGAAAGTAAATTTTTCTTCAGAGAAGCAGCCTGAGAAACTAGTTACTCATGTTCCAGCAGATGGTCCTATACCCATGCTCATGTAAGCAGCACTAAGTGGGTTCTGACCTTAAAGAAGTTGGGAGGCAAATGCAGTGCAGATGTGGGAGAAGTTGAAGTGTATGGGGTGGAATGTAGATGTTATCAAAACACATGCATGTATAGAATTCTCAAATAATTAAAAATAAAATCTTACAAATACACTGAAGACTTGTAATTTAAACAGGATACTCAAAAAGATAATACTGCTCTGGTATATTTATAGGCTCTTGGGACATCTATCTGAAGGATAGATTTCTGTGCCTTCCCCAAGGTCCAGTTAGTACAAGTATGAGGAAGGATCCCTCAGGAATTTGCATACTAAACACCTTATTCGGATAAAACATACAATATTTATGACCATCATGCAAGACACACATAAGTGAAGAAATGCTGTTTATTTAAAAGTAAAAGCCAACTCGTATGTATAAAGCCTCTTTTTGAGTACTAAGTTCTCTCAAAACTCATGGAATAATAATGTCATATGTACATCTAATGTCTTCCAGTATCCTTCTGAGTATCATCCATTCAGAACCTTGTAATTCATAGAAGGCTAAAAACATATACTTGGAAACCTTTGAAAATCACATGAGTAACAAACAAGAAACACAACAACTAGTCATTGCAGCAAAATTGATTCTAGCGCCCTATACTCAAGATCAACATGGCAATCATTTAAGAAGTCTCTCTATTAAAATCTAGAAAACATTCTATCTGGTTTAATTTTTAAATGATCACATCAATATTCTTTTAAAAAATAGTTTTTAGTACTTTATAGAAGTTGCTTCTATCTAAAAACACCACTTGGTTTATTCACAACTGACTCAGCAGATTCTATTTGCAGTAGCTACACTTAAGACATGCACCAAGGCCGAGAATGTGGTATGGACACTGGCAGCAATAACAAGCACTGCTTCAATTCTTCTTCTTAATGTTTATAATTAACCTCCATTTTCTAATTCTTCTAATAATTCTTATCCATAGCATACTCTGCCTTAATTAAGATATTAGGATAGATACAACTTTGAAAATGGCCAAAGATTTATGATCCCTATAGACAAGAGATTTTTAATATTAAAACCTTGTTCGAACATAGGTGAACACTACCTTGGCATAGTAGTGCATATACCCATGATACCAGAACTCACAAGGCTGGCATAGGCGGACCCTCCAGGTTCCAGGAACACATGAGTTACAGTGAAAGAGCTTCTATCGACTGAAAAATTCCTGTGAAACCAAGTATCTTCCCCAATTTCAATATGACCACTTACATATAATGAAAAATTTTGAAATGCCAACAGTACACATATGACATAGCTTTATACATACTCATTACCATAGCTTCACAAACAAAAGAATGCCTGATGCCAGTTACTTTGTTAAATAATAGAGGCTTAAACCTTATCCTAAAAGTAAAGAACTTGAACTTGGAAATGGTGCATTTCTATAACCCCAGGACTTGGGAAGTAGATTGGGAATTAAGCCTGCTTCAGTTACATAGCAAATTCAAGGCCAGCCTGAGCTATGTAAGAATCTGCCTCAAAAAGGGGGATTAGAGAGATGGCTTAGTGGTTAAGAGCACTGCTCTTCCAGAGGACCAAAGTTCAGTTTCCAGCACCCATGCTGGGTAGCTCACAACGACCTCTACTTCCAACTCCAGAGGATCCAATTTCCTGACACCACTCCCCACCAAAGCATGTGTGCACACACACTGAAAATCTATAAGTAAATTTCAAAAAATCAAGATGCCCTCTAGCATACTAAAAATGTGGATTTATATACTTCACATACTAATAATTCTAATTTACATCATTATTCTGGCAAACCTCGCTGGTGTTATAATTGCAATACTTCAGTTCACATCATTAATCTGAGTAACTTTAAAAGTTATTATATTCATCCTATTGCAGAGTAAATATCCACCTTACAGAAAATGCCACATAACAGCATTGATAGCACTGAGAATTCTAGTAACAGCTATTATTCGCAAATGTGCTTCCTTCAGGACAAAAGACTACTACAAATAACCATAACTTTAAGTATGTCTTATAATAAATAATTCTAGTATTGCTTATAAAAACCAGGAGTGCTCTCACAATTTGAAGGTTTTGGGTTTGTCTGAACTAAATTCCTAGTTCATTACTGATAAATTAAGAAAGTAGGGCATAGTGGTAAATACTTGTAATTCCAGAACTTGGAAGATGGGAGAATGAGGCTTTCAACAAATCCTTGGCTGGACTTGATTGTATAAAACTTCATCTCAAAAAATAATAATCTCAAAAGTTTGATGCTATTAGTATAACCATAAGCTTTGTGATAATACTACTGTTAATTTTTGTTTCTTTTTGAATAATTCAGGTAGAATCCTGAAACTGGTGAGAGCCCCTAGAGATAAAATCAGTAAGTCAAATATTAAAGTAAGCACGAACATTAAGATTTAGGGAAGAACTCATATTTCTCCTGACCTTTAATAAAAAGTATTTACATTAGATCAATAGCCATATAGTAACCATTTCCTTTATTTCTCTTTAGTATCAGGGACCTGATACTAAATGGGTAAGGGTGGGTAACCCTAACCCTAACAAGAATAGATCTAATTATAAGACTTCAACTCTTTGCTAGGCCAATCCTGGAGAGTGAATGACAGTATGTTTCACTAAGGCCATTATGTACAGTTCTAACAAGTTATGCTAATGCTTATGGTGAGAGACCATACTTTACGAACTACTAGTCTAGCAGGGAGGTGGTGGCCCACCTAGCACTTGGAAGGCACAGGCAGGCAGATCTGAGTTCAATAACACCCTGGTCTACACAGAATGAGTCACAAGACAGCCAGGGCCTCACAGAGAAACCATCTTGAAAAATAAAAACAAATGAATAGAAAACCCCTACTAACCTATTACAGTTGTTATAAGCCATGAATATATATATATATATATATATATTAAAATTACAGAGAAAGAAGGTTTGAAAACACCAGTGGCTACCTATGGAATCTCTAAAAACTCTGAAGTAAGTCCCAGACAGTAACATTTTCAAAAGCTTTTTAGACAATTCTAGCTAGTTATTTAGTTAATGAAACAGAATCTCTCCCAAATCCATAGAGAGCAGACAAAGCTTTTAGCATGCTACTTTGAAGCCAAGTGTTGAGCATTGGTACCATCTGAAGGGCAGCTTCAGATGCTGATACACTTGGCTAATTCAATGGGAGTTGTATGTCCAAAAGTCTGAAGCTTTATGTCAACTTGGGTTTGTGACTTTTTAAGATAGGGTCCCCTATGGCATAGGTTGGCCTCAAGCTCACTATGTGTTACATCAAGTTTATGTAATCTGTACTATACTTGTCCAATCTACACTGCAGCACTCAGAAGTGATATCTGCAATAAAAAAGCTTAATGTATTAAGTAAAACACAAGTCATTGCACTTGGTAGGCAGAGGCAAGCAGGTCTCTGTGAGTTCAAGGCCAGCCTGCTCTACAAGAGTTCCAGGATAGCCAGAACTTCTACACATAGAAACCTGGTCTTGAAAAGTCACCAAAACCCAAACATCATTAACAAAATGTAGTGTTTAATCAGTATCATAAACAGGATGACTGATATCCTATTTGAAATAGCAAGTGTTCTAAAAATAAAAACCATAGTGAAGACTAAAGTCATTTGTTGTAACTACTAACTTTACAAATTCTCTTTGCAACCTATCTTCTTTCTCTATGCATTCCAGCCTACAGCTGGAGACTGACTATTGCTTATCCAATGGACATTTCTCAAGTCAAACTATTCTTTCTCTTCAGAGATTTGAAGTTTGAGTGTTCCTGTAGTTTTGTATAGAAACTCCTCCTAGATAAAACTTTTAAAAATAAAAGCTTATCATGATTCAAGTTCTTCAAGTTAAAGATTTAGTTCTCAATTGCTCTTCATAATAGTTTTACATTCTTACATGTTAAGTTCTACTCTAAATATGTGCCATATCATAAAGGTGCTGTTTTAAAACAGAGGAGCTAGAAGACAATAGCTCACACAGGGAATGACCAGTCCAGTACAATTATAGCACCACCTGTTTAAAAGTCATACTCAATCGCCTCATTAGGACCTTGTGATCCAGCGAAAATAATTCACTACCACTTGTATAGTAGCATTAGCTTGTACCCATAGCTACTTTGGAGGCTGAAACAAGAGAACTGTTTGAGATTAAGAATTTGGGGCTAAATTGAACAACAAAAAAAGATTATGTTTTTTTCTTTTTTTTTGCTATGTTCTTGTTTATTTTAAACCTAGTGCCTTAGCTAGGCCTTCTGGTGTACATCTTTAATTCTAGTACTTGAAAGGCAAGACAGGCAGATCTCTGAGTTCAATACCAGCCTGGTCTACGGAGTGAGTTCCAGGACAGCCAGAGCTACACAGAGAAACCCTGTCTTAAGACAAAAACCAAAACAAACTGGTCTTGATTTGTGGCTCAGAGAGGCCTTAAACTCCTGATCCTTCTGCATCTGCTGCTATTATTCACATGAGCCTCATGACTGACTAAATGAAAAAAGTTTAAAATCTAGTTGTACTACTAAACCAATACTTTTCAATGCATTTTTACTCCAAAGATGAACTTGTCTGATAACATAGTAAAGACAATAAATAGTTCATTCTGTTTTAACAGCAATTTTTTGTAATGACTACAAAGCCTTAACAAAATTTACTGCCATCTCCATGTTGTGTCATAACAATCTACCTTACATGCTTCTACCAATCTTCTGTCACAAAGAACTTGTTACAGGAGCTCAATTATTTTTATGCAGAATATACCACATCTTATAGCTGTTTTCTCTTTGTAAAAGGTGTGATAACAATTATCTTCCACTAAGCTTCTGATATCTTTTCTCTCTCAAAAGTTCAGCTATATAATTAAGTTGCCAGAGGTGAAGCATTTAATTCTACCATGTAAGATTTACTGTAGGCTTTCTCTGTATGTTGAGTTAGACTCACTTTCAGCATTAGTTCTATTCAAGAAAAGTTTCAACATTAAAATATTAAGCTAAATAAATATGAAGGCTTTCATGTTGTGTTATGAAAGCAAACAAAAATACAAGTCCTATGTTACTATGGGGTGGTGCTATTCCTAAACCATATTCTAGAACCTCTAAAATTATAAAATTGAATAAACACTCGTTTGTGTTTAACGCTTCAGGTCCTATTCCTATCTGTGCCAGCATAATACTACCTGCCAAATTGATAACACTTATTAGACAGAACAGTATCTCAGAAGTTATCTTTTCAGTTTATCAAAAGATAAAACTCCAGGCTACAGAAGAAACTCAGTGGTTAAGAACACTTTCTGCTCTCCTAACACCCACACTGCAGCTCACAACTAGCTGTCTGATGTTACTGATTTCTTTAATGCTTATTTATTATAACACAATATAAGCTAAAAACCTAAAGTGGGTCTCACAGTTATCTCAGAAAAGCCCTGCCACTGCAATCACCACTTCCTGGCTCAAAAAGACTGGCGCACCCTCTGCTCATGTCAATCCCCAATGAAAACCCTGCCTTTTGAACCAAAATGTTCCTCTCAATTGGTCAACAGACAGGTGACAAGAATTCCTGTAACATTTTCCCTTTCTATGTAATTAAGAAGAAAAGGTTCTAACTTTAACATAGTAAAACTACACACAATAAAAATTATTATCAAATATTGACCAAAAGGAAAGGTAATAACCTTAACAAAAATGAAACTACACACAACAAGAACAATTATCAAGTTCAATGTCTAATTCATAAGTAATTGGCAAATTTATACAGATCACTCCATTAGTTGTCCTCTCCTGGACAATCCAAAGTTTTTTACTAATATGCTTTTTGCCAAGATCTGGGAAAACTTAATTGTCTAGTATTCAATCCGATCAAAGACCTGGGAAGGAAATAGTATTACTTGAGTAATCAATTACTTGAGCAACCAAGAAGCACAAGCAAGCAATTTCAAAAAATGTGAGAAATGACAGAAACATCTGGCTGCCTGGTCAGTCATCTAAGGTTCTTCTGCAACACTGTGGGATCTTTTGGCCTACAGGCCTAGAATATCTGACAGACTTGTTTCGGAAGCAAGAAATTTTGAAGGAGTGTCCTATCCTATTGGCAAAGTTCGGCAGTCTCCTTTCTTTGAGTCCTGATTGTCCTGTTTGGACAGTGTACTGTTAGCAGTTGAAACAAGGGCAGTTTCTTGCCCTAATGGTTAGGTTTTGCCACAAAGAAAGTAAATGCTACATGGAGTTTCTTCAATACCCAACATCCACTTTATACCAGTGCTGTTGAGAGCAGATGCATTTCATGTCAAGAAAGACTACGTTATTAAAACATTTTAAAGGCCATATTCTATAGGTCTTAAAAGTGTTTGAAGATTACCTATCTAAAATATACTCTGTATACCTAAAAAACCTAACATAACTATAAGTCTGATAGCTATCAGAGACTATTAGCCTGTATTTCTTTATTATCTTAAATAGCTTTAAAGTCTAAAGCTTCACGTTGTATAATTAAACTGTATAGGTAATTACCATTTAATTATTATTTAAGACTAGTTCCTTTTTAGTTTGAAAGTTGATTCAATAATCTACCTTTTTATCCTATCATATCTTTCATCCCCCCATTTTTGACAATGTCCAATAACCACTTGTAACCAACTCCCCCCACTCCTGCTCCAGGATGACAAATAGTCATAACCCAGTGAAGGATCAACAACCACCTCTTGGGAACACGGGCATCATGTTTTCAAAAATACTTACTGTCTTGGGGGGGGACACAATAGCATCTCTAGAAGACCCTAAAAAAACACAATGGTCAAGTCTTGGGAGAGCTAGCTGCATCATTTGTTGCCAGTCTCTGAGTAATGGGAAAGTGTAGGGCATATCGGGACTTATTGGAAGTACTGACAGTAGTAGTGCATGAGGATAGATGATCTCAACTAGCCATCTCGGAATTACCCTGGGCAGTTTGTGGATCAAAGCTGGTCTTTAAGTGGTATTCATCGGCTTAGTGGCACTACCACAATGAAGGTAGAACGTTGTTGTGGAGCTCCATCATTTTTTAGAGACCAGAGATTGCTGTTACAAATGTATATCATTTACCATAGAAAAATTAAACATATTAAATGTAATGTGTTGTAAATATTAGGGAGGTTAAAGAATTATGATCTATTAAATACATCCGGGATATCGGAGATATTCCTAAATATGTTTAAATCCAAATCTGAAATATAATGTAGGAAATTACATGAAGCCTAAGGTTAAAATTACTTAGTGCTTTGTAATAACATTAACATCAAAACAATTTAAACTTTTTTCTTTCTTTGCTTTTCGAGACCTGGTTTCTCTGTTGCTTTGGAGCCTGTCCTGGAACTCACGCTGTAGACCAGGCTGGCCTCGAACTCATAGAAATCTGCCTGCCTCTGCCTCCTGATTAAAGGTGTGTGCCACCACTGCCTGGCGGAACAGTTTAAATTATGAGATAGTACTTATACTTTTAAAAATGTTTTAAAGATGAAAATAAATTCAAGGAGTATGAGATTAATGATAATATAATAACCTCTAGATTTTGGGTTTCTTCTGTACCACACCAAATGATTCTTTTCATATGAGACAGAGACTTTGAAATTTCTTTTAACAAACATGCTTAGGTTTAGAGATGGAAAGAGCCACACTCCAACTCCAAAGCCAGCTTTAGTTTTTAACTGAGTTAGGACTACATAGCTACCTGTTTAACATGTCTGTAGAGGCCAGCAAAAACTGTCATTTTGAAAGGTTTATGAAATTTTACCCTGTAGGAAGTATTCTATACCATTAAGCCAGATTACTCCTTTTCTTGGCAATTTTTTCAGATGGTCTCCCTTATTTTTTGTAAGCTTCCTTTGTCTAAATGTCTTTAGGTTCTGTAGTTTGATGTTTTTATTTTCCTGGAAAGACAAAACCAAAACCCTGCCCTGACTCTAATTTGATGAGTTTATTACCCTTCTGTGAGGTTAAACTGACATATCAGTTGGTGAACTATCAGCTCTCCTAACCAAGAGGTCTCTACTGTTCGAATTGAAGCTTTTATCAATTGATGGTATCCTTAGCTTTTCTTCTATAAAAACGAAAGCAAGATCTCTATCACAATGTAACACATATCCTGGTTTCCATTCTGAGGTCAACACATCTTCTAAAGTATCCTGGTTGATTTAGTTCAGTAGTTTTTGTTTTCTATTATTCAATATCTCTCTACAGCTGTTATTTCCTTTTCGTTAGCATTTAAAAATTTTTAAATTAATAAGGCATTATGAAACCTATCTCTAGGGGTAATTATTACCTCTCTTTGTTTGTTAAACATTCCTTTTAAAGTATGATTAACTCTACAACGGCTCTTCCTGTATGATTGTGTCATATACTTCTAATACATTTTATGTTGTAATATGCAAAAACTGTTTCATTTTAGTAGAGACAAGTTGGAACATTGCCAGCCTTAATTTTAATTTGTACAGGTTTTCCCAAGATGTTCATAATTTCTAATAAATGTGTAATTATAGAATCAGCCTTTTCCAAACTCAAAGCAGTTGCTCATTGAAATCCTGATTATGTATCTATGGTATGGTATTGTTTTTATAAAGGTATAGTAAAGAAAATCTATTATGTCAATCACTATAATAGACCATCCTTTAGGTAACAGAGAAGACAGGGCAATTCCAGGTTATAGAAAGTCCACCAGTTGAATTAGTTTATTTATGGTTCACAAATCTGTTAGCATTCTCCATTTTCTAGACTTTTTTTTTTTTTAATGACAAACATAGAATTCCAAGATCTGGCCAATTCTTCAAATTGTTGAACATTTAGCTTCTCCTGTACCAGCTTCTCTAAGGCTTGTAATTTTTCTGATGTCAAAGGTCACTATTTCACCCAGACAAGTTTATCAGTTAGCCATTTTAAAGTTAGGGCTACTGACACCTTCGAGAGGTCACCAACTATTTGGTTACAAACACTCTGAAAGTGCTCTAGAGAATAACTTCCAAAATTTCTCCCTGAAGCATTCTTTATTTTATGGTTTGTCTCTGAGGTTAGAAGAATGTTGATCTATGTTTTCCACTGTTGTAATACATCATGTCCCCATAAGTACATTGCTATATTGGCCACATATGGTTTTAATCCTCTCTATTCTTCAGGTCCCATGCATTTGACCCATCTTGAGCTTTATTTCACCTGAGATAAAGTTCCAAGCTCTAGAAGCTAAACATTTGCCTCTGAAGAGGCCAATTTTGATGTCAAGATTTTGGTTCAATTATACTTACATCTGCCCCTGTGCCTACCCGACCCTCCATTTTAATGCCATTTATCTTTATTCTTAACTTTGGTCTTTGATTGTTTATAGAAGTTTGCCAAAATATTTGTTTTATGGTTTCTCTTGGAAATTTTGTTTTATTTTCCAAAGCTGCTCTGTCCTGCAGAGCAGTATGGTTTTTATAATAATAGGCATTAGGTCCTTTAATTGTTCTGTAGAAAAGTTTCCCCCATGGTGATAGGGAATGTTTGAATCAAATTTGACATGGGGTCTGCAAGACACCCTCTAAGGTGTTTCCTGATGGCAAAAGATTACCTTGCCTGCCCCTTCTTAATATGCATTCATTGGTCCAATGGTGGCCTTTGCGTACCTTCTGCATACTCCAGAAGACTGGGGTCATCAGTTTGGAATATCTCTATAAAAAACATGGTTTCTAGGAACATCTGCCTACAATACTTTTGCAGATGACCTTGTTTATCACAATTCAAACATCTGACATTTTGATTTTTTTCTTCAAACATTTGGAAATCACCTCTCCTATCCAAGTGTCATCATGGTTATAAGATTCAATACTGACTGTATGTCAGATCCACTCCTCTTTAGGTGTTGATCTTACCTTTAACGGCCCAATTACCTTTTTGTATTGTGAATTAGTAGTCTCAAAAGTCAAAGAGTCAATTAATATTTGTTTAACTTCTAGATCTGCTATCATTCTATTTACAGATGAAGTCAATCTCTGCAAAAATTCAGTGAAGGCTTCTTTTGAGCCTTGTAAAATTTTAATAAATGGCCCAGTACTCTTTTCTGATTCTTGAATCTTGTCCCAAGCATTCAAAGCTGCTGTATATCATAGAGTCCAGGCATGATCATCAAATATAATCTGTCTTTCCACATCAGCATAAAGACACTCACCAATGATTCAATCTTAGGAAATCTAATAACCTCTAACCCTACCTTGATGTTAGACAGCTTCATCTCTCTACCATACCTGGTCCACTGTAACTGAGGTCCAGATTCCAACATTGCTGTAACTAAATCTTTCCAGTCCTGTGGAATAAGTCTGTTCCAAGTGGCCCATGAATTTAATACCTACTTCACAAAAAGTGAATGCATACCATATAAAACAATTGCTCCCTTAAATCCCTTCAAATCTAAAATTTCTATAGGATGCAAGTTAGTTTTTGAATAGCCTTGGGGATACTTATCATCTGGTGATCATTCTTGAATGATAACTAGATAAATTAAGGCTGGTTTCCAATACTCTCTCTAATTTTATAATGTACTGGTGAGGCTGGTTCTCTAAATTCTACTATGTCTGAATATTTTATTGTTTTAATAAATTTTCCTAAGGCTTAAAACTTATCAGTCAAAAATGGTATTTTCTTCAGTAATTATTTCTAGGGCTTGCATATTATCAGTAGTAACCTTTTCTGAAGTTTGCATTTTTAGAGTAGTATTTTATGGTTTACATATTATCAATCATCTTTCTACTCTATTCATCAGTAAATATTTCTAAAGCTTTATTCAGTCAAAATTGTATTATTCTCCTTAGCTAATTATTTGTAAAGCTTGCATATTATCAGTGGAAGGATTGGGTTGTACAGATGTAGTGAAGGTGTTTGACCAGCAGGTAGAGCCGATGGTAGGAGGACTGGACTGTGCGAGTGTATTCAAAAATAGTGATGACATCTTATCAAAAGATGGAGCTGGTGCAGCACCAAAGCAGCAGTGGAAGATCCAGGTGCAAGGAAGCTGCACTGACTTAGCACTCTATAAGCTGACTGCCCTCAGGCCAGTGGCTACTTCTGGCAACAGCCTTGGGGAGGTTTGGCCAAGCAGTCAGAAAGAGTTGGCCTGAGAGCCCCACTATATTACACACACCTTGACTTTCTTCTTTTGACTTTCCTGCCCACCACCAGTGATTTGGTAACAGCAGCTGCAAAGTTCCAAGTCCTGAGCAGGTCTCAAGGTGGGCAAAACTCAAGGCAAGCTGAGCTGCCTGGATGGGCAGTCTGCAGAGGTGGTCAGAGAACACCCAAACACAGGCCAAAGGAGCTGTCCAAAGGGTGTTTGACCTCAGAGCAGTTTGGAGGCTGGATGTACTTGGACCACAGAGTGGTCAGTGTGCCTAGATGCGCTTTGTGTATTTAGTAATGCTAATTGTTGGGTGTCAGGTGTTACTGACTTCTTTTATGTTTATTTATTATAAAATGAAAGAACAAAATGTAAGAAATGACTGTGGTGGAGCGCAAGTTACTGCAGAAAAACCCCACCACAGCTGTTTCCTGGCTCAACAAGGCCATATTCTCCACTCTGCCTCTCCTCTAGGTCACCTCTATCCCACATGAAAACCCCGCCTCTTGGACTAAAAGGCTCCTCTCAACTGGCTAGGGTATTGGTTACAAAATTTCTTTAACAGTCAGTATTCCAATTCTAGAGAATCCTACACCCTCTTATGGCCTCTATGGGCACCAGGCACACAAGTGGTATAATACATACATATAGGCAAAACACCCACACACATAAAAATTAAGATAAAACTCTTTCAAGAACTTAAAGATTACTTGTTGGCAATAGACAAGGTAAGTCGACCACTACAGTAACTTGTCTCCATGCTCTATGCCACAACATTCATTAAATTCAGAGACTCCTTATCAGTTCACTACCTCTAGAACCTTTCTGCACTAGCACCAATTCACCAATATTGCCAGTCCCAGCCAAGACCATTAAGTTTAAATGCACTTTCACCATTGGTTCTACTACAGTGGACTAAGATTAAAAGTAGTATGATGATTCGTTTGAGATAAGTAGTATTGATAGGTTAGCCAAAACCTATCAATCAGAAAAGCAAATATTAAAGGTATTCTACTTTTGCTTCCAGATATCCTGGAAATTGAGTTTCTTCCATGTTGTTGCCTTCTCTTTAAAATTCTACTATTGCTATTATTTTTAATCATCATAATTATTATTATACGTGTGTCAGTGTTTGGGCTATATGTATATCTGTGTGCCACATGCATTCCTGATTCCCTACAAGGGCCAGAAGAGGGCCTTGGATGCCCTGGAACTAGTTACAGACAGTTGTGATGATGTGGGAATTGAAGCTGGGTCCTCTGGAAGGGCAGTCAGTGCTCCTAACCTCTAGGTCATCTATCTAGCTGTCTCTACTAAGTTTTCTTATAACTAACTTGTATTAGAAAAAATGCACACTCATCCTAAAATTTGAGATCATAGTACGTGGCAAGAATTTTGTATGCTTAATAATATTTGTGCATACCTAAATAACTTTTGTTCCATAATTTTTAATGAGAAAACTTAGTGCTAGAATCTGGATTCTCAAGGCCAAGTTCCATTACAATATTTCAGAACATTATTTAGAGAAGGAGACTGGCACATAACTGTCATGGTACAAGACACTTCTTATTTTTGGATAATGAATATTCTAAACTTTGTGGTAATGCATAATCCTGTGGACATATTAAAAAGCAATGAATTATCTCCTTCAAATAAATAATCTTTATGTAAATTATCCCAAAAGCAGTATCTGTATTTTTGCCTCGTTCTAATAGCTACTACAATATAATCTATAAAATGCTTAAGATATTAAATATAACCAACAAAGAGAAATCTGAACATTATAAATAATAAGTCAATAGTAGAATGATTAAAAACAAGTCACTCATAAGCCAGAGATGACTGACAGTTAAAGGGCCCTTACTTGTTGGATAACAATCACTAAACAAGCAGAAACCAAAAGAATGAATATGACCTCTAAGTAATTTCTTCAGAAAGACTATTCAAAATAATCTTGAAATGCAAAGCTTTGCTTCTATACACAAAACATGAATGAAGTCCTCAATAATATGAGCACTTACTCATCATACTCGATATGATAAATAACGTCTTCATCAGCAGCAACAGAGTCTGAATTAGACGTAGAGGGTACATTGTCCAATTTATTTGTGTTCTCTTTGGAATTATGATTTACATTTCCATTAGTCCTTTTATAAGAATTGCCATTCTTCAGTGGAGTTTTGCCACGTGAATGTCCATCAGAAGCTCTAGTAACACTATGTATATGTGCTTCAAACCAAGCACCAAGGCCGGCATCTCTGGCATCCACCAATTCATTTACCTAAAAAAAGTTTAAAATTAGTTAATGAAGCTTAATTTCATCTATTGCTTCAAAAACTTTAATATAACTCAAGTTAATTGAGAGTTATTATGGTAAACAATATTTGTTGCTACTCATGTTTGAAATGATTACAGATTAGATCATACCTATTCTTTTAGATTTAGATTTTATCGTACTGTCTTAATCTTGGTATTTACTAATCAAAAAGTTGAACTTCTTCCCCATTTCCTTCGATGAAGGTATTTTAATTCTTTCATAACCATGTCTACAACATTCTACTTTTGAAAACAATGTTATGTATGCAGAAGTCACATATGAACAGTCATTACAGAACCAGCACTTTAGCTATTAAAAGACATCAATTTGTTCTATTAATTTCTTATAACCCTAAAAATAACTTACATAATCAGTCCAAAAAGAATTAAAAATAAAACTTGAGAATGAGAGAATTACTCATAAAGAACGAAAATATACGTTGCTAAACTAATGTATATAAACTGGGAAAAGTTCTGTCATATATTAGCAACTCTCTAGGCAATTATGCCCAGTTATCACTTCATAGAAAGATATGTTAAAACATAAGGAGAGAGGTAGAAGACACAAGATATGCATTAATGATTCAGACCTAATCAACAACTTTTATAAACAGAAAACAGGGATTAAAGCGTATGTATATCAGAATTAAGAAACAGGCAAGTTAAAAAAATTTCTAGATCCTTCTGTTGGACCAAATTTGTAGATAGATAAAAGTTTAAATATGACTTTATCGTGGAATATCTTGTTTTCTCCTTCTATGGTAACTGAAAGTTTTGCTGGCTATAGTTGTCTTTAGAGTCTTCAGGACATCTATCAGGCCCTTGTGGTTTTCACAGTCTCCACTGAGATGTCAGGTGTTGCAGAGACCTATACCCAATATCAGGCAGAGAAAGGGAGAGAGTCCATATTGGAGATCTCCATCAGGTCTCTCCCTTCAGAACTCAAGGAATCCCGTGGAAGAGGGCAAGAAAGAACTATAGGAGCTAGAAGGGTCAGGACACCAGAAGATGGCCATAGACATCAACTAAGTAGGGTTTATAAGGGCTCAGAGACTGAAGCAACAATCAGAGAGATTATATGGACCTGTGGATAGGTCCTCTGCATATTTGTTATGGTTGTTAGCAAGGTGTTTTTGTGAGACTCCTAAGAGTAGGAATGGGGGTATCTCTGACTCTTCTGCTCTTGGGGACCCCTTACCTCCTACCAGGTTGCTTTGTCCAGCCTTGACATGAGGGTATATGCTTAGTCTTAATGTATCTTGTTATGCCATGTTTGGTGGATATGCCTAGGAGGTCTGCTCTTTTCTGAAGAGAAATGAAGTAATGGATCTGGAGGAAAGGGGAGGTTGGAGAGAAACTGAGAGGAGTGGAAGGAAGGATATTCTAAAAATGTGAGGACATTGGTAAGAGGCAGAGGTTTTGTTTGTTTCAGGTTAAAAAAAAAATCTTTTAAACCTTTCTTTTTGAAAGTCCTTACAAAGAAAATCTGAAATTGCCAACACATGTTCATCATCTCAATCTAGCTTCCCCTTGAAGGCAAAAGAGACCACTTAACATAATTCTAACAGATGGTGTTGGCTAGTTTCTAATGTCAGCTTGACACAATCTAAAGTCGTCTGGAAAGAGAAATTTAATGGAAGAATTGTTTCAATCAGACTGGCCAGTGGGAATGTCTGTAAAAGACTATCTTGATTGGTAAGTGATATAGGTGGGCCCAGCCCACTGTGGGAGGCACTATCACTAGGTCGGGGGATCTGGAACATATAAGAAAGCTAGAAGAAGAATCTGCAGACCTAGAGAAGTTACAAGGGTTTGGGAAGGAACAACGCACCAATTTCCCTAGGAAGGGAAAATCTGATAAATATTTCAGGTGGACTGGGGGCAGGAACAGGAGAGATCAGGTTGGAGAGGATAGAGGAAAGATGACTGGAGTTGGAGGGGATTTGGGGGGTAAGGTAGAAACCTAGTGCAATGGAAATTCCCAGAAATCTATGAGGATGACCTAAAACTCCTACTAATGGGAAATAAAGAGCCTGAACCAGTTATCTTCTGTAACCAGGCAAGGCTTCCAATGGACGGACTGGGACACCAACACAGCCACAAAATCTTCGATCTACAATTTGTCCAGCATGGACGATATTCTGGGGTAAGAAGGGTGGTATACAGATTGTGAGTGGCCAACCAATGACTGGCCAAGCTTGAGACCCATGCCATGAAAGGGAGCCCAGCCCTTATACTGACTGTATAGCCAGGAACCACAGACTGGATAGTCCAGTGTCCTAGGATAGAATCAAACATGACTGGCATAAACAAATTATTCCTAATTATATTATGCTATATTCATAGATCAGTGATTAGCCCAATCGTCATTAGAGAAGCTTCATCCAGTAACTAATGGGAACAGATCCAGAGACCCATAGCCAAACACAAGGTGGAGCTCAGGGAATCCTGGGGAAGAGGGAGAGGAAGGATTGTAGGAGCCAGATGAGTCAAGGATACAAAAAAAAAAAAAAAAAAAAAAACCCTAAAAAAAAAAATCAACTAACCTGGGTTTATAGGGGCTCACAGAGACTGAAACAACAATCAGGAAGTCTGCATAGGATAGACCTAGGCCCTCTGCATATATATTATGATTGTGTAGCTTGGTCTTCTTGTGGTACTCCTAATAGTGGGAGCTTTTGAGAGCCTTTTCTTCATACTGGTTTGCCTTGTCCAGCTTAGTACGAGGGGGAGGTGCCTACTTTTATTGCCACTCAATATGTCATGTTTGGTTGATATTCCTGAGAGGCTTGCCCTTCTCTGGAGGGAAAGGAGGAGGAACAGGTCTGGGAGAAAGAGGAGGTGGGAGGATAAGGTGGGACTGGGAGAGAGGGAGGGGAAACTGCAGTTGGGATGTACTATATGAGAGAAAAATAAAATAAGAAAGCCAACAGAAGGAAAGCTAGAGATGAGTCTAAGCAGCCTTTCCCCATGGTTTCTACTTAAGTTTCTGTTTAAGTTCTTGCCCCAACTTTCCTCAAAAACAGAACAACTTGGTTCTATCCAAGTTGCTGTAATCAGTGTTTGATCACAGAAACAGAAAGCAAACTAGAATATGTATGGTATTGCTTGGAAATAAAGGTGTGCTATAAAATAACTTATATTCACATGTGCCAGATAACATGCAATGTTCTTTACTTAGGTTTGCCTAATCATAATAAACTTATCAATTACTGCTTTATGAAAAAGGCATCATTAGCTTGTTGTAGGCAAAAGCTAACAAGATGTAAATCCAGGTATTAAAGAATCTTGACCCTGAAAATAAGTGTAAATTTCACCATTCTACTAAGTAAAGCTTATTAAGTCTGACAAAAATAGGTAATTATAAACGTCAAAGGTAAGTGATAAGCTCAGAAATACACACACACACACACACACACACACACACACACACACACACACACCCCTTTCAAATCACCAAGCTTACGTAAAAAGGAGAAAGTACAAGCCACAAACAGTAACTTTCATTTTGGTAAGAACACTGAACCAAAAGCAGTATGCAAAGTGAATACAGCAGAAATAAAACAGCTTAAAAGACAGGGTTTAATACAACATAATAAAGCCTTAAGAGAGAGGAAACGGAGGGAAGAAGGGGGAGAGGGAGGGAGGGAAAGCAGGAGGGAGGAAAAGGGAGAGAAGAGGGGGTGAGGCAAAAACTACCACCACCACCACCACCACCACTACTACTACAACTACTACAACTACTACTGCTGCTGCTGCTACTACCAACCATCAATTAGGTTAAGTATAACAAAGAATCAGATGGAACATGTTATTTACTACATAAATTGATTTATATGTTAAATGAATACTTAATTCTTCCACAGTAGTAACTAATAAATTTAAAGATACTCTTTTGTAAGCAACAGCTAAACAAAAAAACAAACCAAAAAAAAAAAACCCCAATGCTAATGTTTCTAAGGATAAATAAGTTACAATTCACTCACAGTAAGCCAAATTGTTTAGCATTCCAACTGTATCATTTTAACAGGGAATACAGTATATAGTTGACAGTAAAACAACAGCGGTAAACAACAAACCTTTTGTCTCAAGTGTCAGGTGGGGTGGTGTAACCTGTTATCCTAGCACTCGGGAATCTTAGGCTAGAGGATCACAAGTTCAAAGCCATCCTAGGCCATATAGAAAGGGCTGTCTCAAAAACAAAACAAAACACCCCCCCCGTGAATATAAACTCCACTATGGATCAGTGAGCAGTCAAAATAAAATGCTAAAATCTGTATAGCAATATTTTAAAAGCCAGCAGATAGAGCTAATATTTAGATAACACAAAATAAAATTTATTAGTTCATAAAGATAGTTATTTGAGTACAGGAAATCTACACTTACAGCTGGAAACTAAAGTTTTATCTTCCTATTCACCAAAGCAAGCCATTTACAATAATGCATATACAAAAGTAGCTGGTGGTGCCTTTAAATGCTAAATATATTGCAAAATGCATAGACACGCTAATGACAATTTTAAATAGGCTAAATAGCATGTAGAAGATAAAACTTTTGTAGAGTATGGGTTTTGAGGGCAGTTTAGAATAAAAATTATTAAAGCATAAAATATAAAAACAGGATACTGACATGATACCCTTCTATATAACTTAGAAGAAATGAAGAACAAGAATAATTTAGAAGAGAGTGGCAAAACAGGCACCTGGTAGTATGTTCATGTAACCCCAGCCTAAGAGAGGTTAAGGCAGAACAGTGCGAATCTGAGTTACATAATGAGACCCTGTGTTTCAAAATATGAAGTTACAACATGGCAAAAAAGCATGAATAAAATATTCAAAGTATATCTACACGATTTTAATTTATATCAATAAAGTGCAAAGTAGAGATGTTAAGTGCTATTTAAGGAATATTTCAATTCAAGGTCACATAGCAAAGCAGCAGGTTTGAGGCAGAAAAAAACTAAGAGAAATCACAGTTCAGTGCCTTTACTGTGTCTTCTCTGGGAAAGAGCAGGGCAGGACAGGGTAAATAAATGATCTAAGATTAATGAGTGTGGATGTGTTATAACCAGCTTCAGGCTATGGGCGGAGGTCTCTAGTTGTCTGTCACCTTGCCACAGATGATCAGAAAAGAAAAATACTGTCTTGATGTGTGTGATGGAGAAAAGAGGGTGGTTGGGAAATGGACTTGGAATTGATCTACTGTATACGAAAGATATCCTTTCTGACAATGTATTGATTATTTCTAGGAATTCACAAAAAAATGGAAATCTCTAGTCCTAGGAAAGGCAGCCTCTCTCCAACCAGCGAGGTTTCTTGACAGATACCAAAATATCAAAAAACTGAATATTTTATATATTTAAAAACTACATAAATTTGTATGTAAGAAATGAAAAAAATTGTTTGGGGCTACAATTGGGGATGGAGTAGAAAAGTCACTACATGAACCTGTAATTAAGAACTGACCTTAATTCTTGTAAAAAAAAAAAAAATCAGCTACAAGCACCAAGTGTGGTAGTGAACACTTGCAATCTCATGAGATTTTAAAAAAGAAAAAAATGCATACATGTCCACTGCACCTTGAATGACAAAAAGATAAAAGGCTTTAAAAAAAAAAACCAAAACCTACTTTTGTTCAGATGATCAAAGCCAGTGTATATATGTATCTTAGTAAAAGGATCACAAGTAAACCTTTTGAAAGAAAATATTCAAAGCCACTTATAAACCTGACACGATGGAGCTGTGTGCCTATAATAGAAGTTCTCTCAAATCAGAGGCTTAAAAAAAATGCAAGGTATCCTGGGTTATATATTGAGATCTTGTCTCAAAACATACACAAGCACAAAAGCACATATACAAATATATATATACACATAATACACACACACACATACATATATAATCTCCACATAGAGAAAAGACCACCCATATTTGACATTTAACTAAACCACTAACTTTTAAAGAGAAAGAAAAACTGAATCATGAGAAGCAAGGTAACTAAAAGTTAGATAATAAGAAGCAGCAAACGCCGGGCGGTGGTGGTGCACGCCTTTAATCCCAGCACGCAGGAGGCAGAGGCAGGCGGATCTCTGTGAGTTGGAGACCAGCTGGTTTACAAGAGCTAGTTCCAGCGCAGGCTCCAAAGCCACAGAGAAACCCTGTCTTGAAAAACAAACAAACAAACAAACCAAAAAAACGAACAAAAACCAATAAGAAGCAGCAAATGCTAGAAGGATTACTGTTCAAACTTTCTCTGAATGCATCTCTGGTACTAGGGATTGAATCTACACATGCTAGGCAAGGACTGTACTACTTAATTGCATAACTACGTTTTAAAAACAACCAAACAAGGCCACTTCATTGTGTGTCCATGCCCAGAACTTACAATTCTCTGTAGCTTCAGCCTCCTGAGATCCTACAGCTACAGACTTGAACTGCCAGGCATAACGCTTTGTTTTGCTTTCTTTTCTTTTTATTTTTTTCCTTTTTTGTCTTTGAGTGTATTTGTGGGGAACATGACCTCACTCTGTCCAGGATGCCTGAAACTTGTAAAATTCAGACTGACCTTGAACTTGCAATCTTGTCTTAGCCTCCTAAGTAGAGAAGACCATCAAATCCATTTCTAAACGCTTCCTTTGTCCTTGTCTGCTCTGCAGATAAATCAGCATTCACATCTTTCAAAGGTATAATCCTTAAAAAGTTATTTTGTCCCAGCTTCATACTTTTGCAGTTTTAAAACATATCAATGCACTGCATTTGAGAAAATCCAACCCAGTAGGCACAAATGTGCAGAGACTGAACAACTGTCTTTCTTCACTAAGTATTACAATATCCAACTTTGACTCATTAAAACTTGGCAATTTTATTTTCCATTGTCTGTTCAGTAAACATTAGCTGTTTTGATTATATAATTACTTCCTTTAATAATTATAATACGAAATCATTCCTGTTTTTCCAATAAAGTACAGACATGAGACCTATTTGTCCTCTGAAGACACACAGTGAAGGCTGAGGAGATGGCTCAGTGAGTAAAGCCCCTGCAACACCGGATGAATGCCTGAGCTTAAATACTGGGAACCCACACAGAAGCTGGCCACAGTAGTACATCTGACAGGAAAATGGGAAACAGAGACAAGAAGCTTGTGAGCCAGCCAGCCTGTAACACTGGAGTTACATATAAGTTTGTGACACTGAACAGTAAAGAGTGTCTCAAACAAGGGAGAAAGCAAAGACCTTCACACACGTGCCAGGGCACCTGCACTTAGGCACATGAACATACACATATCCATCCATCCAATATAACACAAAAAACATACAGCTAAAATAGAGTGAAGTTGGAAATGTGGGCTTCTCCAACTCTAAACATGACTCTCATAATATTTAATTGGAAATACAAATTTTAAAAATACAACATGCTTCCATTTACATAAAACTCAGAAACAGCTAAATTAGGATTACATAAACAGGTTGGATGTTAGTAAGTTGTTAAAAATTGTATAAAGAGCAGAGAAAAGACTATTATATTTGGGCAACAGTTTCAAGAAAAGAATATGGAGTTATGGGCTAGAGAAGGCTCAGCAGTTGAGAGAACTACGCTTCCCAAGGACTCAAGTTATCTCACTTCAAACATAGATATGCAAATGCATATATACAATTAAAAAGAACGTTCTAAAAATATGAAGCTCTAATTAGTAAAAGGACATGGAATTCTTGGGGCATGCTATTCAGCTTGATCATTTCGGAGGTGTTTAGAAATATTTATAGTAATTCATTAAGCTATTCTTTGCATGTTACTATTAAACTTTCTAACTATATTGTACTATATACAAATGGAGACAACATAATAAAATATCAACAATAAAAAATAGGAATGGATAATCCTGGCTCCTACCCAAACATCTCCAGGTTCTTCAAACAGGATTGGTAATAACTAGTTCCTCACAGCAACAGGCAGTAAACTGAAAGGATGATCACCTATTACTCAACGTTATCAAATACAGCAATATAATGAAGCTGAGTAATGAAAACTTCATGCCACCTTTAAAATTAGTTTGAAAATTCGCCTGCTCATCTTCCTGTCCAGACAATATCTGTCACCAGGAAGGGGGGAAAAGAACTTCTATTTCTGAGCCACAAAACAATTGTAATTATAGAGAGCTATACATTGAAAAGGGGGAAATCTGAAGCTAAGAGGTATAAGTAGTTGATTAAGTCCTAAAAATATGCAAGGTCTTGGATTATATTTAGCACCGTCACCCTCTATCCCCTGGAAAAAAATCTGACAAAACAAAATGGCATAGACCCCCACATATTCAAGATAAAGGGAAGCTTCTAAATTGTTTGATTCATTTATTTTTGGGGACAGGATCTCACTACTTAACCCTGGCTAGCCAAAAACTCCTTATGTAGACCAATTCAATCTTGTATTGCACTCAGAGATCCACCTGCTTCTACGTCTGGGATTAAAAGTGAAGGCAACCATGCCCAGATAATCCCCAGTTTTTAACGACAAAATTTTTATATGTTAACTAATCAATATTTCAGTACAGGAAAGAAATTAATAAATAATTAAAAATAATAGTTTTTTCAAAGCTAATTTTTATATGTATGAGTGGTTTGCCTATTTGTCTAGACGTGCACCTTGTGCATACAGTTCTCACAAAGGCCGGAAGAGTGTGTCAGAACCTCTTGGAACAGTTACAGATGATTGTGAGCCACCAATTGGGAGCTGAGAACCAAACCCAGGTCCTCTGCAAAATTATTAAGTGCTCTTAATTGCTAAGCCACCCTTCTAGTACCAAAGTAGAATTTAAAAGTGTTTTCAGTTTACCTACAAAAATTAACAGTTAAATTCTCAGGAGGCAAAGCAAAATATTATTTGTCCACTTCTCTGTCCCCAATACCTAAACAAATGTGCATTAAATACACAACTATTCATGGAATAAATGAACTATCCAGGAATAAGCACTTGTAAAGCATTAGACAAAATTTCAAAACTTAACGGCAACTTCATTTTAAACTGAAAGGGAAACAAACTTATGTTAGCTTCTGCAGCCAATAAAATAATTAAATGCAATTAAAAATATTATAGTATGAATACCACAGTAGCCTTTTATAGTTAAGTGCCAAGTCCACAATGTTGCTAAATGGAAAAAATAGAGTAAATTGCCTTGCAAAACCTTATACAACTAATAAACAATTTAACTAGAATGAAACCAGTTGATAGTGAAATCTTTGTCCCAATGGCCATGTAGTAACAAAGTTAAGACGCTTAGTATCTAAAATATATATTAACATAAAATACATGAATTATTAAATAAAACCAGACAATGGTACAAAGAGCCTGTAAAACCAAAACCTGGGTGTACAAAAGGTTCACAATTTCAAGGCCACCCTAAATAGTGAGAACTATCTCAAAACCATCAAACTAGGTGACAGTCAAAGCATAAACACGGAAAATAAGAGAAACCTGCTAAGAAAACTAGTTTCTTATGAAGCTCTTCTCAGGTAGTCTGAAAAAGAGGTACAGAAGTTTGCCAGAACAAAAGAACTGTAAGTATATTAACTGATTACTGTCTCTTCTATGAAAATAAGTTCATCCCTTCACTGCCTTCAAAAGCAGTAGCTTCTGACCAAGTATGATGGTGTGCATCTGTAACACCAGCATTTGGGAGGAAGAGACAGGAGGATCTGGATTTTAAGGCCAGCCTCAGTATAAACCGTTTTAGCACAACAGAAAAACTGAACAAAAAAAGCCTACAATTGTGTCTGTAACACACCACCCCCACCACACACACACTGAGAAGTGGGGACTGAAGAAATGATGCGGTAGTTAAGAGCATGTCTGTGCTTGCAGAAGATCCAGTTGTAGTTTCTAATACACAAACGATGGCTTACAACAGTTTATAACTCTAGTTCCAGGGTTTCTCATGCTGTCTGTCTTCTGGCCTTGGTGGACATTACATGCACATGGTGCACAAGCATACATGAAAAAAGATTCATATTCATAAACTAGAAATAAATGTCTTTTTAAAAGGGTAAAAATAAATAAAGTTTAATACAGACACCAACAGTGACATATATATTCAGATATATGTATCTATATAAATTAGTATGTATGACTCTGAGATTCCATCTTACACCTGTAAGAATGGCTAAGATCAGAAACACTGATGACAACTTATTCTGGAGAGGTTATGGGGTAAAGGGAACATTCCTGAATTGCTGGTGGTAGTACAAGCTTGTACAGCCCCTCTGGACATTAGTATGGTGATTTTTCAGAAAATGACATCTTGAAATTTGCAGGCAAATAGATGGAGCTAGAAAACATCGTATTAAGTGAGGTAATCCAGACCCAGAAAGGCAATTATCATATGTACTCACTCATAAGTGGTTTTTAAACATAAAGCAAACCAGCCTACAAATCACAATCCCAGAGAACCTAGACAACAATGCAGACCCTAAGAGAGACATACATGGATCTAATCTACATGGGAAACAGAAAAAGGCAAGATCTCCTGAGTAAGTTGGGAGCATGGGAGAGGGTTGAAGGGGAGGGGAGCAGAAAAAAAAAAGTATAGCTCAATAAAATCAATTAAAAAAAGAAAATCAAAAGAAGAAGAAGGAGGAGGAGGGGAGGAGGAGACAAATGGATCCCTGAGCTTTAAGTTCAGTGAGTCAAAAAAAAAGCACGATAGTTAGTGACTAAAGAAGATACCCTACCTCAACCTATGATCTACACACATGAGTGCACATTTGTTGCATATACATAATTTTAAAACCACGTAATAAAAAATACTTTTGGTGTAGGAGGGTCCTTCTGTATTTCTGTTGTTTTCATTGGTTAAATAAAGAAACTGCCTTGGCCTGTAGGATAGGGCAGCCCTTAGGTGGGCGGAGTAGACAGAATGGAAGGCTGGGGAAAAGGGAAGTGTGGCAGACGCCATGTTTCTCCAACCCAAGATGGACTTTGATTAGAATCTTCCCAGTAAGCCACGACCACGTAGTGGTGCTGGATATGGGTTGAGCTAATATGTATAAGAGGTTAAAACTATTGGGCCAGGCAGTATTTAAATGAATACGGTTTGTGTTTAATTATTCCGGGTATAAGCTAGCCAGGGCCAAAAGCAGGCCAGCGGCTGAGACCTGGGCGCCGGGGAACACAGCCCCCACAGCCGGATCCTTCTCATTTACTACATACTTTTACAATGATTCTTTAATATGATTATTTAAAAGTTTGTTATAATTTTGACTAGGCATCTTTTCCCTAATCTTTTGTAAATGGTTTATTTCTAACTACCACTACAGATGTATATTTAGAGTATGGCAATGTATTTATTTAATACTGGAGCACTGCTCTACTTAAGAACTTCATAAGATTAACTGGGCATGGTGGTGGGCATTTGTAACTCCAGTGCTTAGGATGGACAGCAACAGGCAGCTCCCGCATGCTTACCACGAATCAGCCTCCTCAATCACTGGGCTCTAGGTTCAGTGAGAGACAGTCTTACAAAATAAGGTTGAAAGTAATGAGAAACATACCCAACATTAACTTCTGGTCTCAGTACACACAAACCAACATAAACGCATACACACGCTCTGAGGAGAAGGAAGGAAAAAGAAGAGGGGCATGGCTCATTACAATACTGCATCAGGAAATATGCAAGGTGTCTCTGATATATCTTACAGTAAGTACCAGCAAACAGAAAGAAACCTCGCAATAATAGTACAATATAGTATAATAAGGAGACGAAAGGGCCATTTAAAAAAAAAAGCTTCCATTGACCAAAACAGGTAAGAAAAGACTAATCTCCCATGTTGATGAATTTTTTCTTTACACTCTGTCCTCAAGGAAATGACATGCACAACTACTTCTGTCTTCAATACAAGTATACATAATGACTCCCTCTCAAAGAGTTCAGGATGAGGAAAAAAAAGGGAAGAGTCATCAATGTGTCAGCCAGGTGATTAAGGTTCATATCAACAGTGTTAGCAAAATTTAAACTCCTACTGATGCAAAATTCAAATTATATTTAACAGCATGTTATTGTTAGCCATAAATATGATGAAAATAGTCTTTGTCTCAAAAACAAATCTAGTCCATTGATTAGAAAAATAATAGATAAATCCTGAAAGAGACAAATTACAAACACTTCTTGACCAACCCTTACAGTTTTCAAAGTAGTATGTATCTGAGTTCCAGGCAATCCTCAGCTACACAGCAAGTTCCAGTTCAGCTAAGGGTACACAGACAGACCCTGTCTCAAAATAAATACTTAAATAAATTAGGACGTCTAAGAAAGTGTCACAACCAAGAGTCTAAGAAGATATGACGCCACGTCCTGAGTGACGGTCTGGAATGGAAGAAAGATATTAAGCAAAAACCTCACCAAAGCATTTTCTCCAAAACTGCCAACTACAAATGGACTGGAAATTATGAATGTAATTCTTATCTGATAATTTTTCTTATTATATATAATTTTACTCTTAGAGTTAAATAAATCCTTTTCTTTTTATTTAGACAAAAGAGGGAAACGTTGCATAATATTTGTTTACATTGTGAGAAGATATGCCACTGTGAAGAGCTGAATGGCCAATAGCTAGGCATGAGAGAATATGTAGAACTTTTGGGCAAAGAGAGGAACTGAGAATACTCTAGACATGTGAGAGACTGCAGAAGTCAGACATGGAATAGAGTGGGGAAACCAAGTCATGTGGCAGAATGTAGATTAATAGAAACAGGTTAAGTTATAAGTGCTAGCTATGGAAAAGGCTAAGCTAAGGCTAAGCTTTCACTGTAAAGGTAGGCTTATCTTTCCTGCCTGCAAGTTCCAAAATAACCAACACAGAGACTCAATATTAATTATAAATGCTTGGCTGATTGCTCAGGCTTATTACTAACTAGCTCTTACAACTTCAATCAACCCTTATTTCTTATCTAAGTTCTATCTATCATATGGCTCGTGGCTTGTTACCTCATTTCATACATGTTCTGCTTCCTCTGTGTCTGGATCATGACTCCCAAAGCTTCCTCCCTTTTTTCCAGTGTCCTTAATCTCATTCTCAAGCCTAACTTTATCCTGTCCTGCTACTAGCCAGTCAGCTTCTTTATTACACAATCACAGAACCATATATTCACACATTGTAAAGAAATATTCCACATTTAATAATTAATAATAAGTCTCTATATTGTTATTTATAAGATGGCAGACCAAAGAAAAGTCTGAATATACTGATTCACAATTATTACCCCTGCTCTGGCTCCTGTTCATCATGAGGTAAAGAATCTCTTTCACCAAGAATTCCTATAGCCATGATGGCTGATCAAGATGTGGGGTCAAGCAATCAGACTGAACCCTCTAAAACTGTTAATCAAATAAATCTTTTTCTCCATTAAATTGTTCTCTATGGTACTTTGGTCAGAGCAAAACTAGTTATTGAAAAATAACCGATGATATATGTTACTGTGTAGAACGTAAATCATTTTGATCCATTTCAGAATTAAGTGGGTTCAGAACCCATCAAAAAGTTATAAGCAGGAGACACTAGGTCCTTCTCTTCCTAGCTGGCAACTAGTGCCTGCTTGTTTTAGAACTCTGTGACTAGGAAAATTGAAGGCAGTCTGCTATGACTGCGCCCATAGGCAGTAAAGGGAAAATCTCAAGGCCCAAGAAATTTATTAAACTTCGCATTCTGAACCAACAGGATAAAAAATTTGGGAAGGGGGCTAATGTGAATGTGGAATGGAGGAATGTGAAGATTCTAACTTTCTGGATTACCAACCTATGGGGAAAGGGAAACACAATTTTTTTTAAATAGATAACTTTTAAAAAAT
The DNA here is from genome assembly GCA_028555095.1 of Dicrostonyx torquatus. Classification (NCBI taxonomy): domain Eukaryota; kingdom Metazoa; phylum Chordata; class Mammalia; order Rodentia; family Cricetidae; genus Dicrostonyx; species Dicrostonyx torquatus. Next base: position 4,223,401 of record JAQHUG010000021.1, read on the forward strand.
GCTGTAGTGTTTTGAATGAAAATGGGACCAGACTCATAGAAAGTGCCATTTTTGGAGGTACAGCCTTGTTGGAGCAAGTGTGTCACAGAAGGTGAGCTCTGAGTTTTCAGAAGTTCAAGCCAGGCCTAGTGGCTCACTCTCTCTTCCTGCTGCCTGCCGATCCAGATGTAGAACTTTCTGCTTTTTCTTCAGCACTATGTCTGCCTTCTTGCCAACATTCTCCCTGTCAGGATGACAATGAACTAAAACTCTGAACTTTAAGCCAGACCCATTTAAATGTTTTCTTATATATGGAGTTGCCATGGTCATGTGTGGGCTCTGATACCTGCTAGCCAGGGGATGCCATGGTTTCGTATTTAGAAAGACAATAGCCGAGGTTTTCGCTCCAGCCTCTCCTATTCATTTGTAGATTGCCCCAGGAAAGGTAGCGATCTCCCGGGGGATGCCCCGGAAAGAGAGAGAGAATAGATAAGTCCCCGAGAGGGGAAGGAAGAAAAGGCAGAGCGAGGAATAGGTAAGAAGGAACATAGCAGAGCAGAAATAGAGAACAGTTTCAGAGAAGAAATGGTTTTAAGAGAGCCTAGAGAGCAGAATGATTTTTAGGGAGATGTAATAAACACAAGGCTACGCTGAAGAATAAGAGAAGTCTAAAGCGGCCTTTTAAGCTGTAATGGTGTGAAAGCCTGTTTGTTTCCACGCGTCTCCGGGGACACATTTGGGGAAAAACATCAGTTTCTATGTTGGGGCGATGGTCCCCGACAGTCATGGTGTCTCTTCACAGCATTAGAAACCGTAAGACAAACCCTATCTAGTATTAAGTCAGCACACCATCCATTTTTGAAATAGCTTTTCTCTATGCTGGTGTCTCTTTCTGCAGAATGGTATATTGAAAATTTTTACTTTCTTTAGTCTTAAATTCATTACAGAATTTGTGTCCTGTTTCTCTCACTGCAGATAATTTTTGGGCTTATTGATGACTGTAGATTTAATTAATGATGTAATCACCCAAGCCAGCTATCTTTAGAATATATATATTTTAATAGATGAAAGAATATAAGTAGACTCACGATCCTAGGATCCCACGCTTTCCAAGAGAGCACTGGGCAGGAACACGAGAGGAGGAGCAAATGTGTGCTGTCCCCTTTTATCCCTCAGGGAGATCTGATGGTCCAGCCCAAAATAATTAGCTAATGGCTAATGGCGGGGATTAGCCTGATTGGCTAAAACCTTTCCCCATCAGATGACTAAACTCTAAGCCTCAGAATCTGGTTTATAGTAGAGATTTGAAAAAGTTTGAAGACATCAACTTCACTTCAACTTACTGGACAATTCTAGAATAAGCTTAGAGGACCAAAGGGATGCCTACTATGCAGACTAGGCTCCCACCTCTCACACGCATGTCTACAACCTAAGACTTGTGGAAAGCTGAACATTTTAAAAATATCTATTTTTATTTCATGTGTATGGGTGTTTTGCTTGCAAGCAAGCACATAGTATGCATGCCTGGTGTTCATGGTGGCCAGAAGAAAGAGCTAGATTCCCTGGAACTGGAGTTACAGATGCCATCAGCTACTATATGGGCACTGAGAAAAGACTCCAGGTCCTTGGCAAGAGTAGCAAGTACTCTTAACCACTGAGCCTTCTTTCCAGAGCTTGTGGAAAGCTGAATTTTCAGAGACTGACTATAGCAAGAGTCTGAGAAATTCTGCAGTTTCGTCAGAAAAGCCTGCTTAAAGTTGGAGCTAAGGAACACATTGTTTCTGCATGGCTAGTTTCGTGTTATTAAAAAGGAGCCAAATATTTTAATAATAGAAAAGATGCTTTAAAGGGTAGGTTAGGAATTGGTCATATTTTACCCACTGAAGATTCAATGAATATAACCATTTTAACTCCTTTGAAAGATCTTCCTTTGGGAAAAAGAGTATCTCCAGGTAACCTGTTTATAGCAAGATGAGCCACCTAGAGAAGAAGAATTTCCCTACATTCATCAATCCAAGCTACTGCAGCCATGGGCAAAGGGGACTTCTCAGGCTGGTAGCAGACCTTGATATTGACCATGTGATTTTACAGAGATACAGAATGCAAAAGTGGTGGAAACTTCTAGTAAGCTTTCAAAAGAAGGCCTGGGAAGTCAGTTAATATGTGGCATAAGCATGTTTCATGCAGGCAACCCAAGCAAACAATACAGAAAGCTGCAAGGGTAAAACCTAAGCTTCAGTAAAGACTCCAGGATAATGAAGACACAATGTTGAACAAGCCACAATTAGTAAAGTCACCAGAAAGATGCCATGTAGGCTCTAAATGGCAAAGTCATAGGGGTGAAGCTACCCAAGCCCACTGCAGCTCACCTGCTGACATCATATGCCCTAGAAGCTAGAAATGGAGTTATGGAACTCAATATTTGCACCCCTAGGTTTTGGTCTTAACTTTAGTCTAACCCTTTGTTTCCTGTTCCTCCCACTGGAGTAGGAATGATTACTTTGCTTTAAGTATACGTTTTTACCTGACAGGGACTCAAGGTAAAGATTTCACCTTCAATATCACAAGACACTTTGAATTTAAGACTAGTGAATAAAGCTCGAACTGCTAAAACAATGGAAAAATATTAGTAATTACGAGAGGGCATGAGTCTTTGGACATGAGATGTCTCCCTCACATTTGTGGTTGAAATCCTGGTTCAAAGCACTCTTTAGGGAGGTTCTAAAATGATCCTTCAGGGTTCCTGCTTCATGAAAGAGTCTGTGAGACATTCTGCAGGACACAGAAGAAAGTGACTGAACTGTCTTTAAATTTTCCTGCTTCATGGTAATGTCTGCTGGATGTTATGGGCCTGTAGGTTGAAGATGGATGCCCCAACGCTACAGAGGAACTTTGGGTGACTGTACAGGCAGCGAGATGTCTCTGTCATTTCTAGAATTTGGAAGTTGCTTATTTCTCGTTTACTTAGGTAATATTTTATCCTTCTGGAGTCTTTGATAGAGTTGAAGAATGGATAGTTGTAGTTATAGTTTTCCTTTGTTATGATAAAAGATAAAATAGATATTGATATGATAACTGTAATTCTTGCTTGATAACTGTTTTGTTATATGTAATTTTACTATGTTAAAATGAAAGCTTTTCTTTTTTGTTTAAACAGAAAAAGGGGAAATGGTGTAGGAGGGTCCTTCTGTATTTCTGTTGCTTTCATTGGTTAAATAAAGAGACTGCCTTGGCCTGTAGGATAGGGTAGCCCTTAGGTGGGCAGAAGTAGACAGAATGGAAGGCTGGGGAAAAGGGAAGTGTAGCAGACGCCATGTTTCTCCAACCCAAGATGGACTTTGATTAGAATCTCCCAAGTAAGCCACGACCACGTAGTGATATACAGATTACTAGATATGGGTTAAAGCAAGATGTAGGAGTTAGCTGCTAAGAGGCTAGAGATAATGGGCCAGGCAGTATTTAAATGAATACTGTTTATGTGTAATTATTCCGGGTATAAACTAGTCAGGGTCAAAAGCAGGCCCATGGCTGGGAGCCGGGCACCGAGGAACGTGGCCATTAGCCTCATTACTACACTAAAAACTTTAAAGTGTTGGAGCAGATTTTAAATCAGGTCACGTGGGGTGTGCCTTTTAATATTAACTCTGGTCCTTATCTACCATAAGCAAAGAAGCTCCTCTACTACAATTTCACATAGCCATGACACTCTGTCAAGATTCATGGAGTCAAGCAACCATGGACTGAACTTCCTGAAACTATGGATTAAAATAAATTCTTCCTCCTTTAAACTCTTTGTTAAGCACCGGGCCACAGCAATAAAACATAACTAATACATGTCTTAAAGTAAGTCTACTTTAAAAGTAACAACATGAAAAAATGTAGAGCATTAGTACTTAGTGTTTTGAGTATGGGCTAACCCTCTAAAGCTGGTAGTAGAGTGTAATCCTCGTCAAGGTACAGTATGAAGAGCTACTGAGGACTAGGCTGAAGCAAAAGATAATGGAGCCCACAAGTTCCAGGACAGTTTCAACGACATAGCAAGGATCATCTCTCATAAATAAAGGTGGACACTTAATTTATAAGACCAAGAAAGGCCAGGCTGTGGTGGCACAGGCCTTTAATCCCAGCATTTGGGAGGCAGAGACAGGCAGATCTCTGTGAGCCTGAGGCTAACCTGGGGCAAAGAGCAAGGTCCAGGACAAGCCCCAAAGCTACAGAGATACCTTGTCTCAAAAAAAAAAAAAAATGGAAACAAACAAAAACAAAAAGAGAAAGACCACATATACACTGTCTCTTTTTTTGTCACCAGCAAGAAAGGCATTACCAGATGCAGCTCATTAATTAGCTTTTTGCTATAACCATAAGCCAAAATAAACCCCTCTAGACATTACTTGTTCTGCATTACCATATTAGCAAAGAAAACAAATATAGATCTCTACAAGATATGAAAGAATAGTATAAACAAAATGGCATGTTTTAGTGCTTTAAATACAACAGAAGTAGTAATACAACAAAAGTAGCTCTTCAAAAGTCAATTAATAAGCCAACTGAATTTCTATGCACCAGTAAATAAATGACCATTTAAGTAGCATCAAAACCATAAACTTAGCAGAAATAATTCAAATATTCATTATAAAATGCCAAAAACATAAACTGATAGAGATCTGTGTCCATGAATTTAAAAACTCATAAATATATTAATTCTATAAAATGATCTAGAGGAAATCCCCACTGAAATTTCAGTAAGGTCTTCTGTAGTTTCACATAAGCAAACTGTAACAATTTTTTATTACAATTTTTGTAGCAAACTATAAACCTAAAAAACCCTTGAAGGGGCATTATATTTAAGAAATGAGAGAAAGGAAGTTATCAAAACTTCTGTAAAGCTACAGCACTCAAATGGCATGGGCACAGGGACAAATGAACCAATGAAACAACAAAAATCTTGACAGCATACTTTGAGTGAGCAATCAGCATCTCTTTTTTTTTAAAATAGAAATTTTTAAAATTCTAGCACATGTGCAGCAGGGTATATATGGGTTAAAAGGATTGTCAAAAACTGAAGCTGGAACACTGCCCAGGCATCTAATAAATACATACTAGACATACAGTAGCATGTTGACAAAGTAGCCGCAATAACATAAAGGAATAAAATATAACTATATACATAAGAAACATCAATGTCGAGGAAATCATAAAGAGATTCAGCTACAGATAAAAACAGCATATTGTTTAGACATGTGTATATGTAAGTAATAAAGAAGAAAAAAGAACTTGCACTAAAATGTTACTCTAAGTAATTCCTATGGAAGATGGGAGAGGCAAGCGGCGCCCTTTTCAAAAGTCCTGGCATCATTCTTCTTCTTCACCTGGGTGGCACTACACAAATGTTTGTTTTATCATTCTCTGAACTGTACATATACTGTTTACATATTTCCACTACAGTATTTCTCTTCCTGGTAGTGCTGAGACTCAAACCCAGAGTCTCATATCTGTTTAAAAAAAAAAACACTCCCCAGCTAAGCTATATCCCCAGGCCCATGGTACATTTTCAAAGACTATTTCTGACACAATATGAACAGCTGCAATCTTTACTTAATGGAAATCAATGCTTACTAACTCATTGCATCTTACAGAGAATAAGCATTTTTATTGACACAATCAACAAGTCTGAAGATAACATACCTTATAGAGTCCAAAGCCAGGATCAATAAGACAAGTACGAGCCGATGTAGATGGCTGGCTGGAAGATCCTCCTCTTGCTGTTTTCTTTACTTTAGGCTGATTATTAGGACGGGGTTTAGCCTGAACATCATTCTGCTTAGAAGTGCTAGGAAGACCGGAGTCTGGACGAACTAGCAGCTGAATTATATCATTCAGTCCAACGTCGTAGTCAAATAAAGTATATCCATTCTCCAACTAGAAAAACAGAAAACTACACTGAAGTGCTTATCTCAAAACTTACATTTCTACATGTTTAGTTTGTCCAACTATTCTATATAAGCTATTGAAATTGACAACTCTACAACTTAATCTTGAAATGGTTCTTACTACTTTATGGCTTCTATTTTCAGCATCCTTTCTGGACCCCAACAAATTTTTAAGAACCATTCCAAATTAACTACAGATAACACTAATGTTATTAATATAAAAACTGCACATAGCTACTGCAATCTCATACTGTAGCTACACACACACACACACACACACACACACACACACACACACACACAGCACTCTCTAAACTACATTTAACCTCTCATCACTTTTTGTTGTCTCCTAGTCTTTTGATAGTCTCTCTATACAGCCCAGGCTAGCCTCAAACTCGTGATCCTGTCTCAGCCTTCCAAGTGCTAGGATTACAAGTACATGACACCCAGGCTCTCTCAACAAAATTTATTTTAATCAACAGAGCCTAAATCCACTCCAAGTGTGGGAAAATAAATTTTAAAAGCGAGAACTTTATTGCTTTCTTTACAAGCTGCATGTAATAGTGGTTATTAGCACTTTATCTTTTTGAAACACAATTAATACTTCTTTTTAAGTGAAGAAATATTTTAAAAAAACAAAGCAGAAATATGTTGTAAGAAGACCACTTGTATGTTCCCGTCTGCCCTCCGCTTGTTCATTTCTCTGCTGCCCAGACCCCCAAAATAACCACACAGAAACTGTATTAATAAAATTACTGCTTGGCCCATTAGTTCTAACTTCTTATTGGCTAATTCTTACATCTCAATTTAACCCATTTCTAGTAATCTATGTATTGCCACGTGGCTGTGGCTTACCCTGGTAAAGTTCCATCTGGTGGGGGGAGGGGCGGGCTACTTGGCTTCTCCCTGACTAGGCCTTTCTTTCTGCCAGTATTCAATTTAGTTTTCCCCACCTAGCTCACTGTCTCAGGCCAAACTAGTTTCTTTATTTTTTTTTGTTTTTTTTTTTTTTGTTTTTTTTGTTTTTCGAGTCAGGGTTTCTCTGTGGCTTTGGAGCCTGTCCTGGAACTAGTTCTTGTAGACCAGGCTGGTCTCGAACTCACAGAGATCCGCCTACCTCTGCCTCCCGAGTGCTGGGATTAAAGGCGTGCGCCACCACCGCCCGGCAACTAGTTTCTTTATTAACCAATGGTATTCACAGCATACAGAGAATCCCACATCAGAAATACATTTCAATTATACTATATTTTATTTCTCTATGGTTCTCTAATTCTATCCATCTGCAAATATTATCAAGTTTTGTCACAAAGTCATCTAGGAAAAATAACACATAAATCATCTTGTAATTCACCCACATTTTCAGAATGTTATGGACTTATCTGTGCCCACTGTCACTGCCACCACACCCCCCACCTCCCAAAAGACACAATCAGATATTCTAGAAGTTCTACTCCACAGTCCCTACATGATATATGTTAAGACTCAGCGATTCCATTTCCAGCATCAAGGGAGTGGCTTACCTCAGAACCTAATTTTACTTAGAAATGTGGTCTTTAGATATAATCCAAGACAGCACATGACTAAAGAAATTCAAAGCCGGCCGGCCAGTGGTGGTGCGCCTTTAATCCCAGCACTTGGGAGGATCTGTGTGAGTTCGAGACCAGCCTGGTCTACAAGAGCTAGTTCCAAGACAGGCTCCAAAGCCACAGAGAAACCCTGTCTCGAAAAACCAAAAAAGAAAAAAAAGAAAGAAAAAGAAAAAAAAGAAATTCAAAGCCTATTATTACGGAGTGACTTGGATCTTCTAAACACTTATATGCTAAAGCCCTAACCTCTAATGCCTCAAAATATGACCTAGTTTGGAGATAGGGTTTTTAAACAGGTAATAAATATAAAATGGGATCATTAAAAGGAACTCTGATCCAATCTAATTGGTGTCCTTGCTAAAAACAAAGGTGGAGAGACACAGAAAGCGCAGGACAATGGAGGGGGAAGTGCAAGGGGAGGGAGAAGATAGACAAGAAAGTCATGTAAATGGAGTGGTAACAACTTCAAGATAATGAACACTATTTCCTCAAAACAGAAGTTCCCCATACCATTCTGGTCTTCTGTTACAGCAGTCTAAGAAACCAATTGTGGTAGTTTGAATGTATTTGGTCCCCATAATCTCCTATGGAAGGGCACTATCAGGAGGTGTGGCTTTGTTGGAGTGGGTACCTTCTTGTTGGAGGAGTGTGTCAATGTGGGGGCGGGCTTTGAGGTTTCTTATGCTCAGGACACTGCCCAGTAAGTTGGTTGATTCCTTGTTGCCTACAAGATGTAGCAGCCTTAGCTCCAGCATCACCTCTGTCTGCATGTTGCCATGCTACTGCCATGACAAAAAAATGACTGAACTTCTAAAACTATAAGCAGGTCCCCTCAATTTAATGTTTTCTTTATAAGAGTAGCCATGGTCAAGGTGTCTTTTCACAGCAATAGTAAAGCCAAACTAAGACACCAATTTTCTATTTTGTTTCTTTAAAGGGTATATTAGCAGTTGACTGTTAAAATTAAACTCCTTAACAATCAAAACTACAATTTCTTTCAGAAATATCAGTTTAAGCATTGCATTAACCATTCTTTTTTGGGGGGGGCGGGGGGTTTCGAGACAGGGTTTCTCTGTAGCTTTGGAGCCTGTCCTGGAACTAGCTCTTGTAGACCAGGCTGTTCTCGAACTCACAGAGATCCGCCTGCCTCTGCCTCCCGAGTGCTGGGATTAAAGGCGTGCTGGGATTAAAGGCGTGTGCTACCACCGCCCGGCTTGCATTAACCATTCTTTCATGCAATATCTATACCACTCACAACTGTGGAATACAGTAACATGATATTTAAGAATTCAACTACACTCCTGTCCTCCATCATGTCGCAAGATCAAGATGGAAAGGAGAACCCCGTGCGGGAACTTCGCATCTGCAAATTCTGCCTCAATATCTGTGTCGGGGAGAGCGGAGACAGACTGACCCGGGCAGCCAAGGTATTGGAGCATCTCACAGGTCAGACACCTGTCTTTTCCAAAGCTAGGTACATCATCAGGTCTCTTCAGCATTGGGAGAAATGAAAAGATTGCTGTTCACTGCACTGTCTGTGGAGCCAAGGCAGAAAAATTCTGGAGAAAGGCCTGAAGGTGCGGGAGTATGAGTTGTGGAAAAATAACTTCTCAGATACTGGGAACTTCGGCTTTGGGATTCAAAAACACATTGACCTGGGCATAAAATATGACCCAAGCATTGGGATCTACAGCCTGGACTTCTATGTGGTGCTAGGCAGGCCAGGTTTCAGCATCGCAGACAAGCGCAGGACAGGCTGTATTGGAGCCAAACACAGAATTAGCAAAGAAAAAGCCATGTGCTGGTTCTAGCAGAAGCATGACGGGATCATTCTTCCTGGCAAATAAATTTTATCCAAAAGGCCAATAAAATTTTTGTCAGAGAAAAAAAGATTTAACTACAGAGAAAGGGGAGGGAAAAATATCTGTTCTTTAATTATTACTTCACTAATGTGAGATTTATTTAGGCGGCAGACCTAAGACAACAGCTAGCACAATTTTACAGGTTACAAGTACTCTTATTTGTCAAATAGTACAAGAAATCAAGAATTTCACAACCTTCCCAGCAGAGGGATCAAGGAATTAAACTAGGTACTATCTCACAGCTCAGCTAATCCGAGGGACTCAAAGTAGCTCACAGGCAGTACTCATCCTGGGTTCAATCTGCAACAAGACACAACACACACACACACACACACACACACACACACACACACACACAACTCAGTACCCAAAGCCAGTAAATAAGTAAGCCTTCATATGAATAGGAATGTTTAAAACATGAACATCAAGCCAGCCACAAACCCTTTATCTACAAAGATGTACTGCCTGCAAGATATACCGGGGCAATGGTGGCAAAGCTTGTAGGAGTAACCAACCAATCTGATTTGACTTAAGGCCCTTTCCATGAGATAGAATCCATACCCAGCACTGCTTGAGTGAGCAAGAAGCTGAGACTAGATATAGATAGCCCAGGGGGCTAGGATAAAACCAAATACACATGTTAAAAAGAAAATGGTGTAGTGACAAAACGACTAATGATATTCTGCTATATATGTAGACCAAAGCCTTGTTCAGCTATCATCAGTGAAGCTTCCAGTGGCAGTGGACGGGAACCCACAGCCAGACATTATGAAGAGTGAGAGGTCTTGGAATATTCAGCCCTAAAGTGGATGTCTCCATCAAACTAGAGCTCAGTGGGGGATAGAGGACACCAAGAAAACAAGGCCCTCTAAATTAACATGATCATAGCTCATATGAACACACAGAGACTGGAGCAGCATGTGCATGGCCTGCACCAAGTCCTCTGAGTATATATTCTGGCTTCCAATTTAGTGGGGTTTTGGTATTTCTGGGTATATGAATGAGTAGGCCTCTGACTCTTGTGCCTAATCTTGGACTCTTTTCCTTCTGTTGATCTGTGGCATCTGACTTTGATGTGATAGTTTTCGTTTTATCTTATTCCATTTTTTTTATATTTTCAAGAATGAATTAAAAAAAAAACTAGCTATTAGGGCAAAGATTAACAACTAAACTGGAAGATTTATACCTGCTGGGAGAGGGAAAATCTGTTTTCTCCAAATCACTCCAGCACAGGTCTCATGTTCAGGAGTACCTGACCAACACATAATGGACTCCACAGTTTTTTTGTGTGCTTTTATTTGGTTACAGCTTGGTATTTCTTTTTTCTTTCTGAATGTAGTTTAATTTGTTTCCTTGGTCTTGGGGGATTTTGTTGTTGTATTAAGTTTTAGTTTTAAGGCTCAGTGGGTAGGAAGTGGGGGCAGGATCTGGAAGGACTTGAGGGAGGGGAAATATATTATCAAAATATATTAAAATTTTTTAACTTGTTTTAAATAAAGGGAAGCTTTGAGATGGATTAGAGTAATGGTTTGGCTGCCAAGCATGAGGACCTAAGTTTGATCCCCAGGATCCACATGGTGAATGGACTCCTTCAAATAGTTCTCGGACCTCCACGTGTTACCACAGATGCACACAATAAATTAATGTAAAAATAACTAAAACAACAGTAAGAAGGTACTCTTCTAGCCCTACACCTTCCCTAGGAAGGAGGGGAATAACTCAAACAAAATGTGGCCTTTTCCTCTTCCCGGAGCAGTACACTTAGAGGCACTCAGAGAGCTCTAGCCTTTAACACGTCACAGGCTTTCCTACAATACAGTCTCTAACAAAACTAGGCTGTCTCGAATCCCTGGTAACAGGATTGTTTACCTTTCCATCTTTTATTTTTACACCAAACATGTTGGGAAAGCACCTATATCCACATGTGGTTATGTGCCTAGGCAGACTGTGAGACTGGAAGTCCTTAGGAGAGTGTCTAAGACAGAGGCACGTCTGCAGGGCCTAGAGGGGTTCCATGTACGGCAGGTGTGTTCGTGACTGGATCAAGCAGGCTTTCCTTATGAAGAAGCAGAAAATTGTTGTGAAAGTGTTCAAGGCACAAGTACAGTTAGAAACCGAAATAAATATACAGCTTTTTAAAAAATAATATGACTGAAGGTTTGGTTAAAAAAAAGATGGGATTTATACCTTCATTTTGACATTCTTCAATAGCCAAAAATAAACACTCTAACTCTGAAACAGGTGAAAATGTACAATTTTGTCTAGACAATGTAATAAACATTATGACAATTACTTCAAAATTTTAAAAGTAGAAAATCAAAACTCTAAAATAGTATAAAACATCCAAATGCATTCTGAAAAATAAAGACAGGTGAGACATTAAAGAACTAAAATTAAGATAAATCTTGTGGCACATACATATATATAATCCTTCCGCTCTGTAGGGTGAGGCAGGAGGATCCCATGTTTAAGGCAGCTTGGGCTCCACAGTGAGACCTAGCTTAAAGGAGTGGTAGTGTTAAATAATTATGAATTGGAGATGTTTCCATTACATTTCTTACTGATATCTGATGAGCATCAGAGACCTTAGAAATGAATACTCTACAAATTTTAATTACTTCCTATTAAATAACTGCCAAGAATGACTTAAACTGCTTTCAGTGGTGCGTTCTAAACGTGGTGTAGCAAGAAAGTAACATCTAAAGTTAGAGTGGAACACTAAACATATCAAGGCAAGAAACTCTCATCTTTCTTCATAGTAGCTCGCTCGCTCTCTCTCTCACACACACATACACGTGCATGGTATACACTCATTCCTATTTCATAGGCCGTATTCCAGTCTTTTTTTTTTAAAAAAAAAGAAACTCTTTTTCACTGCATAGGCCATTTTATTCAGTAACGCCTCACAGTCTGTTAAGTTAAGAATGTTGGAGTAATTTACCTAGACTACTTAAGTTCTTCGATATTTAACGTAAGTGCAGATACAAAGTTATTTGTGACTCAAATTATGCTCTGGAAGAGGGAGAAAGGGATGAGGTCATCTAGAACCCAGCTTCTTAAACTGTTGGTTATGAGTCTATACAGGGTTCCATAACTGAATATCAGGGAAAAGGGAATATCACATATACAAAAACCTGACAAAAGTAATGTTTTCAAAAATGCAATGTCTAAAAACTAACTCAAAATAAAAAAATATATGTCTAAAAATGAAGTGTTTCTGGCAGAAGTCTATGCTGCATGGCAGTGACTCCACCGCAGCCTTAGTTCTGAAAACACAATGTGCACTTTGTACTAGGCATGCCGTAGTAACATGCAGCGCCAGTGAACACTACCTGAAACACCCTCACTCGAATTCAAAGCTAGGGAGGTCATGAGCCGCACTGTTGACCTACAAGGTTTTCTGCTTCTGTAGAAACATAATGGCTTAACTGTAGAAAAGTGACTTTCAGTCTTTTCCTGCCATCATTCCTCAGCAAGTAAATATCAAATTAGTATTTATGCTGTTATTTTGTTTAAATGTCTGATTTTAAAAACTGTTATCTGAATTATTGAACTGATTTATTTTAATGTGTTGAATGAATACAATTAAGACAGAATTTCCAACATTTTCTAGAAGCACCCTAAACATACTTTTGTTGTGCCAAATATTTATGCAAAACATTCTCATCATTAACTATAAAATCAAAATTAACAATCAACTCTGAAAAATGTTAGATGTTCTTCTGTCGTGAAGTATCAAATATTCAACCCAGTTTTAATTCTTTAAAAAATAAGCATGTCTATCTAGTAAAATGCAAATTTGCTTTTCTTTTAACATAACTGATAAGATTATGTGAATACCAAATAATTTCAAAACGAACTGTGATTTATTAGCAGATTTGATTGGCATACCTATTTTCAATACCCAGGGTTACATAAAAATTTTTGAGCCATAAGTAATTCCAAGTAGAAAAAGTTTTACAAGTCCTGATCTAGAAATTACAAATATTTATAGGTTTAAAGTATATAACTGTATTCCATCAATGTCTTATAGAAGTAAATGGTTCAGAACCGCCTTTTAAAATACTCAAGGTACAAGATTCTGAAGAGAAATGGTTAGGACTCTGCCAGAATGTACTACTGAATTTTTACTGTATTAAGTAAGAAATTTCAGGAAATAGGAAGGGCTACAATAACAATGCAAGGGAAACCAAGGAAAATGGGAGATGAGCTGGCAGTGGCCAAAAAAGCAACAGGTGAAGTCATTTCCACAGTACTAAGGACACAAGTAGAGGGCAATTGTTATTCATCAGTCATGGACTGGAGATAAATATATATACACATTATTTAAACAAATACTTTCTTTTCTTTACTCCATGTGGGAAAAAAAGAAGAATATGGAGGTGGGTGTCAACTGTTTAGCTTTTTTTCCAGTATGGTTCACAATCCACACCAACAATCTATTTAAGGCTATCCCAACAATGATGGCAACTGAAGGCAGGGATATGGAATCTTCTAGAAGTCACAAGAGCTCTAGATTCTAATTAAAGATCAAAGTTTGGTGTGTGGTGTTTATGAGTAAAATTTACTCGGTGGTTGAGAGCACTGGCTGCTCTTCCAGAGGACCAGGGTTGATTCCCAGCACCCACACAGTGGCTCACAACTCTAATTTCTTTTTTTTTAAATATTTATTTATTTATTATGTATACAATATTCTTTCTGTGTGTGCCTGAAGGCCAGAAGAGGGCACCAGACCTCATTACAGATTGTTTTGAGCCACCATGTGGTTGCTGGGAACTGAACTCATGACCTTTGGAAGAGCAGGCAATGCTCTTAACCGCTGAGCCATCTCTCCAGCCCCCACAACTCTAATTTCAATTCCAGATCTGCAGATCTGATGCCCCAATGTCCTCTTCCGGCCTCTGTAGCAAACCAGGCATGCACACAGTGCAAAGACATTTATGCAAAGCACCTACACACATTAAAAAGAAAAAAGTGGAGTTCCCAGCACTGCTTTTCAAACTTTGTGTACAGAGCTCCTGGAGACCTTGTGAACCACATACTCCGCTTCAGTGGGCATGGTAAGGCATCCACGCAAAGATAATGCTGTTGGCCCTGAGAAAGCAGAAAACACACTTCAAATAGGAAGAAACTGGTACAAAGTTATCCCTTCAAAGTTCATTTCAAAGTCTGGTGTCCATAAAAATTTTCTCTGAAGTCAGGAGATTGTGCCACACATCTCTGATCCCAGTAATTGGGGCAGAGGCAGGTGGATCTCTGAGTTCAAGACCAGCCTGATCTATAGAGTGAGTTCCACAACAGCCAGGGGTATACAGAAACACCCTTCCGGATTGGGGGGCGGGGGTTCCTGTGTAACCTAGTTAAATTCAACTACACTCCAAGGATTAAAAGCAGCATAAATAACAAGTTGGGGCACACTAAAATGAATGTGTGTGTGTGTTTTTTTTTCAGACCAGAATCTCACCCACGCCCCTTAAACTTCCTGGGCTCCAGTGATCCTTTTGTCAGTCTTAGAGGAGCTAGGAATATGGTGCCCAGCTTAGATAAATCTGATTCACTTATATTACTTGGCAGTAAAACATCTTGAGACTGGACACCTCTTTTCTACTAAACTCATTTTACAGGAAATGAATAGCCCTGTGGTACCAATTATCTGCCTGCTACAAGCACACTTTGCCATCTCCATCAACTGGAGAATATCACACACAAAAGGAGATAATAACCACTGCCCTGGCTAGTTGTCATTCATGAAAAAGTAAATAATTAGGAGCAATATTTTCCTTTTTTCACATCCAAGTCAATGGCTGGCACCTAAATTCTATTTTCATCCTTACTGGTTCATTATTCAGCTGGGGAGAGGAAGTAGTGAGCGAGGAACAGTTGGGGGGGGGGTTGCACAAGAGTGATCTATCCTCAACCAGGAAGCATTTTCTTATTAGTGATATTAGTGAAAGTCTATTTTGTAAGGGCTGGATTTAAACCAAAGTCTCCCTTTACAATAAGACATCCGGATGACCTTCCTTTAGCATTATTTCAATATTACATTTCCGGGCTGTTGCCCACCACTATATTCTCATCCTTCATTCTATCTGGTGAAGTCACCAGAGTATCCTGGGAATCACTTACAGTACATTATTATTACTCAGAAAATTCAAGATGTGACTACTTAGCTTTCACCGGTAACCAAAAGGAAAAGTCACTGGCCACCTGAGGTACATTAACACAAAGGTACATAATATTTAACACAGATGCAATTTAAAAAAGAAAAGCTTTCTAGTAAAGTGAACTCTTTACTAGTCCAACAAAGAATCAATACAAAACTGGCTACAACAGGAGCAGAAAGTGCTACAGGTTTTCCACAGGAGAGGCCCTCCACACACCAAAACAAAATCCTGACTCCTTTCCCATTGTATAATCTGTTACTTTGAATTTTTTTGTTCTGTCTGAGACGTTGTAAACCTGTAAAGGGAACAAAAATATTCCTTCCAAAGACTTTGTGGCCTCTAAGCTACTTCCACCGAATCAGAGAACTGCATTTATTTCAAACCTCAGGACTGGAGCCAAACTGTGGTCTACCGTCTGCAAGATGCCAACTTTTCAGTGGACTAAAGACAACACAAAGACAAAGGCAAGAAAAACAAGATGGGTCCGGGAGCTAATCACAGACTGAGACTTACCGGATAGGAAATGTCTTATCCTGACTAGGCTGGGCGACACTTAAATTTAACGGAGATGCCCCTTGTGGCCCAAACCTACTTGCTGTCTTTTGAGTTACTGCTAGTTATGATAAAGGGCGAGGTTTAAAAGCCGGAACGTGGGGAACACTCGAAGGGGAGAGGTAAAGCTGTCCCTGCACTCAACAGATTTAAACCCGACTTCCGGTTACAAACATCGTTCCTTAAGCCCAGGTCTGAAACAGGCAACGCATTCCGTGACCCCTTCGCATCTTCAGTGTGCTCCAATCCTACCAGTGAGGCGACAGGATGAAGGTACCTCACTTTTCATGCCGCATCTGGGAGCCCGGGGCAGGGAAGCGAAGCAAGCCAGCGTTGCCAATAATGTCAGCTCGTCCCTCCTGCGGCCCGGCACAGCTGCGCCACCGAGTCCGCTGCCCTTCCCGGCTCCGATCACCCCCTCCCCCCAAGCGCGGGAAGAGAGGCACCCAGGAACCTCGCACGCTACGCCTGTGGCCGCAGTCCCCCTTCCTAGAATAGCAAGGTTTCCTGGGCCCTGCACCCCGGCCTTCCCGCCCGCTGGGACACAGCCGCAGGACCGGGCCCCGCATCCCGCGCCCCGCCAGCGGCCCGGCCCGACCCCCAGCGCGCCTCACCTGCTTGCCCCGGTAGAACAGGCGCTGGCACTCGGGCCGCACGTCGAACAGCGCCCACACCCGCTCGCGCAGCTCCTCGATGGTGGCTTTGCGGGAAACGTCCTCGATGGTGCGCGTCTGGGAGCCGTCGATGGTGCGGACCTGGATCCACATCGCGGCGCGGGGGACAGGGGTCCCGGCCCCCTTTGTCTAGCCCTGCGCTCGGGCCGCCGCGCCCCGCCGGGCCCGGCTCCCGCTGCTTCCCCCGGAAGGCTCCGGTTCTCCGCGCGGCGCCTTGGCGGACGCGGCCAACCGCGCGCGACCGCCCACCCGGCCGAGGTGGAAGGAAGCCGGAACCCGCCCGGACCGCTCGCGCAGCCCCCGCCTCACAGAGAGGAAGAGGCCATGTCTCGTCCGCGCCGAGTGTTTACTTATAGAGCTCGAGCTCCCACATGGAGGTCACGGCGCCAACCCGGATCTCGCGAGATCCACGCGGGGCTCCGCCTCACGCACAGCCCCAGGGCGCTAACATGGAAAGGGGCGGGGCTCTCGGAGCCGTTACTCGGGCGGGAGGAGGGTGCAGGGCCAGGCTCGCCCTAGGCCTTCCGCCCTCGCGTGTTATTTTCCCGTGCTGGTAGAGTCCGATCCACGCTGGTCTCGCTCTCCTGAGGCCGAGGCCCTATGGTGTCAAAAACACACTCGAAATAAGTACACGTGATGCGCACTTGCATGACCGAGAAATGGGGGCGCAGCCATCACACAATGATGTGGGAGCCCGCCACCGGGACAGCGCCCGCCACGCGGCTTGGCGGGACCTACAAAAGACCCCGGGCTGCGTGGACCTCGTGGGCCAGCTTCCGGGATGCTCCGGGAAGGGAGGCCGGTTCCACGCGGCCCCACACAGGCTCAGGTTGCTGGCTTCGCGCGGGGCCCCCACTCCCACTTGGGGAGCCGGGACTGGACGTGACCTAGTCGGCCTCCTGCGCGAAGGGCGCCTTCGGCTGCAGGGATTCTGGTTTGCAGAACTATCCACCTCCGAGCGGAGGGAATAAGGCCCTCCACACCGGACCCATTGAAAAAATAAAAAGCTTTTGCGAGAAAGCAAAGCAAACGCGTGTCTTGTGTTCACCGATCCCCGTAACCGGTGGTTATTCAGGTCAGCACCAACTATTCCCGTGAAGCTAAGAGGCGCCACTTTGCAACAACCAAATTAATTACATTCAAAATGGCCTAACGGGGAAAGGCAGGGAACGTGGAGTGCACGTACACACTTCACGTCTCTGTCAGCTTGCTGGGAGGAAGAAAAAGTATTCACCTAGAACCTCTTAAGAAGCGATAGATATACCTGAGCACATCTGATCTGCCCTAAGAAGGGATCAGCTGTTTGATGTTAAAAGGCTTTGCAAGCGTCTTGGGCCGTTGAAGTACGCACGCACGCTGCCTTGCCCGAGTTTAATGGCGTGCGGGAAGTGTTCGCCTCGTGGGTGGAGTGAGATACACAAGAATTGTAATGTTTTTCTGCTTAAAATGTGCTGTGATCTTGAACCGATTGTTTGGATTTCCTCCGCGGAAGATAGTGCGTGTAAACACCCAGCGAACGTTAGCTTCCTGCTAATCTCTTAGTAGTACACAATACAGTACTTTAGAGATTTTGTTATCAAGAGACTTTAAGATAAACTGGGGATATGCAAAGAAAACAGTGTGCTTAACCAAAGATTGGAAGTCTGCATTTCACACAGCAGAAGAGGCTGCATTTCAGAGAAAGGTTGACTAAAGAAAGAAAGGCAACGTGTGAACATTAGCATTCCAAAGCCGGCTTTTATAGGCCTGGGGCGGAGGTGGTGGTGGGGAACCTGGCCCTTTTCAAGAAGTGCTTACGTGTTGAGAATGAAGGTAGAACGTGCCTTAGGGAAAAAGGAAACTGTGGGAAGGTGAGGGAGGTTGAAATTTAGCCAAGAGGCAGCTGTTATCCACGTTGGAAAAATTAGAATGAGAATATATTCTTGAGTGTTCTAAAAAAAAAAAAAAACGGAGCTCCTGAAACTTGTAGAAGTAGTGGACGCGAACCAGGACGACGGGACGTGACAGTAATTCTCAAGGACGCTTTAAATGGTTTGATTGGGTGAATGTTGTCCTTCTCTAGAACAGGAAGCAAGCTGGGGGAATGCCTTGAGTTCCTTTTGAATTGTGCTACAATTGAAATAGATCCCAAATGCACCTAAGATGAAGACGTTTGATAGTTGGAAATAACTGTCCAAGAGAGTGAAGGGAAGAAGGGAGGTTCCGAGAAAAGGACTGGTCTTTTGGTTGTAGTGGTGTTTGATGGAGACACATTTTGGCAAATAGAGAAAGAGGTGGTATTGATAAGAGAATAAGAGGATATTCTGGTCGGTGAGTGTTATTATAACTTGGGGAGTGACCGAGGCAGGGGTGAGAGTATATGTAAAAAATATGTTGAACATTTACTGTTTGTTTATATGTTGTATTTATATATGCTTAAAATCACACATTTACATAAAGATCCTTCTTAAAAAACATAAGGCTCTATTTTCTACCTACCGATGAAAGCATAAATCCTGTCGCTGTTTTTAGGGTTGATCTGTACAGAAATACCACAAAGGAAGTTTCCTCTGCTCTCTTAGAGATTAGTTAGGAAGAAAGCCCAATGCAAGACTTGGATCTGGTTAAAGGGTTTGTTGTTGTTTGTTTGTTTTTCATTCTTTTTTGCTTATTTGAGAATCTCATGTACCCCCGACTGCCCTTAAACTCATTGTGTATTGCTGGGATCACACCCACTCCCACAACCACATTCAGCTTGGAAAGCTCAATTTAAAGACAATGGATTCTGCTGTTGATACTAGTGAAAGATTAGTGGCTTTGGAAAGGTAGTATTTGTGCACACATATGCATGTGTGTATAGGTATGCACAGATACTCTTCTACATGCACCTGTCATTTGCACAAACATGTATGCATGGGTGTGCCAGTATGTGTGTGGTCTGCCAGTGTGTGTGTGTGTGTGTGTGTGTGTGTGTGTGTGTGTGTGTGTGTGTTCAGCACTGGGGGAGTTTAAATTAGCAAAGGTTTCACAAAAGGGTAAAATTTTGAGTCACAAAACTGAAAACTGAACGGCTAATCTGGGGTCTGTGTTCTGTTAGTCTGGAAGATCGCCGAAGATCTGGGGAAATGTTCTGCTTCTGTTTGTCTAGGGGAAGGTAGGGTGCAGGGCTCAGAGCTGGGTCACACCCATCACTCCTGTGTCAGGGCACATCTCTAAAGTGGCAAGTATAGCATAAAGAGAGAGTGCTCTGCCCTACTATGAGCGCTAACCCAGAGGGCCCATTTGAAAGGTTTGGTCTTTTCCTTTGGACCCAGAGCACCCAGTTCTACACTTTTGCTGTTGCATTCGTCTTCCTTTTTTTTTTTTTAAGTTTCATTCTATAGCCCCAGATAACCTGGAACTCACTTAGTTCCTCCAAAAACTAGTCTTGTTTTGTTTTGTTCTTTGAGGCAGGGTTTCTCTGTAGCTTTGGAGCCTGTACTCATAGAGATCCGCCTGTCTCTGCCTCCTGGGATTAAAGGCACATGCCACCAATGCCTGACATAAAAACACTATTCTTATTCACCTTCCTGAGATCATACGATTGGGGAACAAATTTAGAGCAAACTTTGAGATACGGTCTTGTATATCCCTGGCTGGCTTTGAACTTGCTATGTAGCTGAAGATGTCCCGGAACCTCTGACCCTCCTGCTTGTACCTGCCATGCTGGTATTTCAAGCATTTGTAGCACCATACTTGGTTTTATGGAGTGCTGGGACTTGAACTCCAGGCTTCCTGCAGGCTAGGCAAGCACACTGCCAATTGGGCTACATTCCCAGTTCAAAATACAATTTGTTGTTTTGTTTTTCAAGATAGGATTTCTCGTTGTAGAACTGGTTGTCCTGGAACTCACT
Organism: Dicrostonyx torquatus; assembly: GCA_028555095.1. Classification (NCBI taxonomy): domain Eukaryota; kingdom Metazoa; phylum Chordata; class Mammalia; order Rodentia; family Cricetidae; genus Dicrostonyx; species Dicrostonyx torquatus. Next base: position 4,244,020 of record JAQHUG010000021.1, read on the forward strand.
CTGTAGACCAGACTGGCCTCAAACTCACAGAGATCCACCTGTCCTGCCTTCCAAGTGCTGGAATTAAAAGCATACACCACAGCCACCACGCCCAGCAAAGAAACAATATCTTTTTTGCATCCAAAAGTATAAGATACAATATTTTTTTAAAAATGCATTACATTTTTTGTGTGTGTATGTGTGTGTGTGTGCTTGCATTCATGTGAAGGTCATGTGACAACTGGCAGAAGTCACTTAACTCCTTCCATGACTGGATTCTGGGATAACTCAGGTTATCAGCCTTGGTAGCAAGTGAGTTTACCCACTGAACCATCTTTCCAGCCACAAAAGGTAGATTTAAAAGAAAGAAAGAAAGCAAAGAGGATGTTGTACCCAAAATACACGCCTTGAGGGTTGCAGTTATTCTGGATTATTCACAAACTCATGGGAGAAAAATCATTGGTTAGAAAGGGAATGTGGTCCAGGGACTGGGGTGTAGTTTGACAGTAAAGTGCCTGCCTGTGATAAGGATTGGGAGTCTATTCCTGATACACACCTGATATAATGGCAGCAAATATGCTGAGTGAATTTTAATTTGTCAAAACTACAAAGTACATCCAGAGAGTGAGTGTGATGTGGCAGAGAGCACACCCTGGTGAGATGCTGCACTCTGTAATTCCAGCTCAGCAGCCTGCTCCATCCACGTGTGGTCTGTAAGTAGGCAAACAGAACCCCTCCTCTGCCACCACACACATTTCCTTTCCAGGAAGTCCAACCAGACCAGTGCTAGAAAAGAAGATGATACCGAGAAAGTGTGATTTCTCAATTCTGGGCCAGACCCAGTCCGGACACAGAGATTTAAGATGGTAACTGAATAAAGGCTAGTTTTCACGCAGTCAGCTCAACCCAGGGTCATTGAGCTGATCATCCACATCTGGATGATCTTTTTCTTTCTTTTTAAAATTTTATCTTTATTTACCCTACTAAAATATAATTTTAATATTTCCATTTTTAATGAGTTAATAGCAAACTGTTGGTTATATAAGACTTCACGGTAGTCACATCTTTGTAAAATTCTTTTTCATACTCAGGATGTCTCTGTGTAGCCCTGGCTGTCCTGGAACTCACTTTGTAGAACGACTGCCCTCAAACTCAAAGATCTGCCTGCTTCTGCCAAGTGCTGGATTCAATGGCGTGCACCACCACTGCCTGGCCCACACCCAAATTCTTTTTTTCAGTAATATTATATTTTACTTTTCAAAGACTTAGTTTTTAAAATTTATGTATATGAATGCTTTGCCTTCCCGTGTGTATGTACACCAAATGAGTACCTGGAGCCCTCAGCGATCAGAAGAAATTATCAGCTCCCTTGGAACTGGAGTTACGATGATTGTAAGTTACCATGTTGGTGCTGGGAACCAATCCTGAGTCCTAAGAGCAGCAAGTGCTTTTAACCACCGAAACATCTCTCTAACCCCTAATTTTATATTTTAATTTTCTTTGATAATTTTATTGATAGATACCATGTATTTTGATCTTATACTTCTCCATTTCCTCCTCCAGCTCCTCTGAAATACCACAACACATCCCTCTCCCAATTTTATATCATTTTTTTATTATTGTGGGGTGTGTGTGTGTGTGTGTGTGTGTGTGTATGAGTGTGTGTGTGTAGGTCAGAGGACAACTCTGCAGAGTCAGTTCTCACCTTCCACAGGTGAGTGGATTCTGGTGACCCAACTCTGGTCTTCAGGCCTGCATCATTCCTGTAAGTACCTTTACCAGCTGAGCCATCTCTACCAGCCAATCATTTTATTTTCTGTGGTTTTGTAGTGAGCACTTAGAACAAAACTAAGAAACAAGATGGAGGCGCTCCTGCTCAGTGTCCTGACATCAGACACAAGTAGCTGAATATAACCAGCATCGCTCTAGAAACAGATAGATGCCCTGCACCAATCAGGAGCAAGGACAAGATGAGCCTCTGAAGGGCCAGAAAATCCCAGGATCCAGGCAGCTCAGCGGTTGCTGGTCTCCAACATCCTTCACACACACATCAAGGGACCCTTCCCCTTCTGGTGACCATGTCACCCACTAAGATCTCCTGCCTCTGACATTGGTGACCATTGATCTGGCTAAACACAACTGAGGCCCTGAGCAGCTAGTCTCTTTTGCTCCCAAGGAACATCAACTCCCAGGAGCCATAGCACCCCCTCTTCCTTCTCGGGCCAGGGGCTGTGAATGTTTGCTATCCATGGGCAGACGTCTGGCCCTCCTGTATCACCTGTCTTGCCTGCTCTAGTCGAGGGAACTCTCCTCCTAAATATTTGTGGCACCACTTAGAACTAGATGTTAGACTGTTAGGTTTGTTTGTTTTAAATTGTTTACTGCCCCCTGTTTTTTGAAACAGGGTTTCTCTGTGTAGCTCTGGCTGTCCTGGAACTCGCTCTGTAGACCAGGCCGGCCTTAAACTCATAGAGATCCTCCTGCCTCTGCCTCCTGAGGGCTGGGTTTAAAGGCATGTGCCACCACTGCCTAATAATTATTCTGTTGAAAAAGACGTCCACCTGTCTGCCTCTCTGTGACAGGTAGGCTGTGTTCAAGAGAGCTTCGTTCCCAGCTCGTGCCATCTTCTAACAGAGACAGCAGTCATTCTGAATTAGGACCCCATCCTCATAACCATATATAACCTTAATTGTCTCATCAAAGCCTCTCTCCATATATACTCATACCAGAAGCTAGGTTTTCAAAACATGAATTTTAATATACTAGTATGTAAATAGAGGGCACAAATAAGTTCACATCGCATTTCTAAAACCATTCCCGGACTGTCTAGTTTACTCTGGTTTTTTTTTACATTTATTAATTTTGTATGTGTTATAACACACATGTGGAAATCAGAGGACAATTCTCCCTCCCCACCGGGCGTTGCTTCTCTTTTTCTAACACGTGGGTCTGGAGTATCAGACTCAGGCCATCAAGCTTGGTGGCAGGCAACCTCACACACTGAGCAAGCTCTGACAAGGGTGGGCTCTCTGTCACATCACACTCACTCTCTGCATTTGTTTTATATTTCTTGACAATTGAAATTCATTCAGGGTATTTGCTGGCATTGGACAATATCTCTATCAATTTCAGTCGACTTTATTCCCTTAATGGTATCGGGGATAGACTCCGAGTCCTTATGATAGGTCAGTGTTATTGTCAGGCTCCATTCTAGCCCCTAGACCACTTTCCCTTTCTAACCATGATTTTTGTCCCATGAATAATTCAGACTAACTGCCATACTCAAGGATTGTATTTTTATGCAGCACCCACTTTTTAAGAAGATCTGTGGGATTTTGTTTTTGGTGCATGTGTGTGTGTGGCTGGAGAGACAACTCAGTGGAAAAAGAGGCTTGCCACCAAGTTTACACAGTTATCTGAGAGATAACATTCTCTACCCATTAGTTCCAATAGCCACACTAAACCTAGCTCTTATACCCTCCTAATGCACTTAGCTCCCTGAATTCCAGGGTTCTTGGATGTTTATGGCAGGAACTCTAGGGTCCTGCCCACTCATTCATCTGGATCCAGTGGATAAGGAAGTAGTACATCGGTACTATCATGCATGGAGCATGCATGACTAAAGAGATGGGAAAGAGGGCGTTAGCAAGATATTCCTGTCCTTCATTTTCTTGACCACGACTTGAAAGCACAGTGACACAGGTGACTGTTCTGGAGAGGTCTACAGCACTGAGCCGCTGTATATTGTTGGGAGCTGCAGACCCTCAGACCCTGAACTTTCTATGACCTCTTGCCTGCTGGAGTAAACAACTTGTTTTCCTATGCTTGCAGCTGCTCTGAGCAGGAGAGCCTCATGAGTTCCTGATAATAAGAAAGTGGTTTCTGGTAGGCTTGCAGTAGAAAATCCTGAGCTAGGGCGTGGCCACCAATCAAGGAGAGCCCTAGTCAAGCTGCCCTGGAACACAATAAAACTGGCATTCTTGCTTCAAGAGTGACCTATGCCTCTGTGTTTTTTAATCCCCAGACCCTTGCCCAATCGCGGTTCCAGGTGGTGCAGGCGCCACAGTATACCTTCTGCAGCATAGCGGCCTCCTCTGTACTATCTACTCCCTTTCCCACTTCACCTCTTTCTCTTCATTCTTGCTTCCCCATCCTACAAATTATCACAGATGATTTGCCTCTGTTTGGTGGCATCAGTGGGGGAAATTGAAGCTAAGAAAATGGATTTAGGAATTAGTCCTAAAAAACAAACTTTCAGGACGAGATTTTAGTTACCTACTTGATGGAAGGCAATAGGCAGTCCACTGTTGATGGTGAGTCCTTATAACCCCACAGGGAGACCACGATTGATGAGCCAGTGGCTAACTGGGAAGGAAATTCAAGGCGCTAGATCAGTGAACAGGAAATAATAATCATAAGGCTTATGAGGTGGGTGGCTGTTTTTGTGAGTCATAGAGAGAAAACAGTACACTCGGGACAGCTAACTGCCAGTTTAAATACCCCCTGGACTCTTAAGTCTCAATAGCAGTTAGGTATCGGGATAGAAGCAGTGAAATCATATCCAAATCCTAATTATAAAGATAGTAGAGATGTACAAAATACAGTTGCATCTTAAATGAATATACCACGCTGAAGCTAACATCTAGATGGTGAGATGGGCATTTAGACCTGGGGTAAGGACATTTGAATAAATAAAACTAAGGATGCTGAACTGGAAATGTCCTTGAGTGTTTCTGGGCTAATGGATTTTCTCTGATCCTTCTCATCAGTGGAGAGCAGCTCCTCCTTGCCCTGAGACTGTCAACTTCAACTGAGGCAGGCACCCAGCTGGTTGCCTCCACCAAATTTGGTTTGTTTGTTTGGGTTGTCTTGGTTGATTGGTTGGGTTTTGTGTGTGTGTGTGTGTGTGTGTGTGTGTGTGTGCATTTGTTAGTTTTTTTGGTTTGATTTTTCAAGACAAGGTCTCTTTGCATACCTGTGCCTGTCTTCTAATGTGTTAGACCTGCTGGCCTTAAAATCAAGAGATCCACCTGCCTCTGCTCCCAACTGCTGGGATTAAACATGTGTGCCATCACTGCCTGACTCCAAATCTGATTCTTTCCAGGCCAATGACCTGGATCAGTATAGTATACCACGAAAGGGAAGGTGCAGACTGCAGTTAAGAAAGAAATAGCTTACCTATAAAACAAATAACAGAATCTGGCAATTATATATGATAGGAAGCAGAAGCATGTATGGGAGTGGATTTTGAAGTGCCAGATCACAGCGCTGGGAAGGGGAGACTTCACTAGTAGAAGGCAGTCTCCATGACTAAGGGACTCAGTGTTCTAGGACCTAGAGTTTTGTTGTTGTTTTTTAAGATAGGGTTTTTCTGTAGCTTTGGACCCTGTCCTGGAACTGGCTCTGTAGATCAGAGTGACCTCAGACTCACAGAGATGTGCCTGTCTCTGCCTTCCGAGTACTGGGATTAAGGGTGTGTGCCACACTGCCCGGCTGACCTAGAACTTTTTTTTGACACACATTGGCTAGTTGGCTCCTTGACATTTGCACATGAAGTGGCTTAGAGTCTGTGAACTAAAAATATCAGACATCTTGACTACACTGAGCAAAGGGGACCTGGATCAGAGAATTAGCAATACAGGGATGAATTTACCTAAAACGTCATTACTGTGCTCCTTTGGAAGAAACTGAGGGATGTCTCCATCTCTAAGGCAATAAAAAATATTCTAGAACTAGGTACATTAGTTTATTTAGGACCACGGGGATATTTGTTTTCTGCAAGCAAGGCTTATAGATGTGGCCATGGAGTTAGGCTGCCTAATATCAATAGGAAGACCAGGCTTCAGAATGACAGAAACCAGTGTCAGGACTTAATTCTGAGAGGCAAAATAACTATAATTATTATAACAGGCATTCATGCCAGAGTAGCAATTAGAAAGCTTTAATCTACACAGATCCATGGCTATTTTAGGGGAAAGGCAGATGGAAAACTGACAAGGGTATTGCTTGATTTGTAAGATGAAAGAAAGTTAAGACATGGAAAGCAGCAGGCTGATATCAGTGTTGCAGTGGGAACACTGCCTAGTTTCAAGAGCTAAACTGAGTCACACACCACCCAGAGTCTCATGATGAAGTGTGAGAACCAAGAGTCCCTTGAGAAGGACCTTGACAATGCTTCCCAAGTAAGTACTCTGAACCTTTCCTAAATGGTCTCTGAGCAAGAATAACTGTGCTAGACTATCAACTTGCACTAGGGTTTCTCCCCTAGTCTTTGAATGTATAAATGGAAAAGATCCTGAACTGTGGATTAAGGGCTCAGCACCCTCCCACCTCAATCATGACCCTACATCCTAAAGGGTCCACAGCTTCCCAAAACAGTTTCACCCAGCTAGGGACAAAGTGTTCAGACTCTTGTGTCTGCAGACAGATCAAAAGTTCCTTATAAAAACTGCACCAGATCTGTGAATATACAATCTTGTGTCTTTTCCTCTTTTCAGCTTCAATGTCTTTTATCCCTCACTCTTGACTCCTTGGTATGGAATCTCCAGTGAACTAGCACCAGGATTGTTTTGTGTTCGGTTTTCACAGAAATTTCAGCTTAGAGAATGGTCTTCACACCCTCTTTACCAACTAACTAGAACTAGAAAGCAAACAAATGTAAAAGCAGAAATCATTTCGAAAGACAGCTGTTTCACTGTTTCTATGAATTTTAATAGAATGAGGTAGAAATAAAATATTGTTATTGAGACTCACCTTTTGAGTACCTGTATAGCATCTAATTATTTTTATTTATACATACCTTTAGTAAGTGTCAGCAAGCCAGTGTTTGGAACATTCTTTTCAAGGTAAAAAATAGTAAATATTCAAGTCTCTGCACCAGAATTGAGTTATAACTGGTCTTTTGACTTGGAAATAGTTTAAGGAGACCCTTGTCTTACTGTGGGAAGGAGATGGGAGGAGTCAGGAGACACCAGCCAGACACAGAGGACATACGTGATTATTATCTTGTGCTCTTCCCTATATGTACGCTTCAATTTTTTTCAGACACACCCCCACACATTTGTGGACATGGGGACCAGCTGGTACCACTACGAAGAAGAATGAATTTGAGTGATGAAGAGGTGGGGAAGGGCTGAGGTCAGTAGTGGAGTGGGCAGAGTGCTGTGCAGCAACCTGGAGTTTTCTTAGTCACAGACTCATCCCCCAAACATGCTGCAGCTGCAGGCTTGCCCTGGCTCTGGGCAATGAGGAGGCCTGAGATGAGGAACAGTTCACTTTCTGGACCTCCTTTGAAGGACTACCATGATCCATGATTTCACTGAGGGCCATGTGTGGGTCAGTGGCCCTGATGTGTCCAGGACAAGGTTGTTATCCAAGGCTAGTGTTACTACCCAGTGCATACTGACGTCCATGTTCCAGCCACGGCCTGAAGCCATGATGAAGTCTCTGGGCCATTCTGCTGCCAGGGGCCATGTTGGTGTGTATGACCTGAACTGCCACCTGATGCCATGGTAATATCTGTTTCTGAGCTGCCACCAAGGACTATGTCTGCATCTGAGGCCCTCCTGCAGCTGGAGTCTGTGTTGATGTCCATAGTCCATGTTACCACTGAAGGTCATGTGGATGTCCATGGCCTATGCTGCCACCTGAAGCCATGTTGATGCTTGTGGGCCATCGGGGCTACATTGATCTGAGTGACCTGCACTACCACTTGAGACCATGTGATGTCCAAGTCCATGCTGCCACAGAAGACCATGTCTGGGTCAATGGTCTTACTGCAGCCAGGGTCTCTGTTGATGTCCATGGCCCATGCAGATGTCCATGGTCTGTGCTACAGCCTGAATCCTTATTGATGTCTATGGTCTGGGCTGTGTCTGAGGTCCTTGTTTGAGTCTGTGGTCCTACTATGGCTGTGTTCATGACTTGTGCTGTCACCAGAAAATACATGGAAATCCATGATCTGTGCTCCTGCCGACTACAAAGAGCAAGAAAGCTACTCTGGCAGTGATACTGATGTCCGCAGATCTACAGTTGAAAAAGAGGGACATGGAAGGCTTCTGTGACAATCCTTACCCTCACAGCCCTCAAAAGTAACAGCCTAAACAGGAAGCTATCAAAAGAAAACTCTTTAAACGTGTGATACGGATGCTAAAATGTAGCTCTCCACAATAGATGGCTTCGGGTGGGTTATGGGAGGGGAAGGACACAGTTCTATTTAAGGGGCAGGCCACTGAGGTTTGACCACGCTCCAATGAGCATCATGGAAGGACTGGGAAGTGAGTGTGATGGTGTGTATGATGTGAGATTCCCAAGGAAACATGTTGAAAAAAATTCTAATTTTGTTTTTAAATTTTCTTTACAACTTTATTTACTTCTATTGTTACTTTGTTCCTTCCTTTCTCTCTTTCTGCGGTGCTCCCTGATCACATCTAGGGCCTTGACAATGCTTGTCAGGTTATCCACCACTGCACAGCATCCTTGGTCTCTGTGCATTGGTCTGTTAAACACCCCAGAGATTACTTTTGCCAGAGGAAGAGGCCAGAGCAACAGTGGGGAGGTAAAACGGTACTGGTTGCCCGTTTCCTCTTGTGCACATCTGTGATCAGATGCAAGAATCAACAGCATGCTGGTGTTCTGCATTTGGAAGACCATTCTCTTTGCCAAACCCTGCTCCTATAAGCTATATTCAGAACACTCAGTGAGCATCTACTTAGCTGCCTGACACAAAGGGTCAGGTAAGGATCAGCTGCTAGGAATTAAATTTGACTAAAATTAACCACAATTTACAGTCCAAGCCTTATACTTAAGGTTGCAGCATTTCAGTAGTTTCCAGAGTACATAAATTATCCCATCCAACGATTTTGCCAGCGAGACTGTTGTCTGGGTCAAAAGACAAAATTGGTGTACTTTTTTATTTTTCTCTTTTTTTAAAATTCATTTTACATAGCAACCACAGTTCCCTCTCCCTCCTGCTCCCCCCACACCTCCTCCCATTCCCCATCCACTCCTCAGAGAGAGTAAGGCCTCCCATGGGGAGTCAACTAAGCCTGGAATATCAAGCTGAGGCAGGACCAATCCCCTCATCCCCGCACCAAGGCTGAGCAAGATATCTCACCATAGGGAATGGGCTCCAAAAAGCCAGTTCATGCACCAGGGATAGATCCTGGTCCCACTTCCAGGGATCTCACAAACTGCCCGAGCCACACGACTCAGCGGGCCTAGTTTGGTCCCATGCAATCTCCCAAGCTGTCATTCCAGAGTCCATGAACTCCCACTAGCTCAGGTCAGCTGTCTCTGTGGGTTTCCCCATCATGGTCTTGGCGCCCCTTGCTCATATGATCCCCCTCTCTCTCTGGACTCCAGTACTTGGCTGTGGAGCCCTGTGTTTGCTTCCGTCAGTTACTGGATGAAGGTTCTATGATGACAATTAGGGTAGTCACCAATATGATTACAGGAGAAGGTTGGTTCAGGCACCTTCTCCACTATTGCTAGGAGTCATAGCTGGGTCATCCTTGTGGATTCCTGGAAATTTCCCTAACACCAGGTTTCTCCTTAACTCCGTAATGGCCCCTCTATCAAGATGTCCCTTTCATTGCTCCCTCTCCACCCCTTCCCCAACTTGAACATTCTGTTCCCTCATGTTCTCATATCCCTTCTCCACCCCCCACCCCCACCCCAGTTTACCCGGAAATTTCATGATGTCATTTTTGTTTGTTTGCTTGCTTGTTTTTGTTTCTTCCCCCTGCAAATGTACATTTTCTCTATCCATTCTTTGGTTGTAGGGCATCGAGGTTGTTTCCAGGTTCTGGCTATCCGCGCATCTGTGAACACTTAATTTTTGACAATGAAGCAAAAACTGTAGTGGAAAAAAAGAAAACATCTTCAACAAATGGTGCTGTCATAACTTGATGTCAGCATGTACAAGAATGCAAATAGATCCATATACATCGCCATGCAAAAAACTCAAATCAAAGACCTCAACATAAATCCAGTTACACTGCACCTGACAAGAGAGAAAGTGGGAACTGCCATTGAACGCACTGGCACAGGAGACCACTTCCTAATATAACCCCAGCAGCACAGACACTGAGGACAACAGTTAATAAATGGGACCTCCCGAAACTGTGAAGCTTCTGTAAGGCAAAGGGCACGGTCAACAAGACAAAACCTCTTACTTTCCAATCATCTCTCTACAGACAATTGGATAGAGTATTGCTCATCCTTTTTTCTTATACTTGAGTTCATGCAAGAATTACAATTAATAACCCAGTTGTAACTGATCTTCCTCCTTAGCACCACCAATACACTATGTCAATATTCTCTTAGTGGGTACGGCCATCAAACCCATCACTTAACATAGGCAACCTGTGCACTTTGGGGTCAGTGGTCATAGCCTACCCCTCAGTGATAATTATAGTTTTTCCTCAGATCTGGAAGTTCGCATTTTTAATTGGATTGTGAGGTAGAAGCAAGTGCTACAGAAGCCTCCAGAAGTTTCTGGTAATTTTTTTTGAAAGTATGCTGTGGTATGTAGGGCATTCAACTCTTGTGTCTTGGTTCATTTAAGCTGCTCTAACAAAGTACTGTAGACGGGCTTATAAACGACAGAAACGTAGTTCTCATTGTTCTGAAGGTCAAGAAATCCAAGACTGAGGCAGAAGATTCACTGTTTCCTAATCCATAGATGATGCTTTTTTTTTTTTATTGTGGAAAGGGCAAACGTGTCCTTGAGTCCACTTATAAGAATATTCGTGAGAACTGGGGTGCCCCATCCTGTCTTAATACAAGGGGAGGGGTGCCTAGTCTTACTGCAACTCGATATGTCATATTTGGTTGATATCCATGGGAGGCCTGCCGTTTTCTGAATAGAAATGGAGGAGGAGTAGATGGGAGTGTAGAGGGAAATGGGAGTGACAGGGAGGAGAGGAAGAATGGAAGATTGTAGTAGGGATATAAAAAAGAAAGGAAAAGAAATCACCAAAAAAGAATATTCATGAGAGTTAATTACCTCATAGGTCACATCTCCCTGCATCATTACCATGGCAATTGGATTTCAATGGGGGAGGACCCGACTGTTTAGGCTACCTTCTAATCTATACTCTCTAATCTCATATTTCTGCTAATATGGGTGATGCAAGACCAGAAAATGGTAAGTCACAGGAATTCTGTTCAATATTCTGCAGCCAGTGCTTCTCAGGGTTAAGTCAACTTAGCAATGAGCATCTTTGAGCCTACCTATACTCCAGAAGCTGTTGGAAAACGCATCTTAAAATAGATTTAAGATAAACTGCAAAATCCAAAGGCCTAAGTGAAGAGAGGTGATTATGAAGATACGCGAGACAAAGAACTGAGGGAACCCAACACATGAGGTAGAAGCAGAAGGAAAAAAGCGCAAGTGGAGAGAAATCTTTATAAACCAAACCAATGTTTTTGAAGGCATTTTGTATGACCCCCTCCCCCATCCATTGTTACAGCTATGCTGAAATCGATTTAAAATCCAAAAGCAAACGAATGAGCAATTTCTGTTTCACAGCTATACATTCTTATTACCTTGCAAGTGTAGTCATCTGTTTCTTCCAGTGTGTTGATTCTCACCCTTGGAGATTCTCTATTCTTTTTCTTTTTCTTATTTATTTTTTTTTTAAGATTCTCTCTCTAAAACTGTTCTCAGTCTACTTCTCTGGCCACTGTCACCTTTGAATTAAAGTGCTCCAATCTGCCCTCATTTCCCCCAGGGTTAAGTACCACTGCCTGCAGAACTGCAGAGGGCTACTTACTGACGCTTTGGGCCTGCTTTTCTCGGTACCCATCACTCACCATGCCCTCCCATTTCTGGCTTCGGTGACTTCCAGGAATTTCCTGGAGTATGTCTTCTGGTGCATTCCTTCATGGCTCAGCTCTCTGCACACCATACTAATGCTCTACTTGTGTCTATCTGGCCAACTTCTACTCTTTTTAAGATTTTATATTCTGTGAAGTTTATTTTCCCCCAGACAAGGTTTCCCTGTACAGTTCAGGCTGGCTTCAACCTCTTAATCCCCTACCTCAGACCCCCAGGTACACTGGCCACCACGGCTGACTCTATAGTCTTTATTGACCAAGACAGAATTGAACACAACCTTCCAGAAGACTTCGACTGTGGCACACAGCTTTGTTTAGCACCTACCACAGAGCAATCACAACTGATCCAGCAATCTGTTTCTAAAGAACGTGGAGCACATCTACATAATGTCTGTGCCTTCACGGCCAGGCACCGCTCCTTGCACACTTTGAGAACCTAAAATGCTTGGACAAAGATTATTTTTGTTTAAAATCAGGAAGTTCCCGTACCAGATTATATTGTTAATAGTATCTTGGATCCAATATTTGATAGCTAAAATATATGCTAATCTTCCATTAATTTAATGAGAATGTATTGACTACTTACTTTAGACATGGTAGGATAATCACTGACCAACAAGATCAGAACTGTGCTTTACTGGTCTCACGGAACTGAGAATTTATTGAAGATGTTCAGACACAGTGGAACATAAACATGAGTACTGTAGTCCCAGTCCTCAGAAGTCGGAGGCAGGAGGATCAAAAGTTTGAGGACGGCCTGGGCTATTATATAGTGAGACCCCATTTCAAAAAATTATTGAAAAATGTTCTCTCATTCTTCTGAGTTATTCAACAAAGGAGAATGTATTTTAGGTGTGGCCCCTGCTACCAATGAGACTGCCCACGGCACCAGCCTTTCTGACTTGTAGCTCGCTGCCCATCGGCTTATTTTTCACTCTTTCTTGTTGATTTGTCTTTTGTTCTCCAGCCTAGAATCAGTCGATAACTACAATAAACCAAGAAACAAACAAGCAAAAGACTTGTACATCTTATTTTAATCCAAGCAAAATATGGCCTTTGGGACTCTGTGGACGACCGGGATTTATCAATGGCCTTACAGTTTTACCCACTGACAGCAGCATTTAGTTTTACTTTAAAGAACAAAAGGGCCGCAAAAGAAATACTCAAGAAACAGCAACACAGGATAAGGTGATCGGACAGGAGGGCCAGCTTGTAGGCAATGAAGCGTTAATGAAATGTAGCCAAGCAAACGGCAGAGGGCTTGTGAATCAAGGCTGCACAAACTCCTATTTCAGTGCAGTGGGAGAAAAGAAGGAAAAGACTGGGATGGGAAGGGGAAACCTAAACATAAACCAAAACCAAAAGCAAAATGGAGTTCCTGTGAAAATCAGATATTAGAAAGTTTGAACAAATGTAGACCAAGTTGCCACAGGTTCCTATAGATCTGCTGCCTTGGGAGGACTGGGTCCTTCTTCCTTTTGAGTTAAAACCAAGGGCAGGTTTAGAGTCAAGCAAAACAGTGATATGCATTCAGTTATACCAATTCAAAGGCATAACAGTCAGCATTACAGGGGGCCGACAGTCTTTTCAAAATGTTTAAAACGGAGGTTGGGGAGGCTTAGCTTTCTTAAACCTGGCTATATTGTGTCCCTGCTGTCCCTTAGCTTAAAAGTGACTACTAATTAGCAATTGCTGCAGAAATAAGATGCAACTTGTGGTGGAGACATGCTGCCACAAGGGTCAAATGTCAAACCCCGACTTGAATATACAAAAAGAGCAAAGTACACGCAATGCAAATTTGCATTTTTCACTTTGAGTCCAAAATAGTAATTGCCTGAATCAAAGCTAATTTAATTTGCTGAATTAGCCACTTTGAAAAATAAAGTTTATAAAATGTATAGGGGCTAGTATTTTTTTCACTTTTCTGGGGGGGACTTCAGATGGACAATTTTCGTGACTGTATTTTAAAAACAAAAGCTATGAGACCAGGGATGTAGTTCGGGGGTAGGGAAATTGTACAGCACTGTGAAGTGTGGGACTGCTGCACCAGCACTGTAATAGAATAAACGTTGTAGGCCAAGCGGTGCTTGAAGAAATTGGAAGACTATAGAGCCAGGTTATTTCACACCTTTCCCCAACCTCAAATACAAATAAATCTCTCCAGTCTTCTAATAGGCTAATATTCCAAAGAGTTTGAGATCTGGTCTACGACTCCTCTGGACCCATTTCTCTGTCCCTCAGAAAAGCTAACGGATGCATTTCATCGAGAAACTTGTGTCAGTCACTACTGTAACTCGTGGGCTTCTCTCTCACTGAAGAGCAGCACATGTCTATAAACAAATGGGTATGCCTGTTATCCAAACTGAACTGTGCCCTCACCCGGAATTATAATAGCTTTACCATCGTTGCTTGCTTGCTGGTTGTTTGGCAAGTGTGATGAAGGAAGAGCGCTTCTCGGCTGGCTCGGCAGCCACCCAAGGCTAACAAAGGGCTTACTCTGGCTTCAGGACAGAAAGCAGTTGATCTCCAAGTCCTGGAACAGTTTCACATCCACTCCCCGGAGTTGAGTGTGGATCACTGCCACTCGCTGGTGAAGAAAGGAGGCCACTGCCAAACTCTCTGCCACCTGCAACTTTTGACTTGACCGTCCCCATCAGACCTTCAAGAGACCTGAAAGCGGACGACATCTTCATGTCTTCAAGCTTCCTGCAGATGGCAGAGCCCACCGAGGACAGGGCGGTTGAAGTCTTCTGCTTCATGCAGGTGTTGGAGGCCTGGACGTCATGCCAGCTCTTGGACAGATTCTGCCTCAGTCCCATCAAAGCCATGCAGCCTAACTTCCTCCTGCGTTCCCCACACCTCTTCTCTTTGGCTGCCAGCACGTCACGTAATGTGAGGATCTCTTCTTCCAGTTTAGTGAGTTCAGATTTGAGCTCCATTTGTTCAGCCTTCGACAAATCTGGTTCTGAAGCTGGGTGGGATTCATAGGTGGCTACAGAGGTCTCTGACATGGCCTCTGGAACGGATAGGGAAACGTCTTCATCCAGGGAATCCAGGTCCAGTTCTTGGTAGAGAGAGTCCTGTCCTTGGTTTGGGGACAAACAGTTGGGGCTGGTGGAGTTGCAGTCTAGGCCTGCAGGCTCAGAATTCTCGCCAGTGGGACAGGACACTAGGTGAGCCGGCTCCATGTCTTGGGCAGCAAAACTCATTGGGCTGGCTGGTTAGTGAGTCTAAGTCCTTGCGAGGAGTGGACGCTTTCGGTGGGGATCCACTTCCTGTTGGTGGGGATTGGATATGGGGGAGGTGGAAGTCACAGAGGTGGGACTTCCGGCCCAAAGGGCTGCCAGTCATTCAGCACCTCTCTTGATTGCGGAATGCTCTGTGGAGGTCTTTCAGGGGATTGTTTCTGCATCACAAGGACCTTGTGAGGTAGGCAGAGCCCAGATTACTGTTGAGAGAAATCTCTTTTCCTCTAGTAGTAGTGACATAGGCCAGATGTTCACACCAAATTGTGTGGCGCCCCTTTTCTACCACACGAGCAGTTACTCGAATAGAAATTTAAGAGGAAACCCAGCACATAAGATAAGTAAATAAGATGGAGTGTAGCACTCAAAGCTTCCAGACTTGCCTACCTCCCTGTCGTCTTGACCCAGGTTTCCGGAGGAGCCCTGAGAAACCGTGGACACTTAAGATAGACTTGAAAGTAATCAGTAGTGGGTAATTCAATCTCAGTGAAGTATCAGGAGTGCCGGGGACTGCAAGGCAGTGTTCAGAGTAAGTCTGGGTAGCCATGCGTGGATGGGAACAGTAAACCTGGAATAGTGGGGTTGGTTTGGTTGGTTTAGGTTTTGCTTTGTTTTAGAATTAAGCTCATTGAAAGCAAAGACTATTGTACCTTGAGAATTTAGGGATAAAAACATTTGCAATGGACAGCATGGATTTTTAACACTGCGATTGTGTTTTCTTTTCCATACTGCACCCATTCATGTTTCTGAAAGCAAGTCTGTCTATTTTTAACGGTTCCCAGTTGTGGGAGCTAGTCTGACCAACAAACCAGAGCCAATTAGATGGAGTCTGAGCGGGCAGCCCCACTTCTCCCCTCAATTTACCCAGAGTTTGTAATTCATGGGCAGAGGAATCAGAGCACTAATCCAGGGAAGGCATGTGTCAAGTATCCCTTAGCTCCTTGTCTGCTTGCCTAGTCCCAGGAAATACCCTTGATCAAGCCATAGACCTCATGATCTTGTTGAACAATGTGCTCATCTTTGCGAGCATGACATCTGGAACAGGATACATCCCTCCACACACTTAAGGGATCTGCTGTGCCGATGTCTGGGTGTCTACATCTTAGCCAACTTTAACCCTCTCGGGTTTATATTCAATAAGCCTCTCACCCAACCTCGTAATTCTTATAATAATAATTATTACTTTATTATTATTATTTTACAAGGGAGGTGTGCTTCCCTGGTTTACAAAAAGAGAATTGTTTTTTTGAGAGTATGAAGACTTGGTGGGATTTGGCTATGTGTATGAAGTTTTGAAAAATACAGCAACATGCCCCGTCCCTAAACAGCATTTTCTTCCTGGATAGATTTTTCCTTCTTTACCTGGTTTAAACTCTAGTGGTTTCAGAAATACTTCCAGTCTCTGACCACACTCTGCTCATCCACATCTGATAACGAAAGGTTTTCAAAGTGAGAAGCCCTTGGGTTAAACTAGTTAACGTGGACCATACATTGATCATTCAGAATTGATATTTCAAATTACCAGGTCGGAATTTCCACCTGGGATTTTCCTCATTGGATTGTTTTGACCACTGACCTCACTGTCCATTTTCTTGTGTTTATGTTTCCCTCCTCTTCGATTAAAAACACGAATTCTTTGTTAGCTTTGATTCTATTTGATGCAATAATTTTTATTCTCTCCTAGGAAGACTGGGTTGGCCCTGTTTGAACACTTGTTTTCCGAATCCCAGATCCAAGCACAGCAAACAAAGGAGGGCTCCTAGCCAGTGGTGTTCTCACCTCCCGCGTAAACCGTAAACTGAGATCAGTGAGTGGCACAGTGGAACGGTCTAGTTTATTAGGCTTTTGTTTAACTATATCCAGAAACATTTATATTTCAAGATATATGTATCAAACTAAACTTCATTTAATTTAATTCCTAATCGATTCCTTCATTAATCTAATTCCTAATCAGTTGTTTTTAAAAGCTGACCTTTTAGGGTGTAAAAATAGCCAACAGTGAAGTGATGTGTGTGATATAAAAAGACAGGAAGCTCCTCATCAGACACTGATGAGAGCCTTTTGAATCCATGTAGGCAACAGCAACAATCGATCAGGAAATGGTGGGTTTTCTGTCCTTTGTTTATAATAAAGCCGAAGCTGCTGATGACCTACATTTAGTACATTATTTACCTCTTAAGAGCGATGGATTTATAAAAATCTCTCCAAATGTAAAAAGTAGATAAAATTTTAAAGAAAAGTTTTCTGCTATGTATAGAAACCTATTTTATCAATACAAATTCCTAAATATAAATGCAAAATAATCCCCTCTACTAGAGAGCCTTCCTATCCAGACGTTTAGACCAGAGATTTCTCTTTCTGTACTGGGAAAGGATAGCACTGTGGAAAATAAGCCCGAAGGGTGATGTAAGATTGTCGATAAAGCTGGCCTGTGAGTCAGAAAAGACTTGGTTCATTACATGCAGTACATATAAGTTATCTGCCCCTGCCAAGAGAAAATGAGCTTGGCATGCTTCTCTCCTTAGGACCTAGAAATTCAGAGGACCCTTTAGAAGGGAGCAGAGGCTGGACAGGATTGAGATTGCCCCCGGGTTTTCATGACCCTCTCTTGTTGCATGCCGTTCCAGCAGAGGCATAGACCATGTTGTATTCAATGGAGCTAGTGGCATGTTTTTTGATTCTATGGCTCATTAGTGAAAAGAAAAGTTAATCTACAGACTGTGCAGCTCTTGAGTACCAGGAGGTCGGGCTCTGTCAGGGCAGGGTTCAGAATGTTGGCAGGCATCCTTCTCTTCAGTGGCTGGCTACAGGGTGTTTGTCTGCCTAAGAAGAGAACTGAGACACTGGAAGGGTTAACCCTGAGCAACGAGGACTCCCAGAAGTAGCTAGGAGGAGATTCAGAGTGGGGGTTGTGTGTGTGCACGCGTGCATGAACAGCGTTTATATGTGCCTGTATGCTAGAGTCCTGAAGCCTAGCATTGAGGGGTTAGAGCTAGCACATTGAGGCCAAAGCCTGCCGACTTCCTTGTATCTGAGGCTGCAGGTGCCTGAAGATACAAAGGCTATTTATAGAACTTCCAGACCTTTTAAAGGTCATGATCATTGTGGTGGATTTGCTGCAAGGCAAAAAGCCCCACCACACCCTGAACTACATTCCCTAGCAGCTTAGCTATTCCTGTCTCAAAACTGTCATGCCTGCTATGGCAACAGCATAATAATTATTTTCTCAATCCTGGGGCACAACCAATTATAAGACACATCTTCCTTCTAATAAGTTTCTAGAAGGAAAGCCCAACAATATTAAATTGTGCATTGGTTTCTAAGATGAAATTCTGATTTTAGGAATATGGAAATGCCACGAAGTGGGTGTTTTAAAATCGGAGAGATGCAGTCGTGATCAGCCAGCTGTAGACGTCAGCACGGCTGCTTGGTTCTGCTGCAGCTGAGATCCGGCGTTCTTTCTTCTTCCCATTCTAAGAGAGAAGAAAGATGAGGAAGTGGTTTTTTTGTTCATTTCTGCTATAAAAATAGAACTAACTGAAGAAGAACAAAATATATTGATATTTATGTATGGACATGCCACAATGAAACTCTTTATTTTATATGCCAACTTACAAAATTAAAACAACAAATAGAGGCAGCTAATCTTATTAACTATGCCCTAGGTATTGTTAATATTTTCACATTGATTCACTCCTCAATATTTTTCTCCTTTTTCCTTTCCTTTCCTTTCCTTTCCTTTCCTTTCCTATCCTTTCCTTTCCTTTCCTTTCCTTTCCTTTCCCTTCCCTTCCCTTCCCTTCCTTTCTCCTTCCTTCCTTCCTTCCTTCCTTCCTTTTTTTTTTTTTTGAGACAGGGGTTCTCTCTGTTATCCTGGCTGTCTCGGAACTTGCTCTGTAGACCAGACTTGCCTTGAACTCAGAGACTCACCTGGCTCTGCCTCCCAAGTGCTGAGATTAAAGGTGTGCACCACCACTGCTTGATCCAATCCTAAATACTCTTGAGAAGGAGATATAGAAATACTATCAGGAGTCTGGGGAGATGGCTCAACATTCAAAGTGCTTACTGAACAAGTGTGAGAACCCCCAGAACCCATGTGAAAGCTGGGCTCAGTGTTTCTACAGCAAGATGTGAGGTGGAGACAGGAGAATGCCCTGAGACTTGTGGGCCAGTCAGCTTGGTATATGCAGCAATGAACAACAAAGGGGAGACACTGCATCAAACAGGGTGGAAGGCAAAGACTGCCCTTCACATATGTGTCGTGGCATGCAAAGATCTGTACTCACATACATAACTATGCATGCACACACATATACATCACATGCATACATGTATATATACGTCATACATACTTGTACACATATGCATCATACACTTTTCTAGTTTTATTGTGACAGATACCCTGACCAAAAGTAACTCTGTGCAGGAAAAGTCGCATTTGACACAGAATTGCAGCTCACAGTGTAGTATGAAAGCAGAAACTTGCAGACAGACCTGCTTGGTATCCCACACAGCATTCATTACCTTTGACCATTTACTTCATAGCTAAAGAAGCACAGCAGGAAGCACGGAGGATCCTGCTTGCTGGCTGGCAGGAAGGCTTTTGCTCCGCTGGCATTCTTATACAGCTTAGAATATGGTCTTAGGACATGGTGTTACCCACAGTAGCCCGAGACCTCCTACATCAGTTAACAGTCAAGGCAATCCCTCACAGACATATCCACAATCCAATCTGATGTAGGCAATGCATCAGTTGAGATTCTCTTCCCAGATATTTCTAGATTACATTAAATTTACAGTTAAGGCTAATCAGGTCCCTCGTTCTCTCCGTCCCTCTGTCCGTCCCTCCCTCCCTCCCTCCTTCTCTCTCAGTCTGTCTCTGTCTCTCTCTGTCTCTCCCCCTGCCCCCCCCCCACAGGGCTCTCTCTGTCTCTCCCCCTGCCCCCCCCCCACAGGGGTGGGAGCAAGAAATGAGTATTGTGAGGATTAAGCACCTAGCTCACTGGCCCTGGTTTTGAAGTTCAGCCTTTCAGACACACAAAAGGCTATTAACGTATGTGAGACAGTCTTACCAATTTTATAGGTCATGAAGTGGCATTGCCCAGAGGATGACTTTCTGAGGCTACTCAGTCATTATTTGCAAACTTGGGATATTAATCTCCTAAGCTAAATTGCTTTAAGAAGAAAAAACATCATTTTCCAAAAAATATCTTTATCTTAAACTTTCTGAAATGTATCATACATACAAAATAGGTATGTACCTTTGATGGTTATCAGCAAGCAATTACTTAGCGGCCATTTGTCTAAGAAAATGGCATATTTCGATGATCTCATAGTTCTTTGCATGCCCTTGTTATCTTTCCTTCTCCCCAGTTAATTACACCAAAATTTTAAATTAGCCATTCCTTTTTTTTTCTTTTTAAGATTTTACACCTATGTGCCAATATAAAATGTTTTATTTAGTTGTGCCTGGTTTTGAACCTTCTATAAATTGAACCATACTATGTGTTCTTCCCGGACTTGCCCACTGTTTCTAAAATCCATCCATGTTGATATTGTCCCTGTAGTTTATCCATTTTCACTGATGTGTGCCTGAATCTGAATATATTTATGTATTTTATAATTGATGAAAACTTCCTGAAACACTGGGTAACTCAGCTTCTCCAATGTCCCTCCCCAAGGCTCAGGCTCATCGAAAGTATATTCTCATGTATACACTTAATGTTTTAGGCATATGTGATTTTATTCACAATTAGACTTCCCTCTCCTGAAATATGTCCTGATGCTCATTTAAGATCTCCCTTCTCTAGCCCCATTTCCTATTACTTCCCAGGACGCACTCTATCCTGGGCTTCTAGCCTACAACTAATTGCATGTCTACAGATTGTAAGTTTCTTCACACGCTCCTGTTCCCAAGCCTTTGCCCACGCCCTTTGATCACTCTGCCTGGAAGTTCATTGCTCTCTTGCCACTTTCCCACTTCTTAGGTGGCTCCTGGGTAAGGAAGCCATTTTCTAGTTTGGGGTTTCCTTGAGCTGGCAGAGGTCCCGCTGCCAGTCTCTCAGGTTTATTCATTTGGCTTTCAAAACTGTCAGATGTCGGGAAATAGAACTCCACAGCTGTTTTTAGTGCCTGGAAAGGCACGGCAGTTCTGCTTTGTGTAATTGTAAGGGTAATGGGCAAGAACTATGGAAATACCGCTTAGCACTGTCAGTACCTAACTTCTCAAGCTTCCTTGGTTAGGGCAAGTATTGTGGGATATTTGTACACTGTGTGAAGATATATCGCTGTGATTGGTTTAATAAAGAGGTGAATGGCCAATAGTTAGGAAGGAGATATAGGCAAGATTTCCAGGGAAAGAAAGGAAGAGTAATCTAGGTGCATAGGAAAGGCCAGGAGACAGAGAGAAGAAATAGAGACCAGGAGACACAGAGAAGAAATAGAAGGTGTAAGATGAAGAAAGAAAGGTAATGCCGTATAATAGACTGTAGATTAATAGAAATGGGTTAATTTAAGTTATAAGAGCCAGTTAGGAATAAGCCTAAGAGCTGGGTGGTGGTGGCGCATGCCTTTAATCCCAGCACTCAGGAGGCAGAGGCAGGCGGATCTTTGTGAGTTCGAGACCAGGCTGGTCTACAAGAGCTAGTTCCAGCACAGCTCCAAAGCCACAGAGAAACCCTGTCTCGAAAAACCA
Organism: Dicrostonyx torquatus; assembly: GCA_028555095.1. Taxonomy (NCBI): domain Eukaryota; kingdom Metazoa; phylum Chordata; class Mammalia; order Rodentia; family Cricetidae; genus Dicrostonyx; species Dicrostonyx torquatus. The sequence continues at coordinate 4,265,779 of JAQHUG010000021.1, forward strand.
AAAAGAAAAAAAAAGGAATAAGCCTAAGCTATAGACTAAGCTTTCATAATTAGTAAGTTTCCATGTTGTTATCTGGGAGCTGGCAGATAACAGCTCCCCAAAAGTCTACATATGGCACACAATGTCTGGCCACATATATCCACATATAGCCTGAGAAAGCTGAAAAAGAAAACATTTTGGAGCACAGACGCGAATGTGGCTTCCTGGCAACCTTGGTCTCTTGGGTAGGTTCAGTGTACAGAGGGGCATGGCTCTTTGAAGAGGCCCTGCTGTGCAGCTGAGCACTTGAGCAGCCAGAAGAAGACTCAGCAGCTTCCCAAAGCTGGAACGGTTAGGCTTGCCTGCTGCTGCTGCCTGCAGACCCTAGGGGCTGGAGCCAGCCACCTGCCTACCTAATATGCTAATCAGAGTCACCTAGCAGTTTAAGACTGAGCTCAAGTAGTCAGAGGAGGCTGTAGATGCTTTTGAGAGCATATGCACTCACATGTGTGCACTCACATGTGCGTGCACACATACAGACAAGCCAGGTCCAGGCTGACAAAAGCCTCTGAGCAGGTTATGACATGTTTTAAAAATGTACTTAGATGCTAAATAAAAACAGAAAGAAAGAAAATGGGTATAGGCAGTCATAGAAAAATTAAATAGTTTAAAAATAATAAAGTATTTAAAGAGTAAAGTCATATAAAATGAATCAGCCACGTAAGGAGGGGAAATACACAGGGCATCTGGATCCTGTATGGTGCTTTGTTGACGTTGAATTTTTTGAATGCTGAGAGATATTGGGTTATGGAAGGGACTGCTGAATTAAACCACCCTATATACACTAGAGACGTCCTGACTTCAAAATGGAAGTCAAAAAATATTGCATTGGGAGAGAGGTTATGCCTTTGTTTTCATGGGAACAAACGGATTCTGTTAACAAAAAGGTTCTCTTCAAAATTAAGATCAAATTTGATTGGGGGAGACCTGAATATCTTGACTACAGACATAAAGAAAAAAATCAAGGAAGATGGTAGGAAAAGTGTCATAGATGCTGATCCCTCTACTATGGGAACAGCTCTGAGACTGGACAAGATATAAAAAATCTTGTTGGCTACAGAGTCCTCAAGGCTTATTATTACATGCCATCCTTTCATACGACATGGATAGAGGTTGGTTATATGGTCCAAGTGGACTTATAAAGTTAACAGATGCTTTTTACCTGCTCAAACATAAAAAAAATCAGATTTATTTGTACAAGCTGCACATTCCCATACTTGTGTGTTATGTGTGTGTGTTACCTTTAAAAGTTTGTGTGCTTTCAGAACAAAAGGACCAGACACCAATGAAGACAAGTAGCTCAGGTGATCCAGCCTCTCAGAATACCTCTGCTGCAGTTTCCTCAAAATCCTGCATCCAAAACAACTTTAAAGCTGCTAGCTGAGATAGTCCAGTCACAGGGACTACTCCATTCAGGACTTCAGATAAGCCCTGTACTTCCCCATTGCAAAGAGATTGGACAACAAATGATACAGCTTGCTCTCCCAGGACTTGACCATTATCCCTTTTCTCAGGGTCCCCTAAAGATGATGTTACCTCCAGACAATAAGACACAGTCTAGAGAATACAACACCCAAATTCTCAAGAGATGAAGTGAATGGTTTTTGATAATTTGGTGGGCTATGGATGTTTGCCATTAATCAGGGTTGATTAATCCTGGTCAGGGAGGAAACTTAACAAAGGAGTTTAGATTCAAGGAACTTTTTCTGAGGTTTAAAAAAATGAGAGATTAAAAAGATAGGATAAAAGGGTAGATTATTAAATCTACTATTAATCTAAAAAACAACTAATACTCTCAATATTTTATATTGGTATGGATTTTGCATATTGATACAAATTTAAGGTTATTTTTCTTATAACATGCTATGTATTTGTTCTACTCTTGTTTAAGGTATGTATCTGGACATCTCACTTAAAAACATATTGTAAAGTTCTAGTCCTTGCAAGTTATTTAGGATAATAAAGAAGTACAGGTTAGTAGTTAGTCATCTATAATAATCAAACTTATAATCATATTAGGTGTGTTTTCAAGGTCAATCAGAGACATATTTTAAATAGATAGATGGTCTCCAAACACTGCAGAGACTTACAAAATATGGCCTTTATAAAATGTTTTAATAACATAAGGATTTTCATGACAGACAAATTTGCTTCTGACAGCAACAGTTTACTTCAAAAAAAGGAAAGACAGCATCAAAGAACCTCCAATGAAGTTAGCCCTGGGCAAAAAACTGCCCTTGCCTCAACTGTTAACAGTATACTGTCCAAAGTGGATAAGCAGGACATAGAAAAAAGTGAGTGCTGAACTTTGCCAAGACAAAGTAGGACAGCCCTTCAGAATACCCTGCTTCATAGAAGATGTCAGGTATGCTAGGCTTATAAACTGAAGATGGATGCTCCAGCATCACAGAGGAACCTTGGGTGTCTGTTTAGGCAGCCGAATATCCCCTGCAGTTCCTTTTACTCAGGTAGTATATCCTTCTCAGGTCTTTGATGGGGATAGTATAAAAATTAGATGGTATACAGTTTTCCATATTAACAAATTTTAAAAAACTGACATAAGAGATGTAACATTTATAAGGTTAAGAAACATAAATACTCAAGTTGTTTATCTAAAAAGGTGTTTTAAGGTTTAAAGGGATATTTTTAGAATGGTAATAAAAGTTATGATAAAAATGGTTTAGATATAAAACTTTGGACTCACTAAGATAGGATGATACAGTATTTTCTCCAAATTTGCCAAATACCTGTGGACTAAGCATTGTATATATGATTCTTATCTGATAATTATTCTTATTGTATATAGTTTTACTGTGTTAAAGTTAAAACCTTTATTTTTTATTTAGACAAAAGGGGAAATGTTGCAGAATATTTGTACACTGTGTGAAGATGTGTTGCTGTGATTGGTGTAATAAAAAGCTGAACGGCCAATAGCTAGACAAGAGAGATAGGCAGGGCTCCCAGGCAAAGAGAGGAAGAGGAGACACCACCGAGTCATGGAATGAGTTGGACACACAGCATAGGAGAGAGGTAAAAGCTACATGGTAGAATGTAGATTTTAAAAAATATG